>CAWUHX010000018.1:1604260-2035349 GCA_963922205.1 Romanomermis culicivorax | reverse complement strand
CACACTCTATCAGATTAAGCAGTGGTATCAACGCAGAGTACTAACTGGAGGGTAAATGATTTTGGGTACAGGGTTGGCCAAGTTGGGGGGGGGTCCCCCCCCCAACCCCCCCCCCCAAGTAAAGGTATGTCTTACAGGTATGCTTGGAACATAAGTACTGAAAACTGCGGAAAGGTTGTATGCCAAAAGTTTGATAAAAACATGGTTTTTGGCACAAAAAAATTTGGGATGGCACAGAAAATTTTGAGCGTTTGTGATAATTGGCACAAAATTTTTCACTGGGCAAACATTAAATTTCCTTGATTTTTAGACGTTTTAGGGGCTGAAAATGCAAAAATTTTTCGGCGCTTCGCGCCAAATCAACGAATATAATATTTCCTATTTGTATATTTGACCCGAAACGCGAACGATTTCTCTTCGAACAGTGTATTAGTATCGTTCAGGCCCGTATTTAGAGGGGGGTAATTCCCCCCCCCCCAAATTTTTTTTTAGAATAAAATTTCCAGCAATATTATTGTACTTAACATAGTGCTTCACACCGAGTACCCGGGTATTTCGGGTACCCGGGTAGACCCGGGTACCCAGGTCAATTTTCTGAATGAAACCCGGGTGCTACCCGGGTAGAGCCGGGTCTCAACAAGATAGTCTATAAACGGAATATTTATATACTATTACTTGTATTTATGTGTAGTTACACTGAATGAACGTATTTTCCTTTATTAATTCAGTGCATTTACCTGCTCAACATGTTAACAAGGCCGTTTATGGCTCTCAAAAAGTCACTGTAGCGTATTTTTAGCAACAAAAAATCTATGTGTTTTAACAATGAAGCACGAAACCATACCTTTACTTGGGGGGGTGGGGGGGGGACCCCCCCAACTTGGCCAACCCTGTACTAAAAATCATTTACCCTCAACCCCCCCCCCAGTTTGGAAAAAATTTAAAAAAATGTATGTTTTTTGGCCTTTTTGGGAAAAATTTCGACTTTTTTCTACCCCCCCCCCCAAATTTTGGATTTACCCCCCCCCCCCAACTGGTCGGAGGTCTTACAGGTATGCACGAAACGAAATATAAAAAAGTCTTCGAGAAATTATGCCTGTGTGAAATATTGGTACTCGATACAATATGAGAAAACAATAAAAGTTAAAGAGAGATGCATTATGTATAAAGATTGAAGAGGCATAAAAATCGATGATGATGAGCCGGTATAGACGGTTAAACCCGGACCTACTGGGATATATAGTTTGGAAATGGATTCATCAAATAGTTGTGATGCATGACCAGGTCCCCACAATTTGCTTTGAAGGGTAAAAAATTTTGAAATATTTATTTTCTTCAAACGAAAAAATATTTTTTTGAAAAAAAAATTGTTTGAAGAAAATGTGTTATTCGGTTTTCTTAACTTTTATTTAGTAGCACTTTGCAAGGCTCATGCCTCAAAATTTATGAGTTTTCTGAAAATTTTCATGGAGTGCGTTCATTCACTGACTTGCATATAGAACCCAGGTATACCCGGGTACCCGAAATACCCGGGTAACTCGGGTACCCTGAAGACCGGGTACCTAGAATTTTGAAAGTGTGAAGCACTACTTATAAATCACAATTCCCAAATTAAATTATTATATTTACATTTTTTTGGTCAAACATAGAATTTAACCACTAATCTAAGTAGACATGAACTAACTGAAAATAAGCCGTCTTTACTGCAAAAATGATTTTCTTTTTATTCAGTAAATTCTAAAAAAATTTGGAAAAGTCCCCCTTTTTCGATAATCCTGGATACGGGTATGGTATCGTTGCAGCAAACTAATGACTGATGAATAAAAAGAAATTATGAATATTCTCTGTTAACTCAGTTTGATTCAGATTCAAAACTGAAATTCTTACTTTTTGTGTTTGATTGATTTAAATAGAAAAATCGATATTGTTGGTGATCGTGATGGTGCAATGTTCGACTTTCTAGTCTTTTACATTGTTAAATATTAGATAATTCATATTCGTAGTCAAAAATTGAATCAATTTGAACTTCCTAAAGAATTCTAGAGTTATTCAAATACTGTCAGCATTCTATTTCTTTTAGAGTGATCATGAACTATTTTCTTGCACAGTTTTTTCTTATCTCACTGACATGGTTCAACTGAAAAATAGATTGACGCACGATTTCTACACAAATTTAGTGCGTTGAATGTTAACTTTTTATTAAACTTTTGGCCTAGAATTTTTCCGCAGTTTGCAGTATGTTTCTAGTAGAAAAAATTTTTTTGTGTGATTGGCACAAATTTTTTTGGCCTCTTGTGCCAATTGGCACGAATGTCGGAACGAGTATATTTTAGCTGAAACTCGAATTGGCTCAAATTGGACTTTTTCAAGTAGTTTGACATTTGAGAAAGCCAACCAGTACTTTTTCAAAGCGCTGAATGGCCCCTACAGAAAAATCCTACCCACATCAAGAATCGAACCTGGTCCACCAGCCTATGGACTTATAATGCAAGTACCACTAAACAATTTCCCCAGAAAGTATCAACACTATATTCCTTTAAGACCCTTGATACCAGGCTTTTTTTTTTGGTTTGAAAACCAGGAGCCAAATGGCTCCTAGGCCTAAATTTTTAGGGGCCAAATTAAAATTTTGGGAGCCAAAAATTTTTAATTGAAGAATATTGAAAAACGTGCTTGTAATACACTGTAGAACGTACTATATAATTAAATTATGTAGATATTCAATCAGTTGATACGAGTTTTAAAAAATCACTGTTCAAAATTTGATTTCCACCCAGCGTTTTCAGTTACAGGCATCTTTCCACACGTACAAACATCGGCCGAGAAATCTTTGTCCAAAGAAAATTTTTTATGCAAAAAACGCGGTATTTCGTTTAATTTTGCACAAATCTTCATCGAAGATTGCACTTGAGTTCATTTCCTTCTGACTCAAAAGTATGGGGTTTTGAAATTGCAGCTTCTGTTCTCATTGTTCTGTTGTTTCCAATATCTTTCCGGCGCTATGCAACGAATTTTTTCAGATTTTGACACTCTAAATGCTGGAAAATCAATTTAAGGATAACTTATTCGATAAACATACAAGGTTCGAAAACATGTATTATATCATCTTACAAACTAAAAAATATGTTCATACTTTCATAAGTTTGACAAGCTCATATTAAACTTGAAATTTATAAAAATCACCTCCATTATAATCATGAATTCAAACTCTGCTCCATATTTAAAATAATAGTAACAAAAATGAAAAAATTGAGATTTTGATCACCCGAATTCTTTTGCACCAAATGCACCAAAATTCATCTTTTCCATGTCAAACCCTCATGTTTTCTCCCTTGGTCGAGAATTTTTTTCCAGAAAGTTTGATTTATAGAGAAAGAGTGAATAGACTAATTAAAAAAATTATATAATAAGATCCGGCGCGAAGCGCCGGAAAATTTTCGATGTTTTATGATTTTAGAGCCTGTAAAACACTTACTTCAAATCTAAAATTGAATGAAAACAGCTACAATTCACTATAATATAAATGAATATATCAAAATTTTAGGAGCCAAAATGGCTCCTAGACCTAAAATTTTAGGAGCCATTTCCAAACTTTTAGGGGCCCAGGCCCCTAAAATGACTAAAAAAAAAAGCCTGCTTGATACTATTTAAACTAACAACTTCATTTGGAAGAGCCTCAACTGTACCCTAAGCCTAAGCTTAAGGAAAATTTTAAAGGAAAAATAAATGTCTACTCACTAATCACAGAAATTGATGAAAATCGAAATTATTAAAATACTATTAAATTAAAAAACCCTGCAGAATTCGAACCGGTCGTTCAAATTTCGTCATTTTTCCTTCCTGCACTTCCATTTTACCTGTAATAATTAAAAAATAACTATTTATGGTATAAATGGTGGGTAAAATTCATTTCGGATGCAAGCGCCTGAAATGAATTTTACCCGAGTTTGGGGGGCCTCACCCCCGATTTGGCGAACCCTATACCCAAAAGTCGGAACCCTCAGCCCCAACTTGGCCAACCTTATACCCAACCCCCCTTAAAACTCGAAAAAATAGGAAAGAAGTGGCTTTTTCTGGAAATTTTTCCGACCCCACCCCAAAATTTTGTGTTTATCTTTCCACAGGCACAGTTTTTTCCTCAATCGGCCATTTTTGAGGAATTTTTTTGGAATTGAGGGAAATTTTTTTTGTGAGGCACCAATTTGAGGTACATTTTTTTCATGGTTTCCAGTTCGGATGTGCCTTTTACGCATAATAAAATCAAAAATTGTCAAAATTTTCCGGCGCTTGGCCCCGGATTTTAATTACCGATTTAATAATTTTTCTGTAATTATCAAGATATTTTGGATCAATGGTTGATCGTGTGTCGTTTTTTTGAGACTTTGATGAAAAGCAAAATTTTCTCGGTTATTTTCCCAAAGTCTTTTTGCAGTCTTTAAAAAAATTTTGACATTTGTGTTATTAAAACATTTCGAGTTCAAGTGGGAATTCTTGCTGGTTGAAGAATCAAAATTCTTGATTGCTTTCCCAGTTTTTGAATTGTAGTCCGCCCGACTGAAAATTCATTGTATTCACTGAAAAATAACCTTCTGTCTAGGAAATAAAAATTTAAAAGGTTTATTTTCCAGTGTTCTAGAATATCAAAATCCCAGAAAAATTTTCGGTGCTGAACAAGTTACACATACTGAAATTTTCATTTTCTCTTCAAAACTCAGAAAATTTGGTTTTAAAAGTCTAAAACCGACGCAAATCAAATGAAATAGAAGAAAACTAGCTTTTGGTGGGTTTTCCGATGAAATTAAGCTGATTTATTGATTTTAGAGTGAACAACCAAAAAATTTTTCTGTGCAGCCAAAATTTTCCCCAAGTTGCACATTGAAACCTGGCCTTTGTGCAGAAAAAAGTCATGTGGTCAAGTTCGTACCTTTATGTCAGATTGTAAGCTGTTCAGAAACACTTTCAAAAATTTTATTTTTCATTGTTATCTTTTTATCAAAGTTTACTGTTTGATTTACTTGTTATGTCAAAATTAGGTTCATCAAAGAAATATAAGAAATAAAGGTTATGCCCTTGAATTATTCTCTTGCTTGGCTCCAGACGTGCACGGCAAGAATTTTCCAGGTGGGAGGGTCTTAAGACTTTCCATCCAGGGGCCGGTGTGGGTGGGTGAGCAAAAAAACAAAAAAAGTTCTCAAAGCATGCTTTTCATAGAAAATATGCATTAAAAATATAAAAAAAAACTGTCTTAGAAAAAGTTCAGGGGGGGTGTTTGACGATTTTTTTCAGGCCAGATAACGATGTTCAGGTTCTCAGTTAGGAGGGTTTACCTCCCCCTGACCCCCCCTATGTGCATGCTTGGCTCATGTAAACTCTTATTTACAAGCAGGTCAAAGCTAGAAACTTTTTGCCAAAAGATGTTGGTTTTTTGGGGGAATAAGATACAAGTTAATGATAAACGTTCAAAAAGCACATCAAAAATAATTTTGAGCGATTTTTATGCAAGGAAACTAAAAAAATTGATTTTTCGTCATGAGGAAAAAATTTTTGGGGGTTTTCCTCAAATGGGGCAAAAAGTTTTCGGCAAAAAAAAACACTGCCCACCAGAGCTCCCCAAGGTCGAAAATTTAGGTGGGGGTAAAATTTAGGTGCCGTGACCTTTTTTTTTGCTCTCAACTTTTTTGCGGAGGGGGGTGATGTAGTACACACACCATAAAACAATTCTCACTTACAATTTAGAAAAATGATTAATGCCCCTACTTTACACTTTTTATGGTCAAACACCCTATACTATTTCAGCCCCCCTTTTCCAGCTCCCAATCATGCAACTTAAATGTACTAATTATACATAGAGAATAGTCACACTTTGAAGATTGTTGTGTCAACTGATTCCTGCTTATTTCAAGAATCAGGCACAAATTACTTTTGGAAACATTATTTGAACCAACATCTTCAGGAGTATGAGCTCATTCCATCACTGATAAGGGTTGGAACAGTGCTTCCAATCAGTGTTTTTTTAGCCAAATGGCCTATTTTGGCTAAAAAAATTTTGGTTTGGCTAAAAAATTTTTAGAGGTTTTAGACAAATGGCTAAAAAAATTCGAGTACTCTTTGTTCGTGAAAATTGTATCAATGACAAGAAAACATATTGTATCAATGACAAGAAAACTCCATTATATTTGCCTGTCATAACAGCTGCTCCATCAGAGGTGAACATGAAAAATTTTTTTTTATCAATGCCAACCATTGTAACCCATTTGTCGATCTCTTCGGCGATTGAGGATGCATCACACTTTTCTATTTCATGTTCCAAATTTTTCTCCGTCCATCAGACACTCAACATTGCACACATTCAGGTAAATCAATAGTAACTTAGAACTACTGACATCGGTTGACTCATCAATGTGAATACAAACAGTGGAGGATCGTTTAAAAATTTCAAATTGTTCGTTTTTTACGGACTGGTTCAAAGCCGAAATGATTTTTTAAGTCGAATACAAAGATCGATGCTTGCCTGATAGCTTTAAACTTTTTCTCCTCCTTCTCCAGACATATTTCCATCCGTTTTGCAGCTACTCAAGGCGCGGTCAATGTGAATATCACACAACGAATGAATAAAGTCCACTTTATTTATACTCATTTCTTTCTGTAGAGATGCCAACACATTTATCATAAGACCAACGGTTTGTTCTGAAGCCTTTTTGTTTGCCGTTATCACAGCTTTTTGGAAAAAGTTAGCTTGTTATCAGATATTTATATCAGCATTTCAAAATTTCGAACAAAAATAATCATTTTGTTCCTGAAGTGATAACATAACTCTTGAAAACACCTTACATAACCCGTTTAATATTTAAAAAACAATCAGTGTATCACGTTTGGGCGAAATGAAAATTTTAGCCTTTGGCTAAAAAAATTTTAGTCGTTTTAGCCATTTGGCTAAAGACGTCGTGCTAAAAAAAACACTGCTTCCAATTGAAAGTGCTGATGCTGAATGTGGCTTTAGTATTATTAATCCCATTAGATTATGAACCACGAGTTTGAAACCAGGTACCACTTCTGATCCACGTCAACAGACCTCGCATGTCTCAACTCATAGCAGGAAAGTATGCCACAGCTTGGGTAACCATATGCGCACAGAAGACCCAATGCAGAAGTGGAAAAAAGGAGAGGAGAGCATGAAGAAGAAGAATTTTAAGAACATAATGTTTTTCTTCCCAAGGGGCGATTTTTTGATAAATCACATATACATAACTCATTATTTGATCTCCCAATTATATATATATACAGGGCCGTGCACAAGGGGGGGTGAGGGGGCGGCCACCCCCCCCCCCATTGAGGCAGCATTCACACAGTATATCCATATAAAATCAACATTTTTTGGTGCTATTCAGTGAAAAAACTTAGTCCGCCCCCCATGAAAAAATCCTGCGCACGGCCCTGTATATATATATATATATATATATATATATATATATATATATATATATATATGATTTCGTACAAGTACTATATATTAATGTGCTGATATCCTTTCCTAAAAATCGCTATATGGCGCATCCCATTATCATCTGCTCAGTAAATGTGTCAAAAAGACCAGTGAGTAATTTGTCAAGCACACATTGTGCAATTTTTCTCGAATTACTATAACCTACTGAGGAGAGGATGAGGTCTACCAAAATTTTTTGCTCTAGTGAGCTGTTTTTATGGGGGGTAGTAAATGAATTTCCAAATCTAAGACGGGGGTAATACCCCCCAAACCCCCCCATGGGGTGCTCTGCTGCCCACAGGTATATGGTATGGTCAATAAGTATAATATCTACTAATTACCTTTGTTTGTCTAGAACCTGTGAGAATTGTATTCGAGTAGTATATATTCGTATAATCCCAACAAACTTTAAGATTGTTAATGACTAAGAAATCAATAGAAATGATTAACCTCCACTGTTCATTAAGTGTGATTGGAAACCGAAATTTTTATTTTTACTGTTTGATTCGAACAGACATTGTTGGCAAAATTTTTCAACCAAAAATTTACTGCGTAGTTTTTTCAGGAGAAAGCAATTATGGACATCCTCAATTCATTTACATCGCTGTTAAGAATAAATTTGTAGCCGAAAATTAAAGAAAAATATAAAATGCCTGAAAAAGTCTATAAAAATAATCTGAATTCTCACAGGACCCGATTTCTTTTCGAATCATATAAACTGCTTTCTCCGTCAGTTTTTCTTATCGTACAGACGTGATTTGATAAAAAAGATTTGGCACGATTTTTATGCAAATTAGTGCGGCAAGGTTTTCAGTATGTTTTTAGGCTGGAAAAAAATATTTTTGTGCCATTGGCACAAAGTTTTTTGGCCCTTTGTGCCAATATTGGCACAAATGTCCGTGCACAAAAAGCTCTGATGTGGCTACCCTACGGATGCTTCTTTATGCATTTTAGAAGCATACTCAAACATTTTGATGTTTTTTGAGTCAGAAACCTGCAAAAATGAGGGAAAAATTGACAAAATTTCGATCAGGTTTTTCAGAATGAGCTGATGGGGAATATATTGGTGTTCTACAGGACACGTCGATTCAGGCGATAGTTGAATAGTTTGTATTCCGGAACAGATTGCTCTAAAAATAGAAAAAACAAAAGTAGATTAAAAATCAGCATCTTTTTTGGGACCAAAAATCTAAGTTCCGTATGATAGAGTTCAGTTAGATGCAATCTGATTCTCGCCAAATAGGAAAACCCGCTCTGATAAGTCTCGTAAAGTATTGTAGTGGAATTTGAAATTTTCAGCTACAATAATGCATAATAATAATAATAATAAGTTTATTACGTCTAAATATGAGGCAAAATAATTTAAATAAATTGAGCGAACATATAAAATGAACAAGGCTAAACTACATACAGTAACTCCACATCATCTCAAAATTCCATATCCCATCTGCTCACATTGTCTAGTGGTTTGTCCCAAGGTAGTGTATTAGGTCCAACTTTGTTTCTTTTGTAGGACGTTATTAAAAATATCAAAAGTGAAATTTTTCTTTTTGCAGATGATCTAAAAATTTTCAATGTATCTACAAACTTTCTTCAACAAGACCTTGATTCTTCAACAAGGCCTTGATACTCTTTCAAATTTGTCTACTGCTTGGCAATTAGCTATAACTACTACAAAAAGTTATGTCCTGTACTTGGGTGCAAAAAACCCGTCCTGTCAATATACACTTTGTAATAAAAATCTCCCATCAAATGCAAGTTTTGTTAAAATTTGTGAATTGTTATATCTCCTAATATGAAGCTTAAAGAACACTATATGTATATCGTTAAAAATACCTATAATAGGTCTACTTTAATTTTCAAATCTTTCGTCTCCCCTGACAAAAATACTCTAACAAAGGCTTTTATTACCTATTTACCTCCAATATTAGAATACTGTAGTTCAGTATGAAATCCGCATTTTTTTGGCCGATGTACGTTACATCGAAAATGTTCAACGTAAATTTACCAGAAAGATTTTTGGTTATAAATCTGGCTTGTCCTACGAAGATAGACTTCAAAGGCTAGGTCTACATGAGCTTGATATTTGTAGATTAGAATCTGACCTCTGTACCATGTACAACATAATCCACAAAAAAACATGTTTAAATCCTGATGACCTTTTCTGTATAAACAACAACAATACGCGTTGTAATCATGATCTAAGATTGATGATAAAGTCAGTTCAAAGCATTACTTGCCAGTTCGACGTTTTTAAACATTGTATTAATGTCTAGAACTCTTAATCATCCAATATCTCCCAGTTTGCACACTTTCAAAGAAAAAATCAAACTTCTGAACTTCGATAATGAATTGAGGGGTGCATCTTAAGTTGTTACTTTTCAAGTAACCTTTGCACCCTATTGCTGCATGATTTACCCGTTTCCTGAAAAAATCCATGAGTCTTTTTTGAAATTCTCATGGAATGCGTTCATTCACTGACTCTTCAAATACTGGCATATAGGACTCCGGTAACCTAAGACCGGGTATCCGGGTCTTAAAATTTTAAAAGTGTCAAGTACCTAGTGCGCTGAATGTAGCTTTAATTATATTTTTACCAAACTTTTGGCCGAACATTTTCCCACAGTTTTCAGTCTGTTTCTAAGAGGAAAATTTCGTCCTACCGGAAATTTTTCCAGCACTGCTTGCCGAAATAAGAAGTGATAAATGTATAAAATGCTTGGTTATTCGCCCTATAGTATCCGCGTCGAGTATGCTATGCATCTAGCCTGATGTCCCCCTAGTATTCAATTGCTCCGCTTAATATTGTGTTACTTTGGAGACTGAATTAATCGTTTTTTTTAAATTTTAAGTTTAGAAATCTAGCAATAATGGCTACCGAAAATCCGATAACTGAGATTTGCATAATTTCTGACAAGAATCGATGCCCGCCTAACTTCACTGTGGTAAGCATTAAAAACCTAGTTCTGTACACGTTTCGAACGTATTTATTCCAACCTGAATATTAGAAAATCGTACAGTATGGCAGGTGTAATTATCATAGTCGGTATAAAGACATTCTGTTCGTTGGTACATAAAATTAAAATTTTTCCCACATTTTGATTACAGGTTAGTCGTGCGTATGACGATTCGTCTTTCGACGGCGACCTTTGGAAGGACAGTTTATTCTCTTTTAGTAGGATCTACCGCTACGTTTGCTTCTCCAAATTAGTACCCGTAAACGTGAGTTAGTTATCTAAATTGACTACATATATGAGACTTCATCAATTTCAGTGCTATACATGTAATGTCATCGCAGAAATCGCACTCGTAAACGATAAAGATCATGTGCCCACTGGTTTTACACCTATTGATTATACAATAGACACAAGTAAGACGAAGAAAATTGTATAATCTTTATATTATGATGACCGCATATTATACACTTAAGTGCGTAGGAGGTAAACCCTCCTACCTGAGACCCTGGACACCGGCTGGTCCCAAAAAAATCGTCAAACACCGCCTGAACTTTGTTATGACAATTTTTTTGATTATTTTTATGCATATTATTTGTTTTTGTTATTTTTTAATAAAAAATGGTCAAAAATGTCAATTTTCTCGGTGCTCCGCACCATGTATACATTCTCTACAGTTTTTTGGACAAAAATTAGTAGTTTCTGAAAAGTTCTCGGACTTTTTTTGGTGAAAAAAATCAAATTTTCATTTCTTCAGAGACCCCTCCCCCTAGATATTTGGGAATCACTGATATCCGGCCCCAAAAAAGTCGCCCGACCTCCTCAGACCTCAGGGCCCCGTTACACGTATGTTTGGCACTCAATATGTGAAACTTCTGACCATTTATTCAGTAAACTATTTCCCATTACAATTTTTAGAAGAAAAAGCCCTGCGAAAAAAAATTCTTTGTATTCGGAGTGTTCCCAGAGAATTTGCCGTCGACGCCGTTAGCGATTTCATGATTTTAGCGCGTCAGAAAAGACCGCCACCTTTATATACAATCGCCGGGTATGAGTAAAAAAGTCTATTAATTAGTTAATACTATTTTTTGGCATAAAGACTGCAAAGTTGCAGTCAGATTTCTTGAATATTGGCTGACTCAAATCAAAAATACTAAACGTCGATTTTTTTGATAATAAATATTTAAAAATTTACAGAATCAGCATGTTTCACGGCAGAAAAGCACAATAGATCCACTTATAAGAACCATACGACAGCTTGAAACTACAAGAGAGCCGCTTTAGTGTGTCCTAATTTCTGTTTCACCAATAATTTCAATCGTTTTTCGATCTGGTCAATTACAGAGTTGATTTTGCTTCAATTTTGCTTTTTTCCAATTTCATAACAAAAACTGATGATTTTGGAAAAATTTTGATCATATTGAAACAAGAAGTTGCTGACTTGGACAACTTTTACTTTCATTTCACAACTTTTACTTTTGAAAAATGATCACTTTTACTAAATTTCTGTTTGTACAGTAACCATCAATGCTGGGAGCATGAAATTTGGGCCTTGTAACAAAGACAAACAGGGCATTGTAACGCAGCAATCCGCATTATAAAACCTTCGTCCGTTCAAAAGTTATGGAAGTCAGCACCGGCCGCCTTTTTTTTTACTCACCCTGTAAAATGATCACTTATTTCCGTTTATTTTTGTCGTTGGCTTCATTCTCCTCTTCTGATTTTGTATTCGAAAACCTGCTCATGAGTCATTAGTCTTTAATATTCTTTTATCATGTTTTGCTTAGTGTAGTGATAATGGCGTGTCATGAATTCTAAAAATATTTATAAATTCTACGTTCTCTCCTTCCAAAATTCAGCGACGCAAGCGAAATAACGTTTCGCATGCTAAAAATCAAATTAATAAGCATCACACATTTCATTGAATACTGATTATTTTTCAGAGAATTGGAAGGTTTATTGTTATGCTACAAGTACGGGGTCATACCGCCGAATTTTCCCAATTTAAATTCGCCAGATTTGACTCGTCCAACATCAGAGTAACTTGTAAATAATGTTAATAGAACATATGTAATAATGTCATGGAATCGTCTTTATCGGTACCAAACAATCGATCTAAAAAGCGATCTTTTATCAAAATTAAAGAAAAAGATTTATAGTAAACGTGTAAAATCGGTCAGAATATAAAGCTTATTAGATTAGTTTCAGTCATTGTTTCCAAAATCTTGAATTTTTCGTTTAGCTCATATCCCAGTTTACCTTATCCTATCCATCCATTAACCCATGGCTCTGCCTTCGGTCCTTCGACTCCCACTAGCATGGCATCACCACAGCCTCAGGTCGTCGACAGTCGGTCATCCCAGCTCAATGGTATTCAATCTGCGACAAATTACGGACGTCAAAGTTCGCTTTCCAGCTCGGTTCATAGTACAGGTAAGCATAGAATTCCACTTCATTGTTGCCGTGCGTGGAGACTTGAAGCATCGTTTGACTATAAGTAGAAAGCTTGAAATATAAAGTTTATTCATTCAAATTCATTCAAAGGAAAAAGAAGATCTGCCGGGAGATTGCGGATGGAAAATTAATTTACTTGATATATTAATCGAAAACAATCAACCTTCTCTAATCTACTCAAGATTTATTTTCGTCTCCCTTTGATTTTGTTATATGGTATTCCAGATAACTATTATAGATCGCAGACGAAAAATTATTAGAATATCGTTTGGTTCAAACTCTGTTCATTTTCTCTAATTCTCATATGAGATGAACTTATCACAACAATTGTTCGATGTATAATGGCATTTTTGAATCGCAAGTTTACCTCTATTAAATAGACAGTAATGCTCGGCGTTCTGATTTGATGTTCATATGAGAAAACGTACAAGTTTCAATATTGCAGGTATCGAAGGCTTGCCGTTCGAATTAAATCCACGAATAAAATCCACCAAAAATAAGGTATGAGTAAAGCTTTTGTTCAATAATATTAGAACTATTCGCTGAACTACTCAATTCACTGAGTGCTCATCCATGAAACTTGAAGGCTCGTGATTTGCGACAATTTAATCAAAAAGTCCATCAACCTTGATAACTGTTGAAAACTATTGCTCCGAAGAAGTTTGTCAAATGTAAAAATGGTCTTGTACGATATCGTGGAAAAGTAGCAAGCTTAAGACACGATTTCTGAGAAGTTCTACCTTCCCTATGATAAGTTGAAAATTAATCATATCTCAAAATGAGACATTTTGGGTAGTTTCGTCCGCTGAGTTCCATCGTATCATTGGTTTTTCTTGAAAACAAAAATTCACACCGCTACAGTATGCCAAAGTTTGAGAATTGATGTATTTTTGGCATTTTTCAGTGGTCTTGCTAGCCAAGCGATATTTCATCTCATTCGACAAATGAATATTCATTTTACACAAGAGAGAATAAGCCATCTTTTTATGTAATATTTACAGTGAATAATTGCAGACTACACTTTTTCAGACAGTTTAAAGTGTCAAAAATGAGCAGTCAAAATTGAAAATTTTTTGTTTATGTGCACTCCCGTGCACCTTCCCATCGGATGCCACAGAATTTTATTTTCGTATTTTATAGCCCATGCTTTTTTATTGTATTGGTTAAAGTTTCATCAAATTTTTTGTAATGTTTTAGGAGCCGCACGGCCCTGAAGAAGGCATACTTATGGAAATTGCTCAGAAGTCACTGCATTTTCAAGGTGGCCCTTGTCTACCCATTGTGATACATTTGTCAGGTGTACTATAGAACAATCAAATAACTAACGGACTATAGTTTGATGTACTAATTGTTCCACAAATGAACATTTTACACTATGCAAAAAAGTTTAAATTGTCCAAAATGAAAAGCAAAATCCTGCTTAGGGGCACTCCCTAGCACCTTCACCAATAATGCTGAGGAATACCATATTTTTATACTTTAGTTCATACATTGCTGCAGTGGCTGTGAAAGTAATATCGTCCTTATCGCGCATCGTTTTGAGAGCTGTAGAGATTTGCATGCACTGATGTGTCATTCAAATATTTTTCGAACCGGATAGATGTTCAACCAATTAAGTTCTGGAAATACAGGATGCTTCCTTGCCTAGTACATAAGAAGAAAAAATGTGGCTCAAAGCCATACAAAATTTTCATTGATCTAGGTTTGATGGTTGCTGAACGAAATGCCTCAAATGAAAAATCGGAAATTTCTAATAAATTTCAAAAATCGAGTGATTATCTGAAATTCATTTACAAGAAAACGGCAAGAGTTATTCGGGTGCCCTTTGCTGCATTAGAAAGGCGCCGCAATCTACTATCATTTGGTCTATTTTGGTGTGGCTGACGTCACGTGGTGTGGTGTGAAACAGAGTGCCTCCAACTATAAAGAACTTTCTCGCAGCTTATAACATAGGCCAGAGTCAGACAGCCGACATTTCACTCTGTAACAATAAACTCGCAGCTTCGATTTTTTTCAATCAACTTCCTGAAGAAAACAATTTTTGTTGCGTCACTTCTGAGGCATCCTGTGGCCCAATCATTGTAAATAGTTCGATGAAATTTTAACAGTGATTCGACTTACATCTCTTCTTTTTATCCGTCTAAATCTGAACGTTTTCGATTTATTCTGCATCTCGTTGATGATATGTTTAGTAAAATTAATCAGCATTTTTGTACCAACTTTCAGAATGTGCAGACACCTATAGCTGCCAAAACGGTACATTAATCTGATTGAAATTTTATCACAATACGTTGGACATTAGTAGCTGTAGAAATGAAGAAAAAAATTCTGCGGCATCCTATGAGAAAGTTTCCAAGTAAGGCTCCAAATCTTTTTTTGTTTCATTTTGACTTACTTTTTGACATTTTAAAACAGCATAAAAAGTATAAAGCAAGAGATTGAAAATTCTTTTTGTCTTCTGCATGTAATGAATATTTGGCTACAGAGTAACGCCTTTTCTGAGCTGTGATATTTCGAAACACGTATACAAAGTGAAAAATGGCAAAAAATGTATAAATTCCAAACTTTAGAGTACTGTAGCTATGCGAATTTTGACTTTTATGCGAAATGAATTTTGCCACGATACTTAAAACTAATCAAAATCTCTCATTTTTCGATATTATTAATTTTAAACTTATCATAGGTCAATGGAACAGAAGGTAGAATCTCTCAGAAATCGTGTCTTAAAAGCGGTTAATATTTTTGAACAGTCCTAAAAATTCATTAATTTCAAATTCCCATCATAGACCAACTTTTCCCATCAAGTTTTTTGTATAAGTTTCCTTATTTAGAAAGTATTGCCTGTCATAAAGCCACTTTCTGTGGACGAATTCGATTACGATTTCAGCATCGAAAGCACGGTGCTCGTTGATGGTTTTAGTTGAAAATAGCATTATCGGATTTGTGAATCACGCGTTTTCAGAAAAAGTTCGACATGTACATATAAAATGTCACGAAAGTATGCTCGGATCGCAAGTAATACGTTGTATTTTTGTATGAATCTAAGCGTTTGACGCAAAAATGAGTTGTTCGTATTCAAAAAAATATAGTTTTCAAATTCAATCAATTAATCGTTAAATGATCTGGGCTCGGTTCACTAGAAGCGACTTTGGGGGAAAAGTCGATTTTGGGGCGCAAAGTCGACTTTGGGTTTCTCGTTCACAAAAGCCAACTGTGACAAAAAAGACAAACTAGGACAGTCCTTTGGGACATAATTCACTGCTTGTTTTGTCAATAGCGCGTCGTGTTATATTGGATATTCTTCAAGATGATGAGGAAAGTATTCCTGGAAAGCGCTTAAGAGATAATTTGGTCCATTTGATGGTCTTTCTGATCCAGAAGTTTACAGTAGATATAGATTTTTACCTGCAATTATTTTAAATATTGTTGTTCTTGTCTGTGATCGAGTGTAGCGTCCCACAAGAAGACATGATGTACCATACATGTAACAGAGCCCTGAGGTCTGGGGGGTTGGACCACTTTTTTGGGGCCGGGGGTCAGTAATTCCCAAAATTTTGGGAGGAGGGGTGTCTGAAGGGAAAAAAATCGATTTTTTCACCAAAAAAGTCCGAAAAATGGTTCAAAAAATAGTAATTTTTGTCTAAAAAATGATAAAAAAATGTATTTATGGCGGGAAGCGCCGAGAAAATTGATGTTTTTGACCATTTTTTGTTCAAAAATTGACATTTTCAGTATTTTTCCAAGCAAAAGTATGGGGGTCCCTAGGGATACCTTATGGCTAGCCACAGGATTGGAAAATCCTGGGGGGCGGTCGCCCAATGGCTAGCTGTATGGTCGACGATTTCTGGGGGGGGTTCCCATAGCACTCCCCCCCCCCCCCCCAATTACATGTATGCATTATTTGGCTAGCAACTCATTTCAGGAAGTTATTGGCGACACATTGAATATCGCGAAAGTATATGTAATTTGATTGTGTGTGAGAGTTTTGAAAAGTTTGGGGCGGCACACCTACCTTTTGCCAAGCAGCTTTTTTCCGTTTTATGGCATCAACTTTCGTATCGGTTGAAAATAAATTTGACTCATCTGCCTCAACAAGGTCCAACATAAACCACTTATCTTTTTCTGATGATGGAGTGGCTTTAACCTTTGAATGGACCATTTTACGCGTGTAATTATTTTGAAATCAATTGACCACGGACATTGATTTTTAGAGTTTATGCAGCTATTCATTTGCATTTTATAATATGAATGCTTCTATTTTTAGTAACAAAAACCCAACCAACCGGCGTGGGAACAATGTCTGCGCTACAAAGTCGACTTTGGAAAATTCAAGGTCGACTTTGCAAATTTGAAAGTTGACTTACAAAGGTCAAAGCCGAAGAACGTTTTGGCGAACCAGTTTTCAAAGTCGACTTTAAGTATAGTTTGCCAAAGTCGCTTTTTGTGAACTGGCCCCTGACCTTGAATATAGTCGTGTATTTTAAGATTGTTGCCATTTTTATTAGTTAAAATACCATTCTTGTCTATTTTAAAAAATTTGATTTGTTGGTGTGTATTTGATGTTGACCGCCAATACTTTTATAATCGTGGGGTAAACGATTAAGATGAAAAATGTACATTTATCTCTCTATTGATGCTTCGTGAACTTTCACAGTTTTCTATGAAATTTTTTCAACTCCATATGCTGCTAAGGGTCTATATGTGTTGTGCTCTCTCGGTGGACGTTGTTAGTGACCGAATAATGCGTAGTTAACCTATTGCGGAGGTAATTCCGACCTACGAGAGTTTTTAATTTTATGAACACTTCATTGCGTCTCTTACAAAATTGTACAATTTCAAGCTAGGATTCAAATTAAATAAAATTCAAACTTGCCAATAACAAATAGTAGCTCCTAAAAATTTCAACGTTCTTTTTTGGTATGCTCGTCGATGCTATCTGTGACTTTCCTTAGGGGAGTTAGTTGAAGATTTTTCTAGAAAATGTCGGTTGTGGTCATACATGTAACGGAGCCCCAAGGTCTGGGGGGGTCAGGCGACTTTTTCTGGGCCGGGGGTCAGTAATTCCCAAAATTTTGGGGGGAAGGGGTCTTTCAAGAAAAAAGATCGATTTTTTAACGAAAAAAGTCCGAAAAATAGTTCAAAAAATTGTAATTTTTTCTAAAAAGACCCAAAAAATGTATTCATGGCGCGAAGCGCCCAGAAAATTCATATTTTTGACCATTTTTTGTTCAAAAATTAACATTTTCCATCAAAAAATTAACATTTTTCTGACGAAAAGTATGGGGGTTCCTACGGCTACCATATGGCTACCCATAGGATTTGAAAATCCTGGGGGCGGTCGCCCAATGGCTAGCTATGGTCGACGATTTCGTGGGGGGTTCCCATAGCACTTCCCCTTAATTACGTGTATGGTTGTGGTATAAATGTCATAAATTTTTTCATGTACGAAATAATTTTCACGAAAGCTGATATTTCAATCCGAATTATCATTCTGAAAATTACGGTTATCGGATTCTCCACACTGTTTCCTCCAGAGATTTTCTCTTGGGAATTTTTCGCAGTCGTAACAGCTGCCGTAATGAGTGACTTAAGCTCCAGCATTCCTTTTTTAGCCTGGAGCTCTATCACGCATTCACTGCTAAATCTTACTTATAAACTCTACTTTTTCCGAACAGCTGCTTTTATATGCGCAACTTGTCTTTAAGCCACACATCTTGTAAATTGTTAAGTTATTTTGTCAAAATATATTAAAACTGAAGCGAACCACAATGTTAAAGCCTTTTCGAGATTATTTACCACTTGTCATTTTTCCCGAACATGTTAGCTTACGTTCGGGGCGTGTTAGATTCAAAATTTCGTTAATAAATTGTTGGAGCGGCTACACGATTTACAGGTCCTCGTTTATTTGCCGGGCAACAAAAAGTGCAAAAGAAAACGGTAAATTCTAATAATGTGTAATAAATACTCAGCATAATTTTAATTTTCGCCGCAACGAAGATTTTGTCGCAAATCTCGGAAAAATTGTGGTTGAATAGCAGTTACTGTAGCATAAATTTGAAATGAAAACTAAAATTTTATTCAAAAACTTTCTTGACGTGAAAAATTACGCAAAAATTCACCTTTGCAGTACAGATGCCAAATTTTATGTGATGAAAAAATTATTTTACGTAATTTTTCGCTGCACTATCATGCGATTCTCTAAATTATTGTGTTGCACACTTGCACCTTGCTGTTTAGTTAAAAACAAAGTTTAATTGTACACACCGTGATGTGTACCGTTTCATCACATTCGTATTAGTATTTGACTCTTTCTGTAAGGATTTGATAAGATTGTACGGCAGTTGATAAGAATACCCTAGCCAGCTATAAAAACAATATTACGCTTTTCATGCGGATTTATTTTGTTTTCCTAAAACTCACGAGAGAAGGTCCTCGTGTGTAAATTTCGAATATTTACGTGTTATAGTGCGTTCGATAGCTTACGGGCACGCGAGTAATGTTACACTAATCTTTTTTGCTCATAGGTCCTACTGATATTAAAATTTGCAAAAATTTCATTCACAGCAGTAAGTTCGCCATATATCCGATATCAGTAATGGAGACAGTTTATAAGATGACGATGCATGCATCGACAGAGAATTGTAAGTACTATAATAATGATATCAGAAAAAGTGTTCATCCCTTCTGAATTTTGATGAAGTTCAAGTGATCAAAGACCTGGGCCGGTTTCATCAAAGAGACTTAAGCTCCAGCTGAGCTGCAGCTTAAGCTATAGCTTAACTCTATATTTTATACCATCGCCGTTAAGCTGCAACTCAGATGTAGCTTAGCTCATGCACACAAAACATCGAGAAAGTGAAGCTGCAGCTGAGCTCTTAACTCTGTATGTTATAACATTGTCGTTAAGGTGCAGCTCAGCTGCACTTAACTTTCCCAATAGGTTTTGTGTGTATGAGTTAAGCTACAGCTTAAGCTGCAGCTCAGCTGGAGTTTAAGTCTCTTCGATGAAACCGGCCCCGGGAATGGAGGAGATGCTTATGAGAAATGATGAGAATGCGATTTTCTACTTGCCCGTATCTGTTACTGTTATAGTTCCAGACATCAGCTCTTCAGAACATTTGTGCAAATTTCAGTGTTGGAATGCCTATGGGCAAAAACGGTCAGTATAACATTTTTCACGTTGCATTGGGCTATCAAATTAATTATAGCACGTATGATTTCAGAAGTTATACTTGGAGACCCTCGTTCGTCTGATTTAGAAATCGAAAGGTTTCAACGCATATAAATCGTATCCTGCGAAAGATTTTCATCTCCGTCTGTCTCTGAACTTTCCTGAGATTAAATTTGCAAAGTCGTTTTCCAAAATGCTAAAAATTTGAAGTTTTCAAACACAATTTGTGTATACCAAATTGGCTGCCCAGCTTTATGAGTAAAAAATCTGTAACCCAGAAAATTTTTGTTGTCATTTCTTTAGATTAATTAATTAAGCGGGTCATTTGTTGTGATTGCTCTATTGAGTGAAAACTGCGTCAGATAAATTAAACATTAAAGTCAACTTTCAGAGCTCAATCTTGTATGACTTTTTCGGTAATGACCGGCATTGGCCTCACCCTCATTTTGAGAGGATCTCATTTCAACTACCTGTAAATTTAGCGTTACTTCTCAAACTTGATGATAACTCCAAGTAAAAACAGTTGTTTTCAAGTCAAAAATCATATTTCCTGTTGACTGCACTTCAAAATCGCTAGGATTTTCGAACACTGCTGCACTTGAGTTAGTATTATGTTTTCTGTAGTCCAGAGATCCCCAAGGTCAGAATTTCAGGTAGAGGGAAAGTTACAAATTTGCAGGAGTAGCCTAGCTGAACGTCCACTGAACAAGCCATTCTTTGCCAAAGTTAGGCACCCAGTGATCAATTTTAGAATTTCGGGTGGTGTAATACCCCCATCATACTCTTCCCTATGGGGCGGTCTGTTATAGTCGCTTTTCACCACAAAACATTCGATAATAGACAGTTTTTAATTAAAGCCTACCTTATTCGATCATATTGAAAATCAACATTTTGAAAGGTTAGTTGTGGGCTAGAGAAATTAGCATTAACGCACGCTATCTTTGCTTCTGTGTAGATATTCACTGTACTTGTTAGTTATTAGTTCTCTTTCTGCCTTTTAAGTCAAATAGTTGTCATGGTAGCTTCTTGATCCGTTCGAAACGGATCATTTTCGTTTTGCGAAGAATAATGATGATGATAGTGAATTTTCGAAGGGGCGTTCATCTGTAAAGCAAAAAAAGAGCTGAATTTTTGCGCTATAACTCTCGCCGGTTTTTCATCAAAAGAATAGATATAATGGTGATGAATCGATCGACTTTCTAGTCTGTGATTACAAGCTGTGCAAATTAATTTTCCGTAGTACCTAATTTCTCTAACTTCCTTATTCGGAATTAGTTTCGCAGGATTTGACACGAGAGGATTTTGAGGGTAATTGAGCTTGATTTGAGATGAAAAAAATTTTAAGTTCATTTTTCAGCATCAGTAATTCTATGATGAACCAATTTTTATATGACGTTTAAAAATATTCCGATTAAAAATTTTACCTTTGAAATTTTCTGATATATTTTTATTATGGTCTTGATCTCTCATTAAAATGAAGCTTATTATCGCGGCACGATCTGTTATTTCTAGGCCGCAGGTCAGATAACCATTTTCAACCATCGAATGTAATTTCCTTTTGTGCCTCTCTGTCTCCATCGTGTTAATTTCGCTTCTGGGTTTTTGTTTCTTTCCGGAATACGCTCTTGTTTTTTCGTATTTTATTGATTCCGCTCCTGTGGCGATATTTTCGAGTATTTTTCTTCATGTTGTTAGCATAATTTGCATAATAGGCATAATTTTGTTGTGCCTCTGCAGCTGATTCACATCTCACTTCCCCGTCAAAGCTCCACCTTCATATGTCCATCGTCTAAGTTCGGTGTTGTGCAAGTTACTACTCTAACTGCTTTATATTTTGACTGTATTGCTTTTTGAAATTCTCTGGATGTATACATCAAAGAATTTCAATTTCGAGTAATTAAGTCTCTTTGTGACCTTGCTCGCTATCTTGGGTAATATTGGACCCTAGAAATATTTTTTTAACCGGCGCCAGGCTAACTTGATGAATTTTGGTCAAATAAGATCAAATAATTGAATTTGACTTATTCGGCGAGACATTCGAAGGATTCTCTTTTCTTTGCCGGTCACTTTGGTTTAAATCTGAATGCTTGAGATTTTTCAAAGCTAAACCGAATAGATTCGAATTCCTTTCTATCACACCTGCAACAAACAATCACTGTATCCTGCTGTGCTTTAGTGATACTGTTTCGCTACTTCGAGCTTTGGGGGTTTATTAAAAGGTCAGTGATCATTATACGTGTGCATGGCTCCAATCCAATCTCAGGTGGAAGTAAATAAATCTTGAAAATTCTGGATAGCAAGTATGTCGTCCTAAAATTTCCATTAACAATTCCTTTCTTTTGACTGACTGAAATTTTAGACTGTAATACATCCTGATTTTTCACCACACTACTATTATTATTTGTGTAATTGTAAATCCCTAGTGTACTTATAAATTATTTACTTTACTTAAGGACCTACTATACTTCGCCGTACGGCGCCTGATGAGTGGCTGCTACTATACTTCACGCCTCTCGATCGAGTCGATGATCTACCAGCAGGTAGATGGCGCCGTGCGGCGCTGTACGGCCCATGGTATGGTAAGTAGCTGCTATGCCATACGGCACTGTACGGGGCCGTACGGCGAAGTATATTAGGCCCTTTATACGTCAGACATGCACGGCACGAATTTTCCGGGGGGGAGGGTCCTTGGACTTCTTATCCAGGGGGGTGGGTGAGCAAAAAAGAAAAAAAGTTCTGAAAGCTTGTTTTTCGTACAAAATATGCTCAAAAATCATCAGAAAAGCTGTCTTAAAAAAAGTGCAGGTGGATGTTTGACGATTTTTTTTGGGGCCAGGGGGGTGGCCTGGGTCTCAGGTAAGAGGGTTTACTCCCCTTCCTACCCCCTATGTGCATGTATGTTATACGTGCAAAGTAGTAATACGGCTGTCCTGAAATTATGACTGGCCACACTTTTACTAAATACTGGCAGCCAACTTCTATGTACGGAAAATCTTCAGTTGTAATTGGCTTTTCTTTCCGCACCGTTTGAGGGTAAATGCCTGGTAAGCTCAGCCCAGGGATAATCCCAGAGCTCTCCTCTCATACTTCAGCAATGCCGAGCCACCCAAGCTACCGGGTAACTACATTTGTGGGTCAGTAGTTACCAGACATCCCAAGGTGCAGGATTTAGCCAGGAGGGGTAGAACCTTCATTTTCCCGTGACCTTTTTTTGCACGCTGTGTCACGTCTTTGGAGGTGCTGTATGATTCGGTTGTTCCCTGCATACAGGCTTAAGCGTTCTGGAGTATTAATTTACTTTCTCTCACTGCATGTATGTATATGATGCTATCACTAGCTCTTGTGCCCTTTACCACTTTGCTTTTTTTACTTCTTCCTCTCCATTATCCCATAAACAAACCAAATGCTAACTATTATACAAGTACAATAAAAAATGTACATTTTTTTTCCCTGCAGCATAGTTTTTTTTGTACTTAACAGACTTTTTGGCTCGAGCACAAACAAAAACTTGGGCCTTGTTTGTACCAGTATAAACAATTTTCTGGTACGAAAATTCAATTTGTGTAACCAATGAAGTACAAACAAATTTAAGACCGTCGTTGGCACCAGTACAAACGAGTCGAGTACAAAAAAAAACAGTACCCTGCAGTTAACTTTCCCGATTTCCCACATCAAAATCAGCTATCCAGTACATTTTCTAAGCTGTGGACACCCTGAAGTTATTTTTCTCAAACAGATCACCCACTCCCAAGAAGACAACCCTATAGGGACCATTTAAAAAAGTATCCATTCCTTTAAATTAGCATACTCAGTATAACACACTTTCCAAAATTTGGTGTTCCAGTAAGTCATTCTTTTCCTATTTCACTCGACCCGTTTGTCATTTTTACCAGGGTAGTAAATTAATTTTCAAACCTATGACCCGGGTAATATTCCCTCATGGCCATATCCCCTATGGAGTAGTTTGGTAGTTACATTGGTGGCTGCCGATGGCTCGGTAAAATGAAGTATTTCAGATAATCAGCCGATTCCGGAGTGTTTCAATATGTTTAATAAACTTTTTGTTCAAATATTTGAACAATCTTTTCGAAAATGACAACCAACCAAACAAAATTTCTGGTCGGGTAGCTATGTACGAAACGATCTCTGCCCGGGTATGCTCATTGCTCCCCCTATACACAGGTGTGTCAGTGTTCATCTGAAATTTTGTTTATCCGGCAAGATTTTTTAGTGGACGAGGTCTCTTGCTGAGAAACGCGTTTTTCACATTGTAACATTCTAGTAGTCTAAAAATCGAACTGAATTGTCTAGTTTAGTGTATGACAAGTACACTACAACTACCATTTCTCGACAGTTTTCCGGTTTATTAGGTAATTTTCCATATTTCCCTCATATTTATAGACATCTCAAAATTATTTCGCTCAAATTGCTGCATGCATTGTAGCCTATTCGACCAAGAACATCTAGCTATCCATTCATCAAATATTCATTTATGCTCGATCGAACTTTATCGGAATATAAAAGGGGACGATTCTTTATCTGTCTGCGTGTGGTGGCTGTTTTTGATGCGTTTTTTGCGCTATTTCCCTGTTTTTCACTCGAAATTTTTCTTCGGTAGTGGTAAAGGGTCGCAGCTAATTACTTTTCATGGTCGTCTGGTCGACAGAAGCGGAATGAAGTTTTTTACCAGATCTTGGATCCCCATAGGTCTTTTGCTGTTTTCTGGCTTATTAGTACAATGTTGTGTGTGTATGTACGTACAGTGTATATATACTACACTACATGTTAAGAGATATCCGAATCAATTTAGTTTCTTGGGCTTATTGTTCAAAGCGAGAGAAAGTCTGAAGCATTACGTTTTTCCGAAGAAAAAGGGCAATATCATCAACTTCCATGCCCCAAAAACGCAACGCTTGTTCTTTTTGGGTAGTACGCTTCATTGAATCCTTAATGTTAACATAACGTTCAACCTCGTTATGCTTTGATTGTTGCTGAGTATAATTGTCTTTATTGATTAGCACATATGATGTTGTACACTAGGCGAGATGAATCTTGTTAAAATTTCATTAGTTCTAAATGAACTGACTGTATATATAGTAGTTCCTAGGAGCTTCTTGTCGACTCGAAATTTTGCATTATAACTAGGCTTTTCAGAGAAATTGTTGCTAGACTAGTCTGCGTCTTTGAATACTCACCATCACCACCCGCGGACATTCACGAACCTTTGCTAACGCAGCCCATCAGTCACGTGTATTCAATTATGCCTTATTAGGGCTAATTAGAATTGCAACACTTTTTTATATGGATGTACCTGGGTATGAAAACTTCGACTAATTAGGTTTGTGTATGTGTACTCAAGATAATGATCCTTTAAAGGACAGGCGTATATATTCATGAAATTTCCAAAGATGAAAAAGGTCGTGTTTATGCATATTTCTATCGATCTTTGGCGCTAGATGTAAGTTGTGATTTTAGAGCTTCATTATTCTACGTTTCATCCAGCCATGTCACCATGAATGCATCGAGTAAGACCCAGCAAATTTTGCAAATCTTAATCCCAAGTTTTCAAGTTCTAATTAAATGTCGTTTTTATTTTTGTACTTTCAACTGCAGGAGTTATAGGATTGCTTTTTACATAAAACTTTTCTCGCACTCTCTGTTACTCACTAATCCACCGTAACACACCAACTCATCATAATACACCAACTCAACGTAAATCACACTGTAAACACTTTTACATGATCATATGTTTAGTATGTAGTAGAATTTGCCGGTTGGATGAGGCATACTATGTAGAACATTCCCTCAAGCAAAATGTGTCACAATTTCAATAATTTTATCGATTGATTAGGTCATCAAATTGTCGTAATTCAGCATTCGAAGTAAAGTGTGTCATCAAAATTCATGATGCACTTAAACACTGACAAGAGTCGTCAAGTTTTCTTAAATTGTTGCTCTGTAATTTTACCTGGACAATTGGTTCTACATAATATAGTTCGGTACTAGATAAGGTAAATTTGATACTAGGTGAGCTGCATCCCAGCACTAGACTATGCTTTACGATTTAGGACAGTTCGGCGCCTGGCATTGTACAATTTCATATGCGAAAACAAAATAATAAAAAGTCAGCGTTATTCTCCAGTAATTCTCTGAGGTTGTAGTAGCTGTATAAAAGAGTACCTACATAAAAAAAGAATAAAATTCATTACTAATAGGAAAAAGAAAAAACGGAGGTAGGAAAAGTGTTGCAAAAATAAAAATTGGTTGCAGAAAAGGAAAAAGACGTTTTTTACAAGCATGAAATGCAACAAATCAAAAAATATCTAATTATATTCTTTTTTCTTGAAATGCGTCCTAATAATGAGAGTGGAAAGCAAGTACTATTTCAGACCTCTGAAATTTTCAGCTAAACCTTATGTCACATAGCACCGAAACCGTGGGAGCATACTCAACTAACCTTTACATATTTTTTGAATGAAGAATTTCATAGTCGAAAGGTTGTATAAGCGATTTCAATGACAGTGCTAATTTTTGTCAATTTTCGCTTTACAAACATTTCATAAAAACACACTATAGGTAAAGCAGTTAGCAGTTTCATTTCCATACGGAAAAAATATCTGCCAAAACAAATCATAATCATCGATTCATTCTATAGTTTTTACTGTCGTTTTCCAACACCGAAAATGCAAAGAAAAAAGAAAGAAAGTAAAAAAAACGGGAGAAAAAATCAAACACAAAGAAAAAAGTTCAGCGCCGTAATGACCGGTGCCGAACTGGCTGGCGCCGAAACGGCCTTTTCCGTCAAACGCACTTAGTACGTCCTAGCTAGAAAGTGTGTAGACGCTTAGATAGCGGAAAACGGAAAGGGATGTTTAGGCGCCGCTATTTCGACTCCCACTCCAGCGCCGCCCGTTGTAGACCGGGTGGCCGACTGTGCCGTCTGGCCGATGGTAGCACATGGCCGACCGTACCGGGTGGCCGAATTCAATTTGAAATAGTTTATATGTCGAACCTTATGTAAAATATTTTTGCGCGAAATGAGAATAAAATGTTGCTGAAGGTGCATTTCAATG
This sequence comes from Romanomermis culicivorax, assembly GCA_963922205.1. Taxonomy (NCBI): domain Eukaryota; kingdom Metazoa; phylum Nematoda; class Enoplea; order Mermithida; family Mermithidae; genus Romanomermis; species Romanomermis culicivorax. The sequence goes on along the minus strand of CAWUHX010000018.1, from coordinate 2,008,214 downwards.
TACAAGATATCATCAAAAAATGCAAGAGCAACGCAAAAATATGTTAATTAAGTAAAAGCACATAAGGATACGTATTGGAATTCAAAAGTTTTTCATTTTGCAAGAAATTTTTCCCCTCGTATCCGTTCACTTTGTTGAGTATATTTGTTATAAAAATGAATGAAAATGATTTTGAGGCTGCAGAATATCTGTCGACAGTTCATGGAAATTCGACGTTGCTCAAGTGCGTCTAGCTTACGCGGCCCACTTGTTGGGAGCTGGTTTGTAGTATTGAGCACCGTAACATTTGAATTTAAAACGTTTTATAGAAACTATTTTCATTCAGGGTGATACTTGACATTTATATACAAGAAAATCTTAATTTTGGAGTACTTATTTTCAATTTTCATGACAGAAAATGCAAAAAATTCACAAATATTCTTTTCAAATAAAAGCACCATGCTGATATTCCACAAATGCAGAGGCCCTATGGCTTTTACCACTGCCAAACCTATATATCGAAGAAAGTAATGAGCCAGAGACATTCCAGAGTACGACCCTTGGATAATTTACTCAAGTAAAAACGAAATTCCGTTGTTGTTTTATCTTTCTTGAAAATTCTATTTTTTGCCAAGTTCTAACATATTTTATTCATAGTTTTTTGCTACAAAAATATTAAAAAGAGTCAATAGAATCAATCAATCTAGGCTTTTATAATGAATTAAAAAATTATGAAATGAATATTTCGGCACTTAATTAGCATATTTCTGCGTCGCTCATGCATTTTTTGATGATATCTTGTGTATTGAAACCTATATTTAGTAACATTTTATTCACATTTCCACTTACATAAAAACTATTTCAAATTGAATTCGGTCACCCGGTACAGTCGGCCAGCCGCTACATTCGGCAGACGGCACTGTCGGCCACCCGCTACACAATCGCGCCGCCGATGCGGCGCTTACCAGTTCGACGCCAAACTGTATTTATCTTGTTTAATTTTTTCTTTCGTTTTCTTTACCTTCTCTCTTTTTTCATCTTATTCCTTCTCTATCATTTTTGTATTTCTTTTTTTCTGCCGTTTTCCGTGCTTTTGTTTTGTTTATGTTTTGATGTTTTTCCCCATTACCGCCATCTTCGGTTATGACGCAGTATAAATTAATCCCATAGCCGCTAGTTTGCCACCGTTTCTGTCTGAAATGAATTAGATTCTTTTATTTTATTCCTGCTGAACAAAACAAAATAAAACAAAGTTGTTCAAAAAATCGAAAAAACTGAAAAATCTCCATAATTTGTCAGTCATCAGGTAAAATATTGTGCAGTGGAATACTATGAAAATGGAAAATTTATAGCCTAAAAGTAGATTACAGTAAATAACCTGTGAGGATTTGTTAGGGAGTGCAGCAAAACTGTCGTGCTACACTTGGAAGATACGTGTACCCTACGGAAAACAAGTTTTTCAACTCTTTTTTCGCCATTGTTTTTTTATTATTTTGTTTTTGCATATGACATTTCATAATGTCAGATGTCAAAATGGCTGGTGCCGAATTAGCTGGCGTCAAACTGGCTGGTGCCGAAATGGCCCGGCTCCGAACTGTCATAGACCGTTGAGATGGGGTGCCTGAAAGTAAACTTAGGTTGCATTTTGCCTATTTTCAACGAGACTAAATGTACTACGCATTTTGTTTCCTCCCCAGTTGGCAACCACGAAAACGATTTCGGAATCAACCAACCTTCTGGACTGGCGATAGGATTTGTCTAGGTATGTCGTAGCCGATCTTAAACACAGACGGGGCCGGTTTCATCAAAGAATTATGTTGTACCATTGCAGCTAAGGTGCAGCTGCACCTTAGCTCCTACACATAACATACCAATGAAGTTAAATTGAGGCCTAACGCAGTCTTGTAGCTTACAGAGTAAAGTTGCAGGTAATCTGCGCCTTAACGATTATTGTTTAACATATAGAATTAAGCTGCAGCTTAGCTGGGGCTTAAATCTGATATAACCGAGCCCAGTTTTCCTCCGCGGATGTACTAACTGAAAGTTTTCATCCGTTGTTTTTGGAATAATAAATTTTCATTTAAAATATATATTGAAATTTGCCATAAAAGTGTTCTCCGTGTATTGAATGAAGTATGCAAGAACGGCACTAAACACCATAAAAATTCTCGTCAATGAGCGAATATTTTAGCAAATATCCGTTGAATAAGATTAAATCCTATGGACATATGGTCAGATATATATTTGGTAATTTAGGCTTAGTCAGAATAAATCATAAATGAAATCGTTCAAAATTCCTACGTATGGAATACCGATCATTTTAGCGGTCAGGTAGAGGAAAAATACCTGCTTTGTGATTACCAAACGTCGTTAAAATTTTGAAAATTTAATAATTTTGGATTCTTGTAAATGCGGTTGTTATTGCAAAAGTTCAATCATATATTTGATTAAAAAATTTCCCCTAAGTCCAAGTTATCGATTTAAAGATGGATTTATTTCTGACACGTGTAAAATTCATGCAATTCCAAACACCAAGTTTTATTATGTTTGCGTTATTTCTTTTAGATAACCGCAGGTAAAATTTCTCCCGCATGTGAACTTTTCTTTCAATCCTCCGACCCTCATATGCACGTTTGTCGAGCTTATTCCTTGTGGATTTTCCGCTGGTATCTCACAATCGCTTTCAATGACCTGCCATCACGGTCGGAGCTACTGATCAACGACCGCTCAAGACGAAACGTCGACGATAATAGTAGCCATGACAAGCATTTTGACGACGATTGTCGGTCGATGGAAGAATATGCCGTCTGCGACCCCACGCAAGGTGGCGTTTGCCGAAACCGCTCGTGCGTCAGCGTTTGTTCGACGGCTGGTCCGCAATTCCGTCAGTGTTCGTGCCCAAACGACGAAGATCGCTTCTGCTATTTATGCTGCGGTTCGCCCGACAGACCGTGCCGACCGGCGCAAGATTATAGTATTTTCAAACCGAACGGCGAATTATGGGAAAGAGATATTTGCTCTAGGTGCCGTTCTTGGCCGGACGGGCTTTACTGCGACGACAGGGATCGGCGGCGGGTTTGCGCTAACGGCAAATGTGTGGCCAATGTGTGCCACGACAAGCCAGAGGGTAATTTTTATTATTACTCATTTTTGGAATTTTTCGATTTTCAGTCTGCGTCGTTCGCATTATTTTGTCTCAACATTTGTGTATTCTTATTTTGCCTTTTTAGTTGTTATATCACAATTTTATGGTTTTACTCCTCATTGCATAATGCTGTCTCTCTTCGCTCCCTCAGTCTCACTCCCTTCTTATATTCACCATCTTTTTTCTGCCATCTCTATATTCTTTAATATTCATCAGTCGGCTTGTCATGGAAAGCTTCCTGGCTCCTCTCGACGGATACCGTTCTTGCATTTTTTGCTGAAAATTTTTGAAAATTTAATCCGACGTAATTCGATCTTATTTTGAAATCATAATCTCAGATTTAATGATCAGCAAAATAAGATCATATAGGAACAGTGTTCTGCAAAAGTTTGCTGTTCGTTAAGGCCCCTCTATACTTTGCCGACCGCCGCCGACCGGCGAAATGTAGCAGGGCCTTTACAAAAGCGTTGTCCATAACATTTACTACATACCGCGCGAAAAATGGCGTATTAGGTGGTTAAATTTCTCGAAAAATGGTGCGAAAAAAGTTGATTTGGTGTTTAGCACTGTTTTTTCCCCGACTATCTTTCCACATTTGTGGAAAGCTTTCCACATTTCGTGATATGTGTAGCGGTAACGACATTTAACATTATCGTGTTTAGATTATGTATCTATGTACCAAGTGGTTATGAATTTTTTGAGACTAAACTTATGAAACGGAGTGTTTTTTGACACTGAAAATGCAGGAATGTGCGTATGAGTAGCAATGATACCGAACCGAACATACTGTATAATTACTCACTCACTCCATCCTAGTCATACTCATTACGGAAAATTTGTTCAATATTTACGTTTAAATTTTTAGAAAACTTTTCCTCCATTGTCCCCAACTCGTTTTGTTCGCTTAAAAATGCTCATAGACGCTTTATTTGTTTTTGAGCTTTTTAAAGCATTCTGATGATCAATTTTTCAAACATATATCTCTAAAATTAGATTTGGATTTTGTGTTCAGAAATCATAAGTTCTAGAATTTTATCATTAAAAAAATTTTAAAACCAGTAATTTATTATAATTTATTTAAAACCAGTAATTCATACCGATAATAAATTATGAACTTTCATGGATTTGGCCGAAAAGATGTGAGTAAGAAGAGTAGAAATTTTCGAAAACTACTTTCATGAAGCTTTTGAATTCATTTTACGTTTGGAAAGGAACAATCGCTTCAAAAAGTTTAGAAAGTTGACGTGTTGATCTTTCTCAAAAATTGTGTCAAGGAGCAATGCGGATATTCATCAAATATGAAGATAAAATATTGAACATTACCAATTAAAACATGAGATAATACGTTTAAAACGATGAAAACTATTGAAGATTAAGTGGTGAGTACCATGCTAAAAGCCGCGCCTGAGCTTGGTAATAAATAATAATGCTTATTGAAGTTAAGAGATTTGGACCTTCTAAAATGCACCAAAATGCATCTTTTCTATATGAAAATCCCAAATTTTTTTCCACATTTGTCGAAAGACCTCAAAACTTTTTTCCTTATTCCAGATTTTTTTTTAACGTAAGGTACCATTTGTAGAAAAAACAGTGGTGTTTCGTTCAGTGTACTTCAAGCAATATTTACGGTTCTCCCTCACCGTGATTATGCGGATAAAATAATTCAGCTGAGCACAGAAACATCGTAAAAGTAAAGAACATTCTTGGTTGATAATCATTGTTTGAAATCAGGTAGCCTGCTTCCGGCCTGAAAAGCGCATATTTGTGCTGTTTTGCCCGAATTTGTGGAAAGCGGCTGATTTCTAATCATGGATTTGCCACGGACAATTTTAGTAATAAACAGGGTTTTATTTTTCTTCATTTCAAAGCAATTATTTTTTCTACACGCAGAATAATAAGGCTCATATATTAGATCAGTGATTTGTTGAATTTACTATAAACCCAGACCTGCCCTTCCGGGGTTATAGACTGACCTGTCTCGTCGTAAGGAGTCACAGAGCTCTTACCTCTTTCACCGGCACCTTCGACTTACGGACTAACCCGTTTTTGTACCGTAAGCAGAATTAGGGTGAGTCAAAAATGATCGATGTCGATAAAGGTATAGTTGCACAACACTATACTTAGTATTGAAATAATTTATTGTAAACGTAGTGACAAAAGGTTACACATGTCGATTGGGTCAAGCCACCGAAAGAACGATGAGTAAATATAGCACAAAGCCCCGCGGGCGTGCGACCAATCTACTGCGCGGAAGAAAATTAATCTGACCACCAAAGTCACATTTATACTTCACGGATACGGTGAGGGTAGCCGTGACCAATCGAATTCCAATGCACGTGACGTGCAACCAATCATATTTAACGTCAGTTTTTCGTGGCGCAGTCTGATTGGTCACTTATTTCTTATTTACATTTATACACATTATTTCTTATTTACATTTACAAGCTTCTTATTTACATTCTTTCCTGATCTATGCAAAAACTTTCTTTAATAAACAAAGAAATCTGGATAGACCCAATTATAATTCTAAAACGGTGGAAAATATATGAAAGTAACAGGAAGTAGAAAAGCGTCTAAAAACTACCCGCACCAAGTCACACTAGAGGAGGGAAAAGAAAGATTGATCCTCATGTTGTATGAGCGACAAGCTTATTTGACACATTATTCAATCAATGATATGTATTACAATTTCAGTTAAACTATTCAATCTTTGCAGTGAAGCACTGCATGTTCCTTTGTCCATTCTTCGTCTTATTGAGCAAAATGTTCAGATAACACATATGCAACTTTTCTGCTGTATTGATCGCAACTTTACATTACGACAAATAAAACATTGCGCATTAACATTATTCACCAGGAACAGACAGACGGATTTTGCAACAGCTGCTGTTTTAGCTGTTTTGAATTTCTGACACTTCTTTGGTGCCAGCACCTTTTTTTAATAAGTCATGCGATACCACCTTGCTGCTTCGACCCAGTGCAATAGTTTAATATAGTTTTGGCTAGTTTGAACTCTTAAAAATCAAAATCAAATCAATGTTTCATGTCTAAGATATTTAAAGCTGTCATTGTTGTAAAATTAATAAATTAACATTTTGTGCAATACATCTCCTATACTCAACTACAGCATCACAGAATAATATTTAAAAACATAAGGTACAGATGATATCGGCAATAACTTTCGATATTCCAAGCTGAAAACACCTCTAAATTATGCTAAAATTCCTAAATTTTTATTTGTGCCTCTAAATTTTTGAGATCCAATCAGAATTTTCAGGAGCCATAGCGCCCAATCGGCTTAAAAAGCCTGGCCATACATGAGACCTCGTACGTGCACATGGAGGGGGGGTTGAGATGTCTTGACCCCAGCAGATTCTACCTCCTAGCATTGATCAAGAAGATTATGATGGAAAATGAAAAGACGTCATAAGAATGAAAATTATATTGTAGTTTAACGATTTTTCTGAACAAAGACCAAGCGAATAGTTTCACATATTTGACTAATATAGATGTAAGAATTTGCTGCTTGGATGTTAGAAAACCTTTCTTTTGGTTATCAAGAAAGAAAAAACTCTATGTCCACCCCCTTTTCTGACTGCACCGCAGAATTTCCATGCTGTGCATGTATGCTCCATCCCCTCGTTACATGTGTGACACCAGTACGTCAAATTTCTTGTTTGGGATTTCCTCACTATTTGACTTTTCCATTGTCTTGCTTTCCATGTATTCAATAATGTTAAGAAGTGTAGCATTTTTGTGTTCTAAACTATGCATGCATGCATCAACGGTATGAGTCTATAAATCTTCAATATGTCGCTCATTTTTGTCCCTGCGAGAAGTTCTGAACAATGTTTAAATCTCAATAGCACATAGTCTTCTTATTTTTTCCTACTCATTTCGTTCTTCATTCGCTATGTATTTGTTCATTCATCTCGCTTGATTTTTCCCCAGCTCATTATATGGTATTATTTTTTATTTATTGCGTTTTCCGTTGGGATTAATTTATTAATTTTCTCTTTATTCCATTTATCTTCATTTTCTAGCTTTCTGATTCGTTGCATTGGTCACTATTCATTTTTCTTATGTTTCGTATCTTTTTACTATAGTCTGTTTTTTTACAAAATGCTTCCAAAAAGAAAAGTGACACAAATCAGTATCGTTGTCCAAATCGTTTACATAGAGCTCTTACTGTAAAATTTTTTACTCGAAAAATTGTTAAAGGTTAGGTCAGTATGCTCAGAAATTTCGATTCCTATATGATATATTGTTAATCAGAAAATCGTGAAAATCTGAAATACTACTTGCTTTCTGCTTTCATTATTTAGAAGCATTTGAAGAAAAACAGACAATAGTATTTAAGGGTTCTCTGTCTTCATTATTTTGTTTGACTTTATAATCGTGTCCCCTATTTTTTCCCTGCCCGTTTCTATCTCAATTTTATAAGTAGATAATTTATCCTACATGCATGATTCTGCTTTAGTGTCAATTCTTTTCTTGTTAGTTTTTCTGGTCGTATCCGTTGTTCTTCGTTCATTTGATATTTTTGTGTCCTGCACTGACTTCTTGATTTTTTTCATGTTGAACTTGAGATATTTTCACTGTTCATCGTTCTTTTTTCATTTTGATTTTTTCAGTTTTTATTTGTTTAACATTTCTATCAAGTTTACTCTCTTCATTCACTACTCTCTTTTGAGACAGGTTCATATTGCGATTTACAAAAACTGAAAATGTGCGTTGACGGTGAGTGCCGGGACCCCTGCCGCGAAGTGGCGCCTCATCTATTGACGTGTGAATGCGACGATTTCCGTTCCGACGACCGCTGCCAACTTTGTTGCTTCGACCCGTCTACTAAACGTTGCGAAAACGCTTTCGCTCGTTATCAGATTATAAACAAAAATAAAAGACCCATTTTTCGCGACGGCCTACGATGCCGACCGGGCGCAACTTGTAACAAATACGGTCTTTGCGGTGCCGCTAACCTCGCGGTTCGGCATTGGACGGATAAATTGACGATCGAATTATCTATTGGATTCATCTTTCTCATTATGAATATCCAGACAATACTTTAGCCAGAACAGATCTCTACGTGGTGAATAACACATAAATTATCGCAGACGTTGTACTACAATGGAAATAGCTTGAAGACATGTGCGCTTTTGCCCAAGCCAGTTGAGTTCAATTCTATTTATTAGATCGACTATATTCCTGAAAAAAATTGTATCTACGAAAGGCTGGTGGAAGTGCGGGAACGTCAGTCATTCACAAAAGATGACATAGTTTGCATAATTGAATTTTGAACCTGGAAATCTTGTTTGCTGTTCAAATTATAGTGCCTGTTTTGTAACGATTAACTCAATAAAGAATTTACACGATTGAGGTTGTAACGACCAGATTTCTGTGAGGTACTTTACTTGGACCAATCGGTCGATACGGCGGGGTAAATAACGGGACGGGGCGCGGGCGTACGATTACAATAAAACAACGGGTATTCGACGGTCGCTTGAACGTCGACGAAATAAAACGGGGGCGGCGCGGGTGCTTGCAAATAAAAATAGGAACGCGAACCACGAATTTAAAATAAACCACGAATAATAATCGCGACCAAAAATAATCATAAAAATCACGCTTTTCTTCTCTTTTATACAACGTTTTGGCCACTCCCTGGGCGTCGCGGGAGGTCGTGTTTCCGTCGATCTTCTTCCACCAATCGCTGCTTCGCTTACCTGTTTCCGCCTACTGTATGCTTCTTTCGCCACGCCTCACGTTAATTTACTCCTAATTTCTACGCTTGCATGCCTTTTAACCTACAGTATGCTTTGCCGCCTCTATGTTTTTAGTTTTTCATACGTTTTTCGGTTTTTCATGCATTCCTCCTAAATCTTTTGTCTGGGTTGGGATTTCTGTACTTTCTACATGGGCAGGTGTGTTTACGCGTTTTGGAGGGGATTATTGTACCTACAAAATGTGTATCTTCATGTGCATTACGAGGGCCAGGTGCCAATGTGGAAATAATTATGTGTGTCTTTAATTGGGTCGATGGGGTATGGGAAGATCAAAATAAAGTGCTTCACATAAATTTATAAGAATGTTTGGGTGTGAATTCCAGACACCCTTGAGACGATAGATTAATAAATGAAAATAATATCTAATAAATGAATATCACATACAGTATGCTACATATTTACAGTACTGCTTTAGCAGGTACGTTACATTTCCCTCCTTCCAGAGTTGAACGTCCTCGTTCAAGGGGGTCGAGGGAGAGAGGGTTTTGGGGTCGAAGACTTGGAGGGATAGGGGGAATTGGGGAATTTGTCTGAACGATTGAACTGCTTGTTTTACATGAAGGGGATGTGCTTTGATTGATAACATCAGCTTTCTTAAATTGCTCAACTTTGTGTTTGATGCTTTGTTTTGCTTTTGGTGGTTTTCGAAAAAGGGGTCTGTGTCTGTGTTTATAATTACTTGTACCAATGCTGTGGGAGACAAGTGGCCTGTGACTCACATGTGTTTTTGACTCAGTGTGAAGGAGCTGATATTTGGATAAGAAATTGATTAACTCAGCTTTTTCCGTTTCAATCCTGTCACTCTTGGCCGATTCTATTTTGCCTTTTAGCCATGGGAATGTATGAAGACGTTTCTGTTTGTCTTGGGTGGGAAAATGAGATTGGGCGGGTGAATTTTTCGCTGGGAAGGGACAAGAAACAGGGGCGATGCATGTATCAGGATGGGAGATTTGGGGCTTGCTGACGTCGTTTGAGCTAGAACTGCAGATACCACTACTTTTACTCTTTGAAATGCTAGCTGCAAAATGAATTTTACGATTTTCTTGTGCTTTGGGGGTAGGAAGAGAAGTTTTTCGCCTGGGGAATGTGTTGGGGTCGGTTGCTGGGAGGGGACAAGAAACAGGGGCAATGCATGTATCAGGACGGGAGATTTGGGGCTTGCTGACATCGTTTGAGCTAGAACTACAGATACCACTACTTTTACTCTGGGGAATGCTAGCTGCAAAACGAATTTTAAGATTTTCTTGTGCTTTGGGGGTAGGAAGAGAAGTTTTTCGCCTGGGGAATGTGTTGGGGTCTGTGGGAAGGCCCTGCAATTGTGAAAACATTGGGCGTTCCTTTTTGTATGCTGGTTCAGTTTTGGACGTCTCACTGGTTTCAGGATGTTTATGTTTCTGTGCAATTTTTGGCTGGGGGAGTTTGGATTTCAACATGTCACTGCTTTTTGGTGATGCAATTTTTGAAGTGCTGCTTGTATCATGAAGGGGTATGTCAAGGACATACTGGGGGTCAAACTGCTTATGACTGCTGGGCAGAACTGTATTTAAAGCATGTTGAGGTTGATGCTGGACAGTGGGCAATGTGGAGTACATGACTGGGACATCAATGTTCATTTGTGGTGGGGGTAGTCTCTCTTCAATGTGATTTTGGATGTTAGGGGTCATTTGGTTGGGGCAATATCTACTCGTGTGACCTTTTTGCTTACAAAGAAAACATTCTGCATTTGAGTAGCTTTTTGATATGCAATGGCTGGATCTGTGACCAGTCTGAGAACAGTGAATGCATCTGCTTTTACAGTCTCGAGTCATGTGATTACTCCTAAAGCAAATTTGGCATGACTTTTGAGTACCTGGTGAATTACAATTTCTGGCGAAATGCCCGACTTGATTGCATTGAAAACATGTGATCTGTCTCAAATTACTGTTATCATGCTGGGGTTGGGTTTGAGAATTTCGCAGTATTTGCAATTGCAACTCCATGACTTGTTCTAATTTATGTAGGATTCCTTGCTGTTCAGTGTGATTGCCTAATGAAAGGATGGGTTCCGATTCAGGGGATATGAGGGGTATGGGGCTAGATTTCAATCTGTTTCTGAAAATTTGTTGTTCAACATAAGCTGCTTCATCAGACATGTCTGTTAGGGAGGTGAATCGTTTGTACTTGAGTGCCTCTCTAATTTCGGTCTGCATGCCTTCCATGAAAAGGGGTTTGATTATCATTTCTCGTGCCTCTGAATTGAAATTTGGGTAGGCGAGGGTCGCTAGATGCTCGAGGTCAAACAAAAATTCAATGACAGTTTCCGAACTTTTTTGTTTCCGTTCATGCAAAAAATGTTGGTGTAAATCTGTGTCTCTGTGGTCGGGGAAACATGCTTGTAATGCAGTTTTATACTGTTCATACGTTTGGGGTGGGTTTTCAGAATTTTCTAAACTTTTTAATTTTGCTAATGCTGCACCACCCAAATGAATTTCAAAACATGCTAATTTGAGTTGCTCGTCAGTATCTTTCATGCCTTGTAGTATCATGAACTGTTCTAGTCGCTTGCTCCATTGGCCGAAATGTTGGGTTACTCCTCCCGTAAATACTGTAGGTTTTGCATAAAAATTGTTCGTCATACTGTTACGGATGTTGGCCGTTCTCAAATCGTCTATCAGGGTGGGATTCACAGTGTTTTTGCTCAATTGTGTGTGTAAAGTTCGAAAATTTTCTGCAAAAAGTTCGTTGATTTGCTCTCTTACAATTTCTCCTAAGTGGTCTGTTGTATGGTGGGTCATTTTCAGTTTGTGCTTTTACGAATGTCTGTCCTACTGTAGGAAACAATTACGACTGTATGCGATTACTGCTTAGGGATGCCCGGATATAGGATGCACCTTAATGGGGCAGGGAGTTCCAGTGGTTAACGGTACGGTACGGTCACCAAAAATATGTAACGACCAGATTTCTGTGAGGTACTTTACTTGGACCAATCGGTCGATACGGCGGGGTAAATAACGGGACGGGGCGCGGGCGTACGATTACAATAAAACAACGGGTATTCGACGGTCGCTTGAACGTCGACGAAATAAAACGGGGGCGGCGCGGGTGCTTGCAAATAAAAATAGGAACGCGAACCACGAATTTAAAATAAACCACGAATAATAATCGCGACCAAAAATAATCATAAAAATCACGCTTTTCTTCTCTTTTATACAACGTTTTGGCCACTCCCTGGGCGTCGCGGGAGGTCGTGTTTCCGTCGATCTTCTTCCACCAATCGCTGCTTCGCTTACCTGTTTCCGCCTACTGTATGCTTCTTTCGCCACGCCTCACGTTAATTTACTCCTAATTTCTACGCTTGCATGCCTTTTAACCTACAGTATGCTTTGCCGCCTCTATGTTTTTAGTTTTTCATACGTTTTTCGGTTTTTCATGCATTCCTCCTAAATCTTTTGTCTGGGTTGGGATTTCTGTACTTTCTACATGGGCAGGTGTGTTTACGCGTTTTGGAGGGGATTATTGTACCTACAAAATGTGTATCTTCATGTGCATTACGAGGGCCAGGTGCCAATGTGGAAATAATTATGTGTGTCTTTAATTGGGTCGATGGGGTATGGGAAGATCAAAATAAAGTGCTTCACATAAATTTATAAGAATGTTTGGGTGTGAATTCCAGACACCCTTGAGACGATAGATTAATAAATGAAAATAATATCTAATAAATGAATATCACATACAGTATGCTACATATTTACAGTACTGCTTTAGCAGGTACGTTACAAGGTTATTGCGAAACGAGATTAATCTTAGACAGAAAATCCTGCACATCGGACATCCTGTTGGGATGAACACTGTATGTACGCTCCATTCATGCAGCGATCTCATCACCGTTTTTTTTTTTCCTCAAATGGGGTCTTTTGAGGAAAAAAATTTCGAAATGAGGAAAAAAATTTTGGATGTGGTTCTCATTGTGGAAAAAATTTTGGGGAACTCTAAACCGAAAAGATGCGTTTTGGTGGACTTTAAAAGGTCAAAATCTCAAAATTTTCCGGCGCTTCGCGCCGGTCATGGGTATAATTATAACTATATTCTATCAGGCGCGGCCGTTAGCATATCTACTTTGACTTACTAATTAATGCTCAACAGTTTCTATCAATCAAGTTAGCTCGTTTCATTTTCTAATCGTTTACAGTTAATTATGTCGCCGAAAATAGAGATTTTTCATCAAGTCTGTAAATTTTTTCTTTCGATCTTAGGCTTAGGCTTAGTCAAAAACTTGATATATTTTGGTAGAAAGGTATGATTACTGTAATTTCCATGAAAAATTTTCAAATTTTTTTTAAAGTTTTTTTGGAAATTACTGTTTTCCGCCCTTTTTTTCCAAAATTTTTTAAAGTTTTTGATTTGAAACATTGAAAAATGGTGGTTTTTGGTAAAAAGTCGAACTTACCGTATTGTAAATTCCTGCCTGTAATTTTTTAAACGTTTGCAATCTGAACTTTTGCGTTTATTGAAGGTGGAAATTGAAGACATTACTCTAGAACGCGATTTTAAAACATTTGTTCACGAATTATCGTTGGAGAGATTTATTTTTCAGCGTTTTAGAATACAAAAACCCGAAAATTTTTCCGGCGCTTCGCGCCGGAATGGGAAGCAAATTACACTTCATCAGTCTGATTTTAATTTATTTCCCAACGTTATGAAGGTTCATTTTTCAGCGTTTTAGAAAGTGAAAATCAAAAAATTTTTCCGGCGCTCCGCGCCGGACCAAGATCTAAATAAAATTAGATGATTCTAATCGGAATCACAGAAATGTTGATAGCAGATAAATTCATGAGAACTCTATCGTTAACTCGCTTTATCCGCTCCTATAGAACACCAATATATTCTTCATGAGCTCATTTTGACAAACATAACCAGAATTTTCTCAATTTTTTTCCTCATTTTTGCAGGTTTCTGACTACAAATACAACAAAATGCTTGGGTATGCTCCTAATATGCATAAAAAAGCATCCGTAGTCACATTATAAGCGTTTTTAAAAATGTGGAAAATTTTTGGAAAATGAGGAAAAAAATTTTGGGTCCGGTTCTCATGTGGAAAAAATCTTCGAGGAAAAAAAAAACGGTGGATCTCATGAAAATAAGTTCAATATAGAAATACTAGTAATCAGTTTAAGACAATTTTTCAGCGAGCGACATACAGAACTGGCGAAAATTTTCCTCAAGTAGCCTGGCTAAGTGGTCAAAATTTTTCGATGGCATTCGGGTATTGACGCACTCTCGTAAAATCGACAGTGGAAGCAGGCTGTTTTTCAGTGATTTTGGCCTTATTATCACAAAAGAATTTAGCGTTTTTCTTCAGCATAAAGTTTTCCACGGAGTGAAAATTTTGTATCAAATTGTAAATACTTTTTTGGTTTTCACTAGGGCCATCATTCTAGATTAAATGTACTATTCCAGATCAATTATGTCGTGAAATCGTTTTCAAGACATATGGGATGTAGTATGCTGCCAATATTTTCGTTGGGAGAATTCAATTTATTTTGTCTGTTTGCTTGGTATAACTTTTCTCCATTTCAGCGTCTCGCAGATTGTATGTCAAGTGTCAAAGTTCGTCTTTAACGAGTATTAGCAGCGTTCTACTGTGTTATATGAGAAAATAATTAGCAGTGTGTCAATCAGACTGTTTTTTACACAGCAGCAACCAAATTTCGGGCCACAGTTTTTTTCCTCAATCTAACATTTTTGGGGAATTTTTTTTGGAATTGAGGAAAATTTTTTTGTACTTGGGCGTCAATTTGAGGAAATTTTTTTGATGGTTTCCTGTTCGGAGGCACCGTTTTTTTTCCTCGAAGATTTTTTCCACATGAGAACCGGACCCAAAATTTTTTTCCTCATTTTCCAAAAATTTTCCTCATTTTTAAAAACGCTTACAACAATGTAGCTACGGATGCTTTTTTATGCATTTTAAGAGCATACCCAAGCATTTTGTTGTATTCGGAGTCAGAAACCTGCAAAAATGAGGAAAAAATTGAGAAAATTCTGGTTATGTTTGTTAAAAATAAGCTCATGAAGAATATATTGGTGTTCTACAAGAGCAGGTGAAGCATGTTAACGATAGAGTTCTCAGGAATTTATCCGCTCTATTGACATTTTGGTGGTTCCGATTAGGAGAATCATCTAATTTTATTCAGCTCTTGGTCCGGCGCAGAGCGCCGAAAAATTTTTTGGATTTGCACTTTCTAAAACGCTGGAAAATGAACCTTCACAACGTTGAGAAATAAATAAAAATCAAACTGATGAACTGTAATTTGTTCCCCATTCCGGCGCGAAGCGCCGGAAAAATTTTCGGGTTTCTATATTCTAAAACGCTAGAAAATAAATCTCTCCAACAGATATTTATGAATAGAAGTTCTAAAATCGCAGTCTAGAATGATGTCTTCAATTTCCATTTTCAATAAACGCAAAAGTCCAGGTTGCAAACGTTTAAAAACTTCCAAGCATCGAGAAGAAAAATTGAGAGAATTGATGAAAAATGTCAATTTTGGGCGACATAATGGACTGTATTTTGAGATTTTGACCCTTTTAAGTCCGCCAAAACGCATCTTTTCGGTTTTGAATTCCCCAAAATTTTTTCCTCAATGAGAACTATACCCAAAATTTTTTTCCTCATTTGGAAATTTTTTTCCTCAAAACACCCCATTTGAGGAGAAAAAAACGGTGTTCGGAGGTGCATTACGGCTTGTCAAATTGAAAATTGAATTTTTCTGTATGATTCCAGTGCGCGGTTAGAAAATATCATTCTAGCTAATGCTTATAGCTTTTAATTATCAAGATATTTTGGATAAATGCTTGATCCTGTGTCGTTTTTTGAGAATTTGACGAAAAGCAAGATTTTTCTCGGTTATTTTTTCCCCAAGTCTTTTTGCAGTCCTTAAAAAGATTTTGACATTTGTGTTATTCAAACATTTTGAGTTCAAGTGGGAATTCTTGCTGGTGGAAGAATCAAAATTCTAGATTGCTTTCCTAATTTTTGAACTGTAGTCCACCCGACTGAAAATTCACTGAATTCACTGAAAAATTAAACCTTCTGTCTATGAAATAAAAATTGAAAAAGTTAATTTCCCAGCGTTCTAGAATATTCCCACAAAAATTTTCGGCGCCTTACCAATCTTTTTATTTTCTCTTCAAAACTCACAAAATATAGTTTTAAAAGTCTAAAACCGACGCGAATCGAATGAAATAGAAGAAAACTAGCTTGGGTGGTTTTTCCGATAAAATTAAGCTAATTTATTAATTTGAGAGTGAACAACCACAAATTTATTTGTGCAGCCAAAATTTTCCCCAAGTTGCATACTGGAACCTGGCCTTTGTGCAGAGAAAAGCCTTGTGGTCAAGTTCATACCTTTATGTCAGATTGTTAGTTGTTCAGAATCAGTTAAAAAATTTTTTTTCATTGTTATCTTTTTATCAAAATTTACTGTTTGATTTACTTGTTATGTCAAAATTAGGTTGTTTTATGTCGTCAAAGAAATGTAAGAAATAAAGGTTATGCCGTTGAATTATTCTCTTGCTTGGCTCTAAGCAGATCATAGCTATGTAGAATCTTTTGCAAAAAATGTCGGTTTTCTGGCGGAATAAGATGCAAGTTAATGAGAAACGTTGAAAAAACACATCAAAAATGATTTTGAGCGATTTTTAAGCAAGGAAACTAAAAAGATTGATTTTTCCTGAGGAGGAAAAATTTTTTGGGGTTTTTCCTCAAATGGGGTAGAAAGTTTTCAGCAAAAAAACACTGTTTCGGGCTGTGCAACCAATTTTTTTCTGCCAAGTTGCACAGTGCAACTTGAGGCCTGACTGCCCTTTGATTAGGTTAAAGACTTTTCTGTTCGGAGATGCATTTTTATGCGTTCTAAAATAGAAAAAAGTGAAATTTTCCGGCGTGCGATCTTCATAAAAATTCTGAGTTTCCTGTGATCAAAATATTTTGAGTGTGAGGTAGTGCTAGAACTTCTTCCCGGTTGAAAGATCCAAAGTCTTAGTCGCTTGCCTAGTTTTTGAATTTTAGTTTGTCCGACTGAAAATTCATTAAATTCACTGGAAAATCAAACCTTCTGTCTGTAAAATAAAAGATGAAAAGATTCATTTTCCAGCGTTCTAGAATATTGAAATCCAGAAAAAGTATTACTTAGCTTAGGCGCGGCTTTTATCATGTCCACCTTCACTTGTCACTCAATCTATTATAGTTTCCATCTTCTTAAACGTATATGATGTCATGTTTCAATTGGTAATCTTCAATATTTCATCATGATAGTTGATGAAGATTCCCATTTTTTCCTTGACAGTTTTTGAGAAAGATCAATACGTCAAGTCTCTGAGCTTTTTGAAGCGATTATTCCTTTCCTAACGTAGAATCAATTCAAAAGTTTCATGGAAATAGTTTTCGGAAATTTCTACTCTTCTCACTCATATCCTTTCGGCCAGGTTCGTGAGAGTTTACGAATAATTTACTGGTTTTAAAATTTTTCAAATGATAAAATTCTAGAAATTACGATTATTGAACACAAAATTCGAATCTAATTCCTGAAATAAATTTTTGGAAAATTAATTTTCTAGCATCGCGGAATGTCAATACTCAAAAAATTTTCTCGGCGCTTCGCGCCGGAAAGAATTATATCTTTTTTTTTGGGCTCTCACTTGTCATCATACAGGACTTAACCGTTGATTTCTCATGTAATTCAAAGTCGTTATGCTCTTAGATAGTTTGCTGGAAAATTTGTTTCACAATTCTTGTAGAAAACTTCAGACTCAAAATTTTCAATTTTTTCCTCAATTATAATTAAATACGGCTCTAGAAACGCCAGAAGGCTTGAAAAAGCGAAAAAAGGCTTGGGGAAAATGGGGAAAAAATTTTGACCCCTTTCCCCACTTGGGTAAAAGGCCCTGGGGAAAACAGTGGTAACAGGAGAAAACCCGCAGTACAGAAACTTTTTTTGGCTTTCTTTCTTGTACATATATGAAAAATCCAAATCATTTCATGAACGAAATTAGCTAAATTTTATAAGTCGGTTCCCGGCCTTCAGCCTAATTTTGTTTGTTAATTTTGAGCATGGCTTTCTGTGACTAGTGAGTAGACATTTATTTTTCTTTAAAAATTTTCCTTAGGCTTAGGCTTAGGGTACAGCAGCTGGTCCCGAAGGGCGCAGCGCTGTTGAGGCTCTTCCAAATTAAGTTGTTAGTTAAAGTAGTATCAAGGAGACTACCTCATAGGGAGGGGTGTGAGGGGGGTATTACCCCTACCTAAAGTCCTAAAAAATGATCGCCTTTTGCCTAATTTTGAGAAAAAATGGTATGTTCAGTGGACATTTACATAGCTACACTACCCCCGCAAATTTTCAACTTTTACCCTACCTGGAAAATCTGACCTTGGGGACCTCTGGCATCAAGGGTCTTAAAGGAATATAGTGTTAAAACTTTCTGGTGAAGTTGTGTAGTGATAGACGCATCAAGTTCATAGGATGGTAGCAGGTTCGATTCTTGAAGTAGGTAGGATTTTTCTGTAGTGACAAGGACTATGTGAGATGTGTGCAGATTTTATGCAAGTGAGTTCCTGAATGCCATGAGCGTCTGGATTTTCGAACTGATTTGGATAGCTGGTATCTTGAGGAGTCCAAAAATGCCAGTTTGGACCATAATTTGGTAGGGAACCGACCTGTGAAAAAACCCACGAAATTTTGTTCAGGTTCCAGAGGAAATTTTCTCACACTTGAATTTATGCTCTTTATAGCAGGCTTGTATACATATAAAATACGATATTGAAATATACAAATTTCTTATTGTTATAAGCTTCTCATGCAGAATGGAATTCATGTTGTTTAAACCCTTGAACATGGATTTTCCTCCATTTAAAATCAAGATCATATGACCTGTTTATAAATATTAGTAAAGAAGTAGCTGTAACCAGTACAGATGCAATTACATTTTTGCACTCTGCAGACGCATTTTCAAAGATTGCTTCGATAAACCAATCAGAGTAACTATGAAATACAATCGGGCACGAAACGCTGGAAAATTTCTTGGTGTTTTACTGGTTTTAGAGCCTGGAAAAGTGTTTTTAGGCCAGTATATGCCGAAACCGTCTGTGCTCTGTACAAAAATTTCAACAAAATTTTGTGTCTAGTCAAAAATATCTGTCTCATACAAAAAAACACTGAATAACTATTTGAATAATAATTTGTGCGAAGCGCCAGATTAGTTTCGTAAAAATGCGCCTCTGCAATTCTGAACTCTCAAAATTTCTTTTTGCCGCCAAAAACTGTTTTGACGAAAAAACGGTATTCACGTATTTCTGATTCGGTTCCATTCTGTTTTCTTATTCTCATCGTTTTTTTCCTCTTGAATACATATGTACTGTGCTCCTTATGCTTCAATTCTCCAGAACAAGAAGCCCGGGTTAATCACTGATTGGTTGATGCCAGATGAATTCAAGATCGAAAATCTAGATAAGGGTAAAATCTTATGTGATAAAGGTATTAAGTACTTTTACCATGCCCAGCATGACTTTTTTTCGCTCGCTGCATAAGGTCCCAGAGGTTTATATTATGGTGGCTCCATGAATACGATAGGTCTACAGCGACGCACAAAGTGTAAGTCACATATTCATCAGTATCTTGGTCAATTTTACACTTTACTATTGAATTAGTAAATAGTTTCTTGAATTTGTTTGATGATGGTTGCTGACTCCATGATTGGTTTGTTGTTTTCTCCCTGGTTGGCTAACTGACTCTCTGGTTGGCTTTATTGGCTGTTTGTAGAGCTTCACACGACAAAAATTTCGTACCCGGGTAGACCCGGGTACATGTTAAAATGAGTTGTAATGTTAATGTACATATATAATATTAGACAGATACACTGTGAAAATAGAATGATGCATTACACACACTCCGTAGTCCCTACTACATAATATTTTTCAACACTTGTGTTGAAACACTGGTTGTGTTGTTGTATACAATAGGCTGCATAGGTAGGTATATTGCGAATATAATGCTAGAGATGATGATTGATACACATCATCGACGCACCTACGCTGCAAAATACTACACATCACATCACGATAGCTCAATATTATTGACGAGACAAAGCAAAATTTGCATACCTCCAGGGTTTTTTTGACCTACGAGTCACAAGCCAAGTGGCTTGTTGACCTTAAATTTTACAAGCCATTCCAAATTTTTGCAAGCCAATTTTATAATATCAGTATACGTGAATAAATTCCAATGCTAGATTATTTTTTAAAGAAATGTATATATTGAGCATCACGGCAATCGATCAAAAAAGAGATGTCATTGAACATTTATTCAATAACATTTTAGAGCCGTTAATTCATTAAAATTCAGGAAACATTTGAAATTTTTGAGTTTGATCGAAGTCTAATCTACAAGCATTGTGGAAAAAATTTTCCAGCAAACTATACAAGAACATAATGACTTTGAATTACATGAGAAATCGACGGTTAAGTCGTCTATGATGACAAGTGAGAGCCCAAAAAAGCTATTAATCTTTCCTGCCTGAAACGCCGGAAAATTTTTTTGGGTATTGACATTCTGCGATACTGAAAAATCAATTTTCCAACCACTTGTTTGAAGAATTAGTTTCGAATTTTCTGTTCAAAGGTCGTAATTTCTGGAATTTCATGTTTGAAAAATTTTAAAATCATTAATTTATTCACACACTCTAATGAACTTGGCCAAATAGACATGAGCAAGAAGAGTGGAAGTTTCCGAAAACTACTTCCATGAAGCTTTTGGATTGATTTTACAATGAGAAAGGAATAATCACTTCAAAAAGTTTACAGACTTGACATATTGATCTTTCTCAAAAAATGTGTCAAGGGAAAAATGTGAATCTTCATTAAATATCAAGATGAAATATTGAAGATTACCAATTAAAACATGAGATAATACGTTTAAGATGATTAAAACTATTAAAGATTAAATGATAAAGGAAGGTAGACATGTTAGAAGCAGCGCCTGAGCTAGGAAATAAATAATAATGCTTATTTAAGTTATAACCGGCGCGAAGCGCCGGAAAATTTTGAGATTATGACCTTCTAAAATGCACCAAAATGCATCTTTTCTGTATCCGATATGATCAAACACATGACTCAAAAAATTCTGACAAGCCATTTTTGCTTGTTGGACTAAAATTCTACAAGCCATTTTGTCAG
The DNA here is from genome assembly GCA_963922205.1 of Romanomermis culicivorax. Taxonomy (NCBI): domain Eukaryota; kingdom Metazoa; phylum Nematoda; class Enoplea; order Mermithida; family Mermithidae; genus Romanomermis; species Romanomermis culicivorax. Next base: position 1,987,105 of record CAWUHX010000018.1, on the reverse strand, counting down.
TCCAACAAGTCATGGCTTGTAAAAGGCTAAAAAACTATGCATACACCTCTACTCTCAAGTCTACGTATTATACGTGATACAAAACGGGTACCCGGGTAATGGTTTTCATTTTGTACCCGGGTAATTCGGGTACCCGGTGTGAAGCTCTAGCTGTTTGTCAAGTTCAACTCTCGAATTGCTTGGTTCTACCCATTTTTTTGTTTGACTCCCTGATTGACTGTTTCCTAAGCCTTTTGGTTGCCTCACTGACCAGTTGGTTAGCTGTTTGACCCCTAAATTGATTGGTTGTTTCATAAATTGTTCGTTTGCTTTCCATATCAGTTGCTTTGTAGTTTCTCATATCAGTTGGTTGGTTGACATCTAGATTTGTTGGTTGGTTTGGTTGATTCCTGGATTTGTTGGCTGGATGTTTCCTATATTCGTTGGTTGCTTCCTTATATCAGGTGGTGTGGTTGGTTGCTTTCTAGATCAGTTTGCTGGTTGCTTTCCAGATCACTTGGTTGATTGTTTCTCAGATTGGTTGGTTGGTTGCTTTCCAGATCAGTTGGTTGGTAGTTTCCCATACCAGTTGGCTGCTTCCCAGATCATTTGGTTGGTTGACATCTAGATTGGTTGGTTTGTTGATTCCTGGATTTGTTGGCTGGATGTTTCTTAGATTCGTGGGTTCCTATATATCAGGTGATTAGTTCCTTTCTTGCTGGTTGCTTTCCAGATCTTTTAGTTGATTGTTTCCCAAATTGATTGGTTTGTTGTAGTGGTGCGTCTGGCTATTTTTTACGCGGCATGCCCCGCATTCACCACCAAAATTACAACCACAATTTCCGAACCATCCACGTGGCTCGGTTAGCGCAGTTGGTAGCGCGTCTGCCTAGTATGCAGAAGGTCGAGGGTTGGAGCCCCTCACCGAGCGCTATTTTTCTGACGCGCCGGCCACGTGAATTTGGGCATACGACAGGTTGCTCCGCAGGTCTGTTTATTGATCGCTTCTCAGATCAGTTGATCTGTTGTTTCCCAGATTGGTTGGTTGCTTGCTTTCCCAATAAGTTGGTTGGTTTTTTCCAATTTGGTTGGTCGCCTCTCAGATCAGTCAGCTGGTTGCTTTCTAGACCACTTGGTTGATTGTTACCCAATTTGATTGGTTGCTTCGCAGGTCAGTTTATTGATTGCTTCCCGGATCAGTTGGTCTGTTGTTTCCCAGATTGTTTGGTTGGTTGCTTTCCCAATAAGTTGGTTGATTTTTTCCAAATTGGTTGGTTGCCTCCCAGATCAGTCAGCTGGTTGCTTTCCAGATCAATTGGTTGGTTGGTTCCCAGCTCGGTTAGCTGACTGTTTTCCTAATCACTTGGTTGGTTATTTCCTAAATTGATTGTTCGCTTCCCAGGTCAGTTTATTGGTTGCATCCCAGATCGGTTGGGTGGTTGCTTTCCAGATCACTTGGTCTGTTGTTTCTCAGATTAGTTGGTTGGTTGCTTCGCAGATCAATTACTTAGTTGACTCCCAGATTGGCTGGTTGCTTGGTCGTTTCCCAGGTTAGTTTATTGGTTGCTTCCCTGATCAGTTGGCTGGTTGCTTTCCAGATTGGTTGGTTGCTTCCCGAATTTGTTGGATGGTTCCCTGATCGGTTGGTTGGTTGCTTCCCAGATCAGTTGGTTGGTTGCTTCCCAGACAGGCTTTTTTTTAGTCATTTTAGGAGCCTGGGCTCCTAAAAGTTCGAAAATGGCTCCTAAAATTTTACTCCAAGGAGCCAATTTGGCTACAAAAAATTCAGCTGAAGTTTAACCGAATTTTAGTTGTTTGCTATAATTATATTATATATCAAGCAACTTCACATGAATGCGTTTCTATTTTTAAGATCTCTTTAACAATAAACGATTTACTACTATTTTTAACTGTTTTTTCCGAGATAATTTTGTGTTTCAATGCAACAAACGCTGGCGTTGAGCGTGGTTTTTCTCTGGTGAACAGATTAAAGACGAAAACTTGGTCGCAAACAACAGTAAGGTCTTACTCGATCAAAAAATCAAATAGCAAAATTAGATTTTTCATCGATCATCAAATCAGGCTGAACATTTGGACGTCTTGATACGTTTGCAGAAATGCCACAGCAATTGTAATAATTTTGATTTCGAAAGTGCTTACAAAATAAGGGCTAAAGAAACGCGATATAAAACTGGTGATTTTGCTAAGAAACGTAATGAATAAACGTGTCGTGTTTTGATTGAAAATAAACTTTTTTGATGAGTTCCGTTTTAAAAGCAAATTCAAAAAATTTGCCCTATCTGTGATACAAATAAATTTGGATTAAATACAATCAAACTATACGAATTATATAATGCATTAATTTTTATCAAAAGTGTGCATTGATTATTTATGGCTCCTAAAAATGTCTGTTTGGCTCCTAAAAATTTAGGTCTGGGAGCCATTTGGCCTGTAAATTTTTGACGAAAAAAAAGCCTGTTCCCAGATCAGCTGGTTGGTTGACTCACAAATCGATTGATTTCTCTCCAGATCAGTTGGTTGGTTGTTTCTAAAATCGGTTAGTTGCTTATAGATCAGTTGGTTGATTGGTTGGCTGACTTTATTTCTTTGCCTCTGCTGTTTTTTTTTTCTTTCTTTCCTTTTTTGTTTGTCTGCTCTTCTCTTTTTTTCCTCTTTCCCTTTCTCTTTCTCTCTCTCTCTCTGCTCTATAAAGTGTTGAATTTCTGGAGCCACCGACAGCCGCCAACGTAGCTACCAAACCCAAAAACGTGGCTACCCGGTGGCTCGGGTGGCCCGGCATTGCCCAGGTATGGCCTTAGGAATTTTTATATTTGCGAACATAGAATTTTTTTATTTAGGAGTTTTTAGTCATTTTAAGCGCCTGTTCCCCTAAAAATTTAGAAATAACTCGTAAGGGTTAGAAGCCGCCTTGGTTCCTAAATTTTTGTTTCATGTATTCAAAGATATGAAAGATATACATATTAAAGGAACATATAAGATGAGAATAAGAAGAAAGTGTTACGAATAGACCTGTCCGGCCATTATTTTTCTCCCAACCTTCTTCCCGCATTTGTAAAAGTTTTGCGATTTTTTGCGTTTTACATTATTTCAGCACTCCAAAACACTTCAACAACTTAATCGTATTTTAATACTACAGTAATATCAGATGATGAGGATAATGATGATGATGATCCTACATGACCATCAATTCGGCAAATAAATTTACAATGATGGATCCATAAATGCACATTTTTTATTAAAAAGCCTTCATTAAGAGTCACAAAAACTTGTTATACATTTGTGAAAAGACCCTAAATTTTTCCACATTCTGAAAGAAAATTACATGTAGAAAAAACATCGGGTCCAACCGCGTTGAGGGAAGGGTCCCTACAACTTCCTCTCATTATATGATGCTGTAAGAGCTCCGACCAGTTGGGTAAGCGATAAAAACAATATTAAGGAGAGGGAGTTGCCGACTTTCCAAAGTTTCGAGGGTTAAAAACTGTTCTTTTCGACAAAAATTGGAAAAAACACGCTCATAATCTATGAGTTTTCGCTTTAAATGCGGCATTAAGCATAATAAATTTTCGCTCAAAAAATTTCAGTCAAAAAGAATCTGTTCTTTTTATCGATTTCCTGTCGGATGGGATTGGGTAGTTGTCAACAACTGAAGTTTTATGTGGGTCATTGACAACTGCCTATTTGATTGAATTTTCTGGGGTTGACGGTTCTCCCTCCAACTACAGGTTATCGTTTTTAAGCTCTTCATAACTTTGCTCCCCTTCGAATATAATGGCGCGATCGGTTAAACGTGGAGTGAAAAAAGTGCGGAATTATCGATTCTCTAAAAATAACGAAAAACATAAATGGAAGCAATTGAAACGTAATAAACAACGAGCACCGACGAGGTTATAGTTTATCGTTGCTGACTCTAGTCGCAGAATTTAAAGTAATTCTTTCCAGTGCACCTACCGAACTGCCCTGGGACGGGAAAAAGAGCGGCAAAGCAAATATGGCAGAAATGGGATTAGTTTATGACTTGAATAAAGATATTCCGACTAGTTCGACTTCCGGCGCTAAAAGTTCTGCGGATTTGAACAAACAAGTGCCGAACAATGATGTCATTGAAAGTGAGCAAGTTTTTTCAGTGATTTTCATGCATATTTTGCATGAAAATTTTTGTATGCTCATGGAGCTTTTTTGTTTTTTCGCTTGCCCAGCTCTCACCTTCCTCGAAGAAAAGTCCGAGGACCGTCTCCTGGAAAATTCTTGCCGTGCATTTTTGATGAGAATAGGATAGATCAGTTCTGTAGCCGTTGTCCAGCGTACTGTGCTGTGTACATACATGTAATTGGGGGAAGTGCTACAGGAACCCCCTCTCCAGAAATCGTCGGTCATATGGCAGTCATAGGGACTCCCATACTTGTGGTCGGAAAAATAATTGAAAATGTCAATTTTTTAATGAAAAATGTCAATTTTTGAACAAAAAATAGTCAAAAACGTCAATTTTCTCGGCGCTCCGCGCCATGAATACATTTTCTACGGTTTTTAAACAAGAATTACCATTTTTTGAACTATTTTTCGGATTTTATTGGTTAAAAAATCTAATTTTTTTCTTCATAGATCCCCCCTAAAATTTTGGGGAATCAGTGACCCCCGCCCCCAAAAAAGTCGACCGACCCCCCCCCCCCAGACCCCGGGGCTCCGTTACAATGCCTGTGTACCAATATTGAAAATTTGAAATTGCGTTCAATTTGAAAATGTTGGTAATGAATTGTGTTTGTTAGTCACAACCTTTAACCGATGAAAATGTTTACATTATTGCAAGCAGACAGTATCAAACTTCTTTACTACTAATTTGACTAAAATTCGAATTTCGCTAGACTGATGGACGTGCACATTTGAACAAGCGTAAGCATCCTCGTAAATTTTTAAAAAATATTCTCCATTACATGTAAGGGCGCTTTATGATCTAGGGTTATAGCAACTTTTCTAGTGGGCTAATCATCGATTGTCCAAAATTTTAAAGACTCATTGAAGATAAAAATTATATTTTTTTCGCCTAAATAGTTCGAAAAACTACTCAAGGTGTAGTTGATTTTGTCCGATTGCGTAGAGCGTCGAAAAAATTAACGTTTCTGACCGTTTTTTTCAAAAACGATTTTTTTTACAAAAAAATTAACATTATTTAGTTTTTCTACGAGAAAGATGGGATCTCTATGGCTAGCCCATTTCAGCCATAGGACTGACAAATCTTAGGGGGTCACCATCATACATGCACATAGAGGGTAGGGGGTTAAACCCTCATAGGTACCTGAAACCCTGGCCACCCCTTTAGCTCAAAAAAAATCGTCAAACACCCCCCTGAACTTTTTTCAAGACAGCTTTTTTGATGATTTCTGTGCATATTTTGTATGAAAAACAAGCTTTCAGAGTTTTTTTTGTTTTTTTGCTCACCCAACCCACTACCCCCTGGATAAAAAGTCCAGGAACCCTACCAGAGGTCCCCAAGGTCAGACTTTTTAGGAAGGGGTAAAATTAAAAATTTGCGGGGGTAGTGTTAGCTAAATGTCCACTAAACACGTCATTTTGTCTCAAAATTAGGCAGTCCCCCCTCATACCCCTCCCCATGGGGCACTCTGAACCCTACCCTCTGGAAAATTCTTGTCGTGCATGTCTGGTCACCATATGGCTAGCCGTACGGTGTCCCCTAAGATTTCTGAGTATTCTAGTGTCACTTCCCCCCCAGAATTACATGTATCGTTACTCTTAGACTCCGTTCATTTTTAAATGATCCTCGAATTAAAAATTCGTCCAAAGAAATCCATAGGCAACTGATGACTGTGCGTCGTAAACCAATATGTTTTTTCAATTTGTAGCCCTGACTGCCAAAGTCAATTTGAAAAAAGGCGACTGCGTACACAGCTATTCTTTTTTTCTGCTCATTCGAAAGAAATGCATTATAGTTAATGACTTTTCGAAACTTATGAGTTACAAGTCCTTTGAAGTTTTTGAACCTGTTCTCTGTACGAGCCTCCGTTCTGTAAAGATTTGCTCGTGATACACAGCTTACTATAGTTTACACAGAATAATATTAACGTTCAAATTTACAATGTCTGAATTCATAAGCGGAATTTGACAATTGCTCAATTTTTAAGCCCATCAGTAAAATTATAATTACAAGGTTAGAAAAATTTTTGAATAGCCACAGTATTAATCATACTCTTGTCTCAGTATAAATCCGTTGTGTTTCGAATGTATGAAGTTCTGATTTTTAAAGAATTGGAGGTAAAAGCCAACAAGCCGGTAACCAAAACGCTCCGCTTATCTCAGCCAGAAATTCGCTATTGTATCTATATGCTCGAAAAACATGGTGACAATTATGAAGTAAGATTTTTTTTGCATCGAATACCTGTAATGAAATCTCAAGGTTCATCAGAAAGATCCTTAATCGATAAAATGATTTACTAGAAATCGTGAGCTCCTACTCAAAGATCTTCCGTGTTCCATTTTGACTTTCCTGGGATTTTCCGGCTTCTGTAATATAATTTTTGAATCTATGGTTTTGATTTTACTGTTCTTAAATTTTGATTTCGGTTTTATTGTGTTTGATGCCAAGAATTCCCTGCAACTCCAACTGTAGTTTTACAAAGAAAATTTTTTTACACTAAAATGCAAATCGAATTATTCCTTTTTTACGCTCAAAAAACTAAAAATATATATTCCAGAGGATATAAATATATATGTCATATCTTTTCATCATGTAAAATGCATACTGCATCCAGAAACGCGGCGTCTTACATTCATTCAGAATGTCAGAAAAAGTACGACTCCTGCTGTTTTTACGGTTGAGTGTAGATCTTCTTTCCCAAAACAAAGAAACCACCGAATTATTAATATTTCAACTAATTACAAAAATGATTAATTTTTTAAGCCTGCTTAGACGAGCCAATTTAGTCTTGAAGCCTGAAAATGCGTTTTCTGACGAGGAAATTTGAAACGATTCCCTCCGTACTTCGTACGAAAATCTTTAAAAAAATTTTGTAGCGAAGATAAAATTTTTGCTTCCTACGCAAAAAAACATTGTCCAGTTCAGTTGTACCCAAAATACTTGTGAATACCTGTTGGATTTACTATTTGAAATTTAAGGCAAAAAAGAGAAAAAACAGAATGTTTGTCATTTGTAGAATACATTTTACTTGCCTAAAGGCCATCTACTTTTTTCGACATAATATAGACACAAACGATTTATGCTTGGAACACTGGATTTATCTTAGTGTGTAATAAATCTCAAAATAGGTCTTGAAATTTATGATCGAAAGATATCCAAAATATTCAACAAATATCTGCTGTGCGCTTTAAATGTAGCTTCGAAGTAACAAACTCGAAACGTTTACAAAACATCTTATATCTGCAATACTACATAAATTTTTCTTGTGAAATATTTCATTGGATAGACTCGCCAAGATCGTTCTTACGCAAAGCAAAAATAATGGATGCCTTCGATTTTGAGTGTTGCAGTCACTTGTGCTTGATTTTCGACAAAAAAGGTATAGACGCTTTACGCTTTTGAAGAAAATCATTGATTCTGAATTACAACCCAGAACCTCAGTTAAATCTTCCTATCTTTATTATCTTCATATTCAATTCAAAGGTTTACGCAAGAATAAAATTGGGAATATTCAAATTTTAGTTATTGTGAGGCATTCTGAAAATGGTTGACTTTGGAATACCAAATTCGCTAAAAATATATTATCAATAGTCTACACATTGTGTGACTTAATAAATCGTTTTTCAGGCAATGGCGAAAGACTCTAAAAACGTTCACCAAGACACTGCCGCCCAATTGAGACGCAAAATTGAAACTTTCAAAGGAATACCGGTTCAGTACAACGCTTACCTACGTTCCAAAGGTCTTTTGCCCAACGGAAATAACAGTAACGGAAACGTCCATCAAGAAGCCATGGACGTTAGTAATTGAATTGATATGATTGAAAGAATATCAGAAAGAATCACTTTTTAGACGAGTTTCTTATTCTTCTCAATCTCGAAAGTTAACCAATTTCTTAGAATGCTTTTTGTGCGATTACGAGTATAAATCGTTGCTTTGTTCCCCACATTTTTCCATTCTATTTTTTACGATAATTCGATGATCATGTAGAATGAACTTCCCACGATTTTTTCTTATGGTGTCGAAATAAATTTTAGCCACAGATTGTTAATTTTGGTTGGGGCGACTTGAGAATCGTCTTTATTTTAAACTACGGTCGTGTGAAATCAGAAAAAAGATGAAAAGATGTGAGTCGAATCACTAGTAAAATTTCATCAATCCATTTACGATGGTTGAGCAACAGTGTGTCTCAGAATAGGCACAACAAAACTCATCTCTTCAATTAAAAAAAAATTGAAACTGCGAGTTTAATGTTACAAAATAAAATGTCGGCTGTCTGACTCCAGCCCTATGAGAAAGTGCTCTAAAGTTCAAGGTACCCTATATCGCACCACGTAATGTTAGCCAGACGAAAATAAAACAATAGTGAATTGCAGTGCCTGTCCAATATAACAAAGTACATCCGAATATCTCTTGCCGTTCACCTGTGAATGGACTCGATTTCTGAAATTTACGAGTTTTCATTTGACGTACTTCGTTCGACGACATCAAACCTAGATTAATGAAGATTTATCAGGACTTCGAGCCACATTTTTTCTCATTAAGTATTCGGTAAAGAAGAATCCCGTATTTCCAGAACTTTATAGGTTTTTGACGATGTATAAAGGATGCCATCGTGCATGCCCTCAGAACTCTTAGATTTGATGTTGCGCATCCAAGTCACGGCTCCAGACCTGAATTTCGTGACGGGCACTGCTTCGGTCGCTGCAGGACATGCGGGGCTGTGCAGTCGGTAGTAGGAAAGCTACCGCCCAGTGTACGAGAATCGTTGCAGGTTGTGGTTTTATCGAAATTCAAAAACAGATTCTAATGACAGTGCAGTGTATGCAAACCTCTGCAGCTGCCAAAACTGCGTGCGATGTTGATGATTACTCGTGAGTGCCTCTAAAGAGGATTTTTCTTTTTTTCGCTACTCATTTTCGACAGTTTAAACTTTCCTGTATAGTGTAAAATGTTAATTTGTGAAACAATTAGTACATCAAACTACAGTCTGTCTGTTATTTGATAATTCTTTTGTACAGATAATGAATGCATGACAAGGGCCACCTGGAAAATGCAAGTGACTTCTGAGCAATTTCCATTAGTATGCCTTCTTCAGAGCCGTGCGGCTCCTAAAACGGTACAAAATTTTGATGAAACTAACCAATACAATAGAAATGCATGAGTTATAGAATACGAAAATAAAATTATGTGGCATCCGATGGGAAGGTGCACGGGAGTGCACATAAACAAAATCTTTTCAATTTTGACTGCTCATTTTTGATACTTTAAAGTGTCTGAAAAAGTGTAGTCTGCAATTATTCGCTGTAAATATTACATAAAAAGATGGTTTATTCTCTCTCGTGTAAAATGAATATTAATTTATCGAATGAGATGAAATATCGCTTGGCTAGCAAGACCACTGAAAAATGCCAAATATACATCAATTCTCAAACTTTGGCATACTGTAGCGTTGTGAATTTCCGTTTTCAAGCAAAACCAATGATACGATGAAACTCAGCGGACGAAACTACCTGAAATGTCTCATTTTGAGATATGATTAACTCATCGTAGAGAAGGTAGAACTTCTCGGAAATCGTGTCTTAAGCTTGCTACTTTTCCACTTTTTTTCTAGACAAAATGAATCTCATGTTCGTTTTTTACGTATCAAATTACATTCTCAGGTGGGGCTAATTTTTTACTTATCACAGCTAAATGAGAAGCTGAATTTTCTCAGAAAGTTTGTCTTAACTAAATGAAGAGGCCGTTTGTGTAGATACAATCATGAACGTATAATTCTTTTTTTCCGGGAATCATCTTGCAACGAATTCACCAAGCTTAGCCGTGAAATTAATATTTAATATAATACTTAAAAGTCAAAACCGAATAACTGCTTTTCTCTACCAAACTTCTGCTTCAAGAAACAAAGTACTCAGTGCAACGCGCTATGAATTTTTTGCACACTTTGTTCCTTTATAATTCCGTCAAAAGTGATTATTCAGCGTTCTAAATAGCTTTTTTGACAGCTCTCAATAAGGTCTGTCAATTCACGTCCTATTTTTTGTTCCCCAAAAAGCTTGTCTCTTTAGCCCGAATGTCCCTTTACCCCCATCGTCCTTTTACCCCGACGATACCGTTACCTCGACTAATGGAACAAATTCCCTTTACCTCGATCAATGAAAATTTTTCAGACAGTGTATTTTTGGGAAGACTTCCCGATAACCCCGGATGCGGTTCAGATCAAAAATTCAACGCAAAAAGCAACTTTTGAAATAAAAAGGTAGACAGAAGCAATGCTAATTATTGCATAGAAATTGGCGGATCTTTTGCTTTCGTAGACGAAGAGTATGCAAATACATGCCATAAATTTTGTCCAAATACTGAAATTGAAATGAAACCATCTTACTAGTTGAACTCGTTCGTGTTGTTTTAAATATAAATTTCCATTATTTTTAACCTTTGTGCGACCTTTTTCGGCTCCGAGCTTAATGCAATTCCAGCATGTCTAGTATTGAACCAAGTCTATTTTGTTAGAAATAGCAGATACAACAAAGCGATGAAAGTTAGTCCACTTCGGTAAAAAGAGCGAGCTTATTACTGTGAGAAAAACTTTCGACAAACAGACCGACTAATAATTTTCACAAATAACCTGGCTGAATGCACTTAGCTGTTGGTAAAAGTTCTATCTAAATGTGTCTCTTTTTTCATGAAGGAATTTATTTTTTCACAGCATAAAATCGTTCATTCCATAAAATTTGTGTACCAGAACCTCGTTTGTGTTGTTGCTGCATCTGCCATATCGTAAGAATAGACGTAGCTGCACCGTAATCATTCATGATAACGACGAAACAAGATTCTGATTGATTCTACATGAATAAAAGGTAACCGTGGGGAAAGGTAAAAATTGTTGCAGTTTATTTATATTTTTAAAACTGGTGCGTACTGAGAATGAAGAACAGTCGAGGTAACGGGGCACAATCTCCGAAAATGGACAAGTTTTCCTCTCGGAGTGTTCAAAATTTGATACCAATCAGTAGATATTTTTGAAAGCTGCCCAAAAACGCCATCTGGAATGCAAGATAAAATCCGCTTTCGTAGAGTGTTGCACTGAACAGTTGTACGCTTTATTCAATCAAACACAAAGTTTAGGGTTTGAGTAGCATGCCATATATGGTTCGAAAGAACATCTATTTTGCTTTAAAAATAGTCATTCGGTTTACAATATCTCAAATATTCATTTCACGACTTATCTAGGAGAAATCATTGGAACAGAATTCCTGCAAAAATGAATCACGCTCATGGTTGTATACATCCACAAATGATCTTTTCATTTTCTTTATTTTTTTGCACTGAGTAGATAGATGATTAGGGCAAGCAAACGACGAAAAAATGGTGGGTATTTCTCATGATGAACTGATCAGCAACTGGAAATATAGAAAAAACTTTAGTTCGAAAAGTTTAATTTGGCTGGTGACTACACTCAATAGGCGAAACTCATTGAAATATATATTACAATTACATTGGAGGCGAGGCATATGCCTGCTAGCTTCACTCTATAAATCGCGCAGAACAAACAAGTCAGTCTTTGAGACGCTACGGCCAAATTACTCACTCAAAAATCGCTATTTAGGCAAAATTTTGTGACATTACACCGTCAGCCGCCTACAGCGTGAAAAACTGAATATATTTTGTTGACATAACTATAGTCGACTATAACAGAATTTGATTTTGAACTGTCAATTATTTTAACAAGTTTTATTCTCGTTATGCGATATCTAAAAAATTCCAGCCTCCTGTTCGCTAGGGTTACGCTATTATCACGCCAGTGAAATGTGTGTCCGACATGGTCCTCGGATTTAGAAGTATACATTTAATTGTGTATGCGAATGATACAAAGACTGTCAAAAAAGTCGAGATCTATAAAATTGTGAACTGCCGCCGTCATTGCAGGTTGCAAATAGTGATGGACCGATGGCCAAAAATTTGCCATCGGCCGACGCCGATGCATCGGCCAGGGTCGCCGATGGCCGATTGCCGATGCATCGGCTGTAACATGTACAAAATGCAACCTGAAGTTGTTACACTGTAATAAATTTAAAATTATTATGAATTATTCACAAAGTTTTACTGATATTTTCAACATTCAATAATTAACAACATTTCATTCATCCAATTTTTCATCAACAACGGCATCTGTTGTACTACCTTCACTTTGATTGCTGAGTTCACTAGAAGCTTCTTCAACTTTAGCTTGTTTTTCCAGTTTGCACTATTTGATCCAATCTCAGCAATAAACGGGATCTTTTTCCACTTCTAACATCTTTTCCTCTTTAAAATGATCATTTACTAGCTACTGACCCAATTGGAGCTGATAAAAATTTCATGGAAAGCTAAAGAAATTTTTTTCATAATGAAACTTATTTTCAACTGCACACTATTTTGACTCACATTAGCTAATTCTGGTTTTGTTGCAGCATTTTACTTCCATTATTCTAGTAATGTATTCCAAAACAATGGCTTTTGCTTGCTCAAATGTTGACATTGCATATTTTTCGGGCTACAGCTCATCTTCAGATGAACTTGCAATGCCCAAATAGTGCCTGAAATTGGTCAGTTTTGTGTAAATGCTTGAATTATTTACATTAGTATTAATTGTGGCTAACTGAGAAAGTTTGGAGAATGAATTTGAAGATTCATTCAAATTTTTGAACCATATTTTCAGAAAAGCGTTGATTTTGTTGTTTTTGATCGACAACCATTCTAGCCAAAGTTATAGTTGTTTTTTCTTGAAATACTTCTAAATAATGAAAGTGAAAAGTAAGTAGTATTTTAGATTTTCACGATTTTTTGATAAACAATATATTATATAGAAATGGAAATTGGTGAGCATACTGACCTAACCCTTAACAATTTTTCGAAAATTTACAATAAGGGCTTTATGTAAACGATTTTGACAACGATACTGATTTGTGTCACTTTTATATTCGGAAGCATTTTGTAAAAAAACAGACTATAGTTCAGCTTTGTCTTCTGCTTGAGGATCACAGAAAGCCTAAATTATTTAATTTTGATTTGTATGATCATTATGTGTTATATTTCAAATTTCAATCCATCCTTTTTAAATCCAGGATCTAGAAAAGATGCCAAAGCATGAAGTCTATTGTCTTCAATGGATTTAAAGTGGGCTCGATTATCATTTCTATAAAAATATTGATTCATTTTCCCCGACAATTCCTCCTTTAATGAACCCAATCCAGGAAAGTTGAAATTGTTGATTGAGTGGCGTAAAATTCTTAATCATACGATTTTTTAATTTATGTTTTTCAAAATAATTTAGGCATAAAATCTAGCTTACTTTTCTTCAGCTATTTCCTCCGAAATACAGGCGTTTTTAGATTCATAGATTTTTACAGTTTCTGCAAAAGATTTTAACAAATTGACAAGCTGCCAAAACATAATTATCTAAGGTGTGGATACGTTATACATGTATTAAAGTATATTCTTACCGCCGCAGCTAAAATATCCCATTCATAGCTTGTCAAATTCTTGTTATCTAGTTCATCAATGGCAACACAGGGCAAATATGCCAGACATTAAAACAACCATTTCCACAAAAAAATAATGTATTTACTAAAGTAACTGTAACAGAGCACCCCATGGGGGGGGCGTATGGGGGGGTATTACCCCCGTCTTAGATTTGGAAATTCATTTACTACCCCCATAAAAACAGCTCACTATAGCAAAAAATTTTGGTAGACTTCATCCTCTCCCCAGTAGGTTATACTAATTCGAGAAAAATTGCAGAATGTGTGATTCTGAGGAATTACTCACTGCTGTTTTTGACACATTTACTGAGCAAATGATAATGGGAAAGTATGCAACTTCTGTGCCATATAGCGATTTTTAGGAAAGGATATCAGCACATTAATATATACTACTTGTAGGAAATCATTATAAATATAATTGGGAGATGAAATAATGCGTTATGTATATGTGATTAATCAAAAAATCGCCCCTTGGGAACAAAAACAATATGTTCTTAAAAATCTGCCTCTCCATGCTCTCCTTCCCTTTTCCCCGCTTCTGCGTTGGGTCTTCTGTGCGCATATGGTTACCCAAGCTGTGGCATACTTTCCTGCTATGACTTGAGACATGTGAGGTCTGTTGACGTGGATCAGGAGTGGTACTTGGTTTCAAACTCGTAGTTCACAGTCTAATGGGATTAATAATACTAAAGTCACATTCAGCATCAGGACTTTCAATTGGAAGCACTGTTCCAAGCCTAACCAGTGATGGGATAAGCCCATACTGTTGAAGATGCTGGCTGAAAAATTCTTCCTAACGTATGTTGTGCCCGATTCTTGAAATGTGCAGGAATCAGTTGGCACAACAGTCTTCAAAGTGTGGCTATTCTGTACGTATAATTAGTGCATTAAAGTTGCATGATTGGGAGCTGGAAAATGGAGTAAATGTTTTTTGACAGTAAAAAGCATAAAGTAGGGGCATTAATCATTTTTGTAAGTTCGAGAAACTATAACTCCCCCTCCTTAGCAAAAAGCTGAGAGAAACAAAAAAAAAGGTCACGGCATATTTCAAGTACTACCCTTAAAATTTACGATTTTACCCCTACCTAAATTTTCGACCTTGGGGACCTCTGAACTGTAAAATATGTATGTGAACAATCTGTTTTTTAAGCATATGCACCTGCATTCATTGTAACAAAAAGTTGCCAAACAATCGGCCATCGGCCGATTATTTGGCAAAACATCGGCCGATGGCAGAAAAACGCAACAATCGGCCGATGCATCGGTCCATCACTAGTTGCAAACATGTCGAATAGAATTTTTCGAAAATGTTACCACACTCTTGCAACTTGATACTATCAAAAGTCTCGAAAAAGAAAGCCGCTTTTAAAATGCTACTTTTGAAAAAGGTCGACCAAGCGCTATTTTATAATTCGCCTTTCTGGTCAAAATTACAATTATTATTTTTCAATAAAGAAAAAGGAAAAAAGTTACTGTGGCATTAAACATCAAAATTTGATTTTCATTTTAAATCTATAGTTAAAAAGTGAGTTTAAGTTGAAACACTGACTTTTGGTATCAGAAGATCTAATCCTAAAAAAGTGATTTCAATTTTGAAATTGAAAAAAACGTCATAATAGATAATAGAGAATATGTTGTAATTTGATTTTGGCTTTCTCAAACAAAATATATGGATTTTATAATTTTTCAATGCTGAAAATTTCAAAAATTACAATTTTCCGTTAAAAGACATGTTTTCTCTTCACGGGGAGATGTGCAATGTGATGGAAACAAAATTTTCAAAAGTTCGGCTGGTTGCGATATTTCATACTTTTCAAGAAGATGGTTCTTCTCTTTTGAACCATCGTAAATTTATGCCTCATTTTATCTAGAATGAAAATTCTTATTCTAGATAAGGCGAGCATCGTGACTATTCCACTGATAAAATGTGACTTAATTGTCTTCATTAGCAGTGTTATCTATCTCAGGCCATCGTGCTGTTGTTCACTAAATTCCTATGAGAATGAGGTTCATTGAATATTCGAATGTTCTCATTATTATAGAACTTGTGCGTTATATTTCGACTCTTGGAATGGCCGTACGGAAACCCGTCGTTTTTAGTTCCAGGAAAGATCTACCTCGAGAAGCTATCGACATGTTGAAAAAAAAGTAAATTGACGATCAGAAATGGTTTTATCATCTTATCTGATTTTATTTGACCTTTCTTTTCGCTTGATGATTTGGAAAGCATCTGATATTTTGCACAGCATTTTTCCGTAAAATACGAAAATTTATATTTCACTTGCCCGAAGTTTAACATAAAAATGTTCATATCAACAGTTCACGAAATTTTTATCTATCGTACCTATCCGACCTCTGCCTATCAATTTAAGTGAAAAGGTTGTTCATGCACTAATGTACGTTCATCCTGTACCGGGATGATACCATCTTGTTCCAAAGTTCAGACGGGTATGATTTTCAGTCTCACGCTTGATTAAAATAAGTCGGTCTGGCTGAAACTATAGAGTTAAGATTTTTATTGTAGAAATTAAATCGGTTCATTTAATTTCAGTTACGACTTTCGTATATACGAACATACTGAACGGATTCAACGAGAAGTATTGCTGAAGGAAGTAGCCGATGCTGATGCCCTGCTATGCTTTCCCCGAGATTCTATCGATGAGGAACTACTGCAGCACGGTAAGCTTTTTACTGTTTGCTTTGGTTTGCATAACCCGAACAACCTGCATTTTCGAAAAATTGATTTAATGTTGTGACCTGATTATAGTTACGAATTGAGGAAATGCGGTGAATTCTGGTGCAGAGCATTGTATATTGTAACTTGTTTAAATACATCCACCAATAGATGTTCATTTCCAACAGTGTTTGCGGGGTAATTATATTGTGGTCAGCCAAATTTGAAAAAGTTATTCGAATCGGATATGAATCCAGATAATCAACTAATTTTTCTCATCCTAAAATCAGTTTAGCTTGAAAAAACATCCATCAGACTGAAAGAAAAGCTGTCTTGGCCGAAAAGTCTCATCACTTTAGGGTGAAATCATTTACTTTTCTGTGCTAACTTGATGAAACGAGATAATCTTGGTTTAACGCTATTACTGTAACAGATTTGATCATCTTGTGGAGTGAGTGGCACCAATTTTTCGGACGGTGTGGCTGATTCCCCAAAATTTCTGGTAATGGGTGGTCACTGAGCGCCGAAAAGTTCTCATCAATTTTCGCTCCAAACAGTCATTTTCGACCGAAAAATTGACATTCTTCCTTGATTTTCGGCCTATTACTGGCAGGTGCTGGGCTGGTAAAAGGTTGGGTCAGTTAGCGATTTGATCCCGATCGACGTTGTTGGTTACGGTAATTTGGTGTTGTGTGAAATGGTCAGGTCAATTGGCGATTTGATCCCGATCTGACGTTGTTCGTTACAGTAATTTGGTGTTGTGTGAAATGCCATGTGTCGACACACGCAGTAGTAGTGATGGGGAAGACTTATTTCAGGGGGCCTGGCCAAGGTATTACGTGTATGCTTGTACCCATTGCATTTTTTTGTACGGTGCTAATGAAACCAAAGCTCTGCTAATAGAAATTTCAGACGTCAGCACGCGTTCTAATGACTGAAAGTGAGAAATTTTCAAGAAAAGTTCGAGAAGAAAATTAGATAGAACATATCAACAAATGTGGCAGAAAAATCAAAAATCTCCATTATTTAACATTCATTCCATAAATTATATATATCATTCTGAATGCTTTCTTTTTTGTTCAAATTCAAGGACCATCATCATGCGCGATTTCATGAATCGATAATACAATAAAAGCATATTATTAGAGTCGACAAACTTACACATTAGTTTCGGACCAACGAATTACCATTTGTCAACCGTGCTAAATGTGCTGATGAAATATATTTTAATTAGCACAAGTGCTGATGGGACTCGTGCTAAAAGTGTTAATCCGAATGAGCCTGGAAAATAAGTTAGATCCTCATGTAAATGATAAACAACCTGCTAACGCGGCCGTCTTTTTCTCACGTCAGATTGATTGTAGCGGTTAGAACTAAAATTTGAAGAAGAAAAATATTGGCTCACGATGCATGGTCATCACCTGCCTTCGGATTTCTCATGATTATTTTTGCATTCGGTGGCTCATTCAAAAATGAATGAACTACAGTTGATCGCATAGTGTTAAACATCAAACCAATTTCATGCAGGACTGTTCCAATTTAATTATCATTACTCAGTTTAAAATTCCATATTTTTAGCACCAAAGCTCAAAGTTATTTCGACATATTCCGTTGGTTACGAGCATATCGATGTAGAAGCTTGTAAACACAGGTGAGCTTATGAACTACAGTAATAATCGTTTGACTATATTCCTTTATTCTTCCTGCAGAAACATCTTCTTGGGTCACACGCCTAACGTTTTAACAGAAGCCACAGCTGAATTAGCTATCGGTTTGTTAATCTGTACGTCCAGACGAATTATTGAAGCTAATAAGGCTGTTTACAAGTAAGATTCCATTTGAAGACAAAAATTATTAATGCAAGCAGCATTGGATATTCAATAATTCAAATTGATGTTGATCAGGTGTACGAGCTCACGTACGAAATTCTGCCTGTGCAGTGCGGGCCAATCTCGAAAATTGTCTCGAATTTGAAAATATCAGCTTTGAAGATAGTATGTTTTTGAAATCGCCGAAATGAATTTTGCTGATAAAATTTAGTCATAATTTCAATTATAGAGAAGTTATTTGAGTTGAAATTTACTTTTTTCGTAAATATAGAAATTGTAAATTTCGAACAACAGCGATTAATAGAAGAAATTCGATTTTGTAATGTAGCATAACATTACAAATGAATATAATCATTCTTTTAGTGGTGCATGGACGGAATGGAAAATTTTCTGGTTGTGCGGACCCGGTATTGCTGGCTCCACCGTGGGTATACTGGGAATGGGAAGAATAGGTAACATAAAATTTTGATCGTAATATTTATATGCGTGCGAAAAATTGTCGACAATGGTCTGCGAACTTTTTAAATTTTTTGAAGGGAAGGTTTTAGCTCAAGCATGTTCGATTACAGTCGCAAAAAATGGAGAATTTTCAACACTAGTACAGTTCCATTTTGGTGCTGTAAAAAGTCATCTGACCCGTACATGCAATGGAGCTCAGAATTCTGTGAGGTCAACGGGTTTGTTTATGGGGGATCATAGTTTGCCCAACATTTACGGCAGGGTGTCATTGAAGGGAAAGGGGCTCGACATTTTACCTCAAATCCGTAAAAGTTCCTATTTGTCGCACAATGTGCTGAAAAATTGATATTTTTAATCATTTTTTGTTTACAAGTCATCATTTTCCAGCAAAAACTGACAATCTCCCGATTTTCTCATCCCAAACGATAGAGATTCCTTACCCTATCCAAGTATGATAGCCATATGATTGACAAACCGCGAGATGGTCGCTATTTGGCTAGCCATATGTTCGATCATTCCTATGGTGGGAGATTTCTACATCTGTTCCCCCACACCCAATTACAAGTATGATCTCACCACTAGTGCCTATTTTGGTTTTTCTGGTTGTAAAAATTCAACGCTTTGACTACAAGTTTCAAATCGTCGAACATCCGGTATGTAAGCATAAAAATTACGTATTTCATTTTCAGGATCATCTATCGCCAAGAAAATCAATGCTTTCTCGCCTCATCGCATTGTTTATCACAATAGACGACGGATTGCTGAAGCTTTAGGTGAAATTTTTGTGGTCTCATTCTCAGATATGTACGATGAGAATATTCCGGGGGGAGGGTCCTCGGACTTTTTATCGAGGAGGGGGTGGCGGGTGGGTGAGCCAAAAAAACAAAAAAGTTCCACAAGCATGTTTTTTGTACAAAATATGCATAAAAATCGTCAAAAAACTGTCTTGGAAAAAGTTTAGGGCGTGGGCCAGGGCGGTGTCCAGAGTCTCAGGTAGGATATTTCCCTATGCGCATGCTCATTCTCGGATTTTTATATATTTTCAGAAAAGACATTTCCATCAAGAGTTTTTTGCATGTCTCTCCAACAAAAACTTTATGTAATAAAAAATATCTTCCCGTACCAAGCTTTATTTTCGACTTTCACTCCAGCTTTTCTGAGCTTTCTCATTCACGTTTTATTTTCCCAGAAAATTCTTTGAACGCCAACTACGTCAGTTTAGAAGAACTTTTCAAAATTAGCGATTTTCTCATTATTTCGTGCCAATTATCGCCGGAAACTAAACACATCGTCAACAAAGAAACTTTGTCGAAAATGAAGAAAACAGCCATTCTAATTAATATAAGCAGGTTTGAAATTCATTTTTAGTTTAATTTGTTTTATAGTTAATTTTCTTCTCCGCAGAGGATTAGTTGTAGATCAAGACGCTTTGTACGATGCGCTAAAGAATCGCCAAATTTTAGCTGCCGGCCTTGACGTCACCACTCCTGAACCCTTGCCGTCCGGTCACAAACTTTTGTCACTTGATAATATAGGTGAGCCCACTTTCTCTACAATTGAAGTGAAAACAATTATGATCTTTCAGTTTTGCTCCCACATATCGGCAGTGCTACCACGGAAGCTAGAACGCACATGGGAATTTTGGCGGCGGAGAACATTATCGCTGGACTGGAGAATAGGCCGTTACCGGCTAGCATTTATTAATTGTTCAAAAGTGATGATTGACTACCATTTACAAAAAGTCTATTAACCGATTTTCAATTGAGAATTTATTAAATGAATTTTAAATAAAAACGAATGCGGGACGTTTTTCTCGTGTTTTCGCAATCGGGCACTCTATAGTCTTAATTTTCCTTGGATTTTCGCACGCAGTCCGAACACAGAAATTTGCAAATATAATGGGCCAAGAAAAAACGACTCAGTTCCACTTTACAATATACCAGAGGCAGATCCGAGAGTGTCATAAGTATCAGGATTTTTGCACACATCGAAAAAATCGCAGATTAGTTGGTATGGCCCAATGTGGTGTATTTTGACGTTATTTGCGCGATGGTACGTCACTCATGTGGTGTTCCGGCTGTTATTTGGTCTATGACAATGCAAGATTTTTTTGACACGCTGGTTCCAAAAAATTCAAGTTCAAAATTTTCCAAAAAGTCATTTTAAAATTTGTAAACTTACAGTTACGCGGACACAACATTTTTTCTATGAATTGGCTATTGAAAGGAATTATCAGTTGCTCTGTTTGCAACTCACCGTAAATTTAACAAAAACTTATTTGATTACTGTGCGGGAGTAAGCCTGCTGCTTCGGTGTTGAATCTAGTGGTAATATATTTAGAAAGCATTGAATTGGTGGAATTTTATCCGTGTGCATCATTTTTGGACAGATTCCAGATGACTTCAGCTGTGAATGAAAATGCTCATGGAGGTGATGTCTATAAAGATTGTTACGAATTTCGGATTCCTACGGCTTTCAACCAAAGAAATTCTTTGTAACGACCAGTGTCACGTGTCCCACGGCCGTACATCACCCCTTCGTAACAATCAATCGCAACACTGGCTTGGTAGTTCAAATGGAAGAATGCTGCACTATAGTCACAGAGACCTGGGTTCGAATCCCGGACGAGCATTATTTTTCGAACAGTGTTTGGCGATGGTTACAATGACAACGCGTTTATCCAATTCGTGTCACCAGTTTCTAATGACACTTTACTTGATCTTGAAAAATGGTATGCGATGGTTCGCGGTCCAGGAGGATGACGTACAATGGAGCGGTTACGATAAACGTCAAAATAATAATAAAACAATATAACGACGATTGCTTTCTCGTCGCCAAAATATGCTTGCTTCGCAAATAAGAACACGATTTGCTTTAAAAATGCTTTCTCTAAACTCGCATAAAAAGACGCCTCCTAAAATCTAAAACCTGACAGAATCACGCTTTGCTTCTCTTTAAATACTGCTTCTGTGGCCACTCCCTTGGCTTGCGGGAGGTCTTGTTTCAAAAAACCTTCTTCCGCCAATCACTGCTTCTTGCTTCTTTGGCTTTGCTAGTTTAGTCACGCCTTCCAATGCTTTCCTGGTACCGTACGCTTTTTATGCTTCTCTTATGCTTGTTTCCTACAGTGGACTTAACGACGCCTCTGTCCTTCCATGTATGCTTCTGTATCTTTTTCCTCTGCGTATACATGTTTTGTAGGAACCATCGCTACTGTTCGACTTGAGACTGGTGTCTGGCGGGGCTTTTACTTTTCACTGTGTGCAGGTATGTTTGCGAATTTCATGAGAAATTAATGTAGCCGTGGAATGTGTACTTTAGTGTAGATTCTAGGGGACCAGCTGCTGATGTGCAATATTAATTAGAGCATCTTAATTGGGTCAATAACGGCTACTGGGGTGTGGGACGATCAAAATAAAGTACTTCACATAAATTTACAAGAATGTTTGGGTGCGAATCCCAGACACCCTCGAGACGATAGATTAGGAAATGAATTTATATTTATTAAACGAATATCACATAGTGTACAATATGTATTTACAGTAATGTGTTAGCATGTACGTTACATCTCGAAAATATTAGAAAATTGAAGATTTGCTCGGAAACATCTTTTTGTCATTATTCAACTGTTTAGTTCGTTCATTGGTGACGAAATGTTTTTACAGTAAGCTCTGCAATGGTCGAACGCTACTGCTGGTTTTTTGGTGTAAAAAATAAAGTAAAAGGCGACATAAAGCGTGATCGCTATGAATAAAGTACAGGTTAAGGATGAATAAGTAGAGATCATTTTTTAAAAATTAACTTGAATTAAGAAAGGTTTTGGAAAATAGATTGGAGAAAACATACGAAATCTGTTGGATATAATTGAATATTATGAGAGTCAAAAGGAATCAGGATTCTTAATTTCATTATAGTGTGTTTTTTATAAAAGATTTCCAAATAGAAAAGTGACCCAAATCGATACTATCTTCAAAATCGTTTACATAGAGGTCTTACCATAAAATTTTTCACTCAAAAAATTGTTAAAAGTTAGGTCAGTATGCTCACAAATCTCCAGTCCTATATGATATATCGTTTATCAGAAAATCGTAAAAATCTGAAATACTACTTGCTTTCCACTTCCATTATTTAGAATCATTTCAAGAAAACGGAGTATAAATATAGAAAAACCCTTTAACTCAAACCGAGATTTTTTGATCACTACATTAAAAATTTTCAACTTTGGAGATCACACGTGTGAACATTTTAATGTCACGACATTTTTGGAAAAAGCATATATGTAGCAACATGTATGTCGGGTGAAATGTCGCCGTGTGAAGCAGGCTTTAAGGGTACAAGAAAAATGGCAATCAAGGCTAAATATAAACTACGATACCTTTTGTAATTCTTGGAAAAAACTTCATCAAATTGGAATAAGTAATAAACACAAATAAATAATGTATAAAATTTTACACAATACAATAATTACCTGACACCTATTAATCAAATCCTCAAGTGCTCGTTACCAATGTAGTCGGATAGATGATACGATTGATACATTCTGGGAATGTCAACAAGTAAAAGTTTCGTCATTTTTCAATTTGGAATCATTTTATCAAATACAGGCGATAGAGTGAACAATACTCGAAAACTTATAGCTTGACTGGCAGAGGTACCACATGGCTTTTGGATCAACCTGCTGTTTTGTTACAATTTCAACGGTCACTCGAACATGTGATAAGATTTTTGGAGCGCAGCATTCGGGCTTTGGTTTCTTAAGCGTCATTTATACAGGCCTTTTCCAACAGAATGGAACGGAATGCAATCAGTGGAATATAACCCAACTAAAGAGAAATTTTTGTTTCGTTTGGTTGGAAGTTACTGTCGGTCGTTTTCCGCAAAATTGCGGTCATCCTTTCTGGCCGAAAGTGGATTTTCAGGCTGAACGTTTTGAGCTGTTGACCATCCGTTCCGTCCAAAAAGGCAGGTATAAATGATCATTCACTGTGTTACTGTAGTCATCTAAAGTACCATGCTAAATTAAATCCTTATTTTTAGAGAATAAAAAGATGACTTTCGTAATTTGACGTTGTGGAATGTTTCAAAACAGCGGTGAATCAATCTTACCCTCTGTAAATCAAATACTTTGAGAGATAATGAAAATCTTAACTTTCTGTGCGAGCATTGAAATCTTGGTATAACAACTTCAACACTACAGTCCGTTTTTTATATAATCCATGCTATTTGAAAAATGACAAAACGATAAGCATCGCCCTCGAACTTTTTTACACGATGGTTTTACGGTAAATTTTTTGCTCGAAAAATATAGGGATAGAATTGGGGAACGACATTAGACCGTGAGACATTAGACCCCAGACATTAGACCGCAGACAATAGACCACGAAGACATTAGACCGCAAGACATTAGACCACAGACATTAGACTGCAAGACGTTAGACCGCGGACATTAGACCGCAAGACATTAGACTGCAGACATTAGACCGCAAGACATTAGACCGCGGACATTAGACCGCAAGACATTAGAGGGCAGACATTAGACCGCAAGACATTAGACCGCAAGACATTACACCGCAGACATTAGAACACAAAGATATCAGACAGCAGACCAAAAAGAGGCTGCAGGGTTTTTTAACTTATGACAGTTTATCACGTCCTTTTCTGGATTTCACGAATTGGAAATTCGTTTCAAAAAATTTCTTCGAGTATTGTAAGAATGAGAATGAACCCTAGAACTTTGTGAGAATGAGAATGAACCCTGAGAACCCTAGAACGACCGTGTCAGTATTAATATGCAATGCAACCGTGTCTGTGATCGAAATGTTGTAAACTAAACTAAAAACTTCCCCAAAATGTTGTAAACTCCCCCAAAACAAATACTATTCGATTGGAGAAGTTATCCTCTTTCCAAAAATGTAATTTTTATGTTCCTAACTCGAATATCTATGGAGTATCTTTATCGTTTCTTGAGTTTTGTTTCACTAATTGTACTTTCTAACAAAATTTAGTTTTTATCAATTTTTCCATTCAAATTCAAATTTCATGAATAATCACATTCCTTTCACATTTATATATACAATGTGTCTTGTTTTCCGTTTCGTCAAATAATTTTCGAATATGAAAATTTTCTCGGGAACCAATATTTGAACCAAATTGAAACTCTCAGTAAAGATGTATTTCGATCTTTCTCGTGGCCATCTAAAAAGAAATTACTGCAGAACAAGTTTTTGATCAGTTATATCGCACAAAAACGGGCGTCTGTTATTGCCGATCACAGACACGATCGTTGATTTTTTAAAATGTAGTGCAATATTTATAATAAATAAGATATGAAGGACAACTTATAAAAAGTCTTGCGGTCTAAGAAAGTCTTGTACAATATTCATATTAAATATGAAGGACAACTTGTAAAAATTCTTGCGGTCTATTGTCTTGCGGTCTAATGTCTTTGCGGTCTAATGTCTGCGGTCTAATGTCTGCGGTCTAATGTCTTTGCGGTCTATTGTCTGCGGTCTATTGTCTGCGGTCTAATGTCTCACGGTCTAATGTCATAGACCCAGCTGAATACACTCACTAATTTCAAGTTTAACGCCACGTATATTTTAGCACAAAATATTACGCAATAATAAGAGATGGGTAACCTGAAAAAATTCGTTAGGTACCATCGAGCATGATGCATGCATTTCTTAAAGGTGCATCGCAAAAATTTCACGATAATCTTGAAACAAATCGAGATGAGCGGCACATAATAGAACAAAAATTTTTGAAACTAGCCAATCCAAGGCGTTGCTCCGCCGCCTACGTTTATATATACCAGAACCCCTCAACGGATATTTCTGAGGTCAGGACTTGGTTCCTTGGTATTCATGAGGTTTCAGAACAGGAAGGTTATTTTACACAGGAATCCGATGGACATATTGGTTTTTGAGGAAAGTTTTTGTTTTCCGCGATATTTTAAAAAAGATCATCAATTCTTGTTTTTCACCCGAAATGTAGTAATTCCTGAAAAGATTCAAAATTTTGGACTTCGTCGACTGTTATATGGCCATTCACTACCTGCTCAGAAACCCGAAAAAGAAACGAAATTTTGGATCCTTTTTCGAAATTACTGCAGTTGAGTTTTTTTGAAAAATCTCGAAAAATAAAAATATTGTATGAAAAACCAATATGTCCATCAGGTCCCCCAACGCAGAATAACCTCCCCCTGTCATCTACCGTAAAAACCAAGGACGCCCTTCACCAGCAAGCCCTGACCTCATCAGAAACCCTTTTTGAAGGATTCCCTTAAACATAGGAAGCGGAGCAACGCTTTTGATTGGCTATTTGGATAAATTTTCATCCTTTGATATGCCGCCCATGTTGATTTTTTCAAAATAAGATCTTGATTTTTTTCAAGACGGGAAAATGATTTTTTTAAAAATGGGGTCATTTTATTAATTTCATTTATCAATCGGCCATAACCATCGTCTACTTTTTATCAAAAAGATGTCGAGCATGGCACAGATATCTGTGAACTTCGCCCATAAGATATCGGAACGCATGGTGCTCCATTAGCCTGGAATAAAAATTAGACACATTCCACAAGTGGCCTGGTTGTTGACTTCAAAAAATGGTTTTTAGTTTCCATAATACGGTTGCCTAAATCAACGTACGTTCCATCACGCGGTTTTGGTGCTAAGTAACGGACAGGAACCTGATCATGGTTGTGCATTGATTGCAGTAGATGCAAAAAATTTATCACTGATGATCGCCATTTTATAACATATGCAATTTTTTCCTACGAAATGTAAAAATTCTTGCATGTTAGTCCACTGTCGTATTTAAATAAAGAATTTCGAAGATTTCTATTCAAAAACAGACTAAAGTCGCCAAAATTCATGGTTTCTAGCACTGATCAATCGAAACTCAACAACGAGAGAGCCAACTTTTTGAACTTATTTTTATTTTGTAGAAGTTCTTAGCTATACTTTTTGTTTCAATTTTCAACTCAAAAAAGCGAGGCTTTATTTGCCCATTTGCATACGTCTTTTCTCACAGGCAGCTTTAATCATCTCACGTGGGGTTGGAAATAACATTTTCGCGCTTGTGAGCCTTTCGCACTATGAACCCTGCTGGGTTTTGGCGCTCCTGGACCTTCCACTCAAATGGGCCTATTCGCGCTAATGGTCCGTTCGCGTTTATGGGCTATACATTTTTTTCGAGTGGTAACAAATTTTTTCGAGTGGTAACGATTTTTTCAAGTGGTAACGGTTTTTTTTCAAATGGTCCTTCTCGTATTCCGTAAGAACATCTAAAACAATTATACCTCTGTATTCTTCAGAGGAATGTATAAGTAGAAGAAACAAGCAGAAATAAGTGGAAGAGAAGAGATAAAATAGAATGTGAAAAAAAAACGAAAAAGATGACAAAATAGATCCAGAGCAAAAAATAATTGGAAAATGAGAAAAAAGAGTAGGACAAAGAATTAACAGGTAAGAAAGAATAACAAAAAGAGAAGGAGCAGAAAGAATATTATACTCGTTAGAGATCGAGTGTGAGCAACATTTTTGAGCACCACAATAGTCCCGTAATATGGAGCTGAGACAAGGCAGAAAAAAGAGAAAAAGGAAAAAAAATGAAAAAGCACAAAAATAAACGAATCAAAAAAGAAACAAAATTTCGGGAAGCCTCAACAGGATGAAGCCAGTATCATAATGAGAAAGCAAGGCAAAGTTATGACATTGAAAGACGGCTGGAAACCTTTTTGGTGCCCATGACTTACAATTATGGACTTATAACAAGATGTCGCAATTTCATAATGTGAGAAATGAAGTGATATCCAAGAATTAATTATAGAAAGTACGTACAATAGGACTTATTGTTATTCCCGAACTTTGATTTCAAATATAAAACGCCGTTACCAACATTTATCGAGTCTAATTTTTATACCTAATTATTTTATTTTCTTTCCGTTTTCTTCGACAATTTCCTGTCGAGCCACATTTCTTTATCGTTTCGGCAAACTTTTTGTCAAAGGGCAGGTATAAATTGATGTATTCTGAGCTCATTAAATGGTGTGTGCTGATGGTAGGAGGGAGAATTTGACCATAGAAAAAGGTTCTAAGTTATGTTCTTCAAAGGAATAAAGCCGTTTTGCATTAGTGATTTATTGACTTTTCATACGAAAAAGTTTAGGCTAAGATTATCGATTTTACGATAATTAATTCGAGATTAAAGTTTGTGCTAAAATTTTCACAAATGCGGTAAACAATGTAAATTCGTCTATCAGTTCTATCTCACATACCAAGCAAAAAGACATCCAAATCACGCCCTTGATAAGTCGTCGTAAATACCGCAATATTTTCCAGATGAAAGCAGGGTTCTTGACACCAGTTTGATGACAAGTAACAGCAATTTTGTAGAATTTTGTGAAACGAATGCAATATCACATAGTCAGGGTATCGAAAAGTTTTTTGATCGAGTTATATCAAATTCAATTTAGCGGGCTGAGGTGCTACGATTTGTCTTGGCAGGTATCCAAATTTCAGTCTGAACAAGGCTTTTTATTTAGTATATCACTTTCGTTGCCATACATGCACACGACAGAAATTCTGGCGGGGAATAGGCAACTCAGAGGTCAGTAAATCCTGTTATATTTTTCGTCTTTTTGTTGAGGCAACCTGTTCCCGCCACTCGGGGCTTCAGTAAAAGTTAGGCTCGGTCTGGGACTTGAACCCAGGACCTTGCGGCTACCGTCCGCACGCTCTAACCAACTGAGCCAACCGAGCAGCGGGAAAGGCGCTCTCTTCTTGCAACAATTCGTAGTCGAGTTGGCTGCTTTGGCCACTTTCAACATCCCTCCGCCGTCGAGTTTGACGGACCGTCAAGGGCCACCAGTGTTGAGGCAACCTGTTCCCGCCACTCGGGGCTTCAGTAAAAGTTAGGCTCGGTCTGGGACTTGAACCCAGGACCTTGCGGCTACCGTCCGCACGCTCTAACCAACTGAGCCAACCGAGCAGCGGGAAAGGCGCTCTCTTCTTGCAACAATTCGTAGTTGAGTTGGCTGCTTTGGCCACTCTCAACATTTTTTCACGAATCTTCTAGTCTTTTTCTTTATCATGTTTTCTCGATGGTCGCCCAAAATTTTGAGGGGGAATCGAATTTGCCGATGGGAGTCAGCCGAAAATCTGATACGGATCATGTATGCTCCTTGCATAAATGACATCGGCAAGGAACTTTATCTTCTGCCAGAAATTATTGCGGTATAGAAATCCTATAGTATGTAACAGAACGAAACAAAGAAACACGAATTGGTGCTTGTAGATTACTTCCCGAATAGAAGTAGTTGAGAAAAAAGTGAAGCTATACAGCACCTCGTCACTTGTGAGAATAGCTTTCTCCACGCACCCCATCCATAAAAAGAGTACGTGCGTAGAAAGATAATTTTAGCTGCGTCCTTTGCATATAAATATCCGTTTTCCGTTAATTAGACTATTTAACGAGCGAAATAAAGAGCCAACTACAAAATTCAGACGGAACTTTCCGTCGCGGGAGTAATTTAGTGTTACTTTTTCAACGTCATCATAATCATCATCATCATCGCCATGTAGTAAGAATATGATATCTGTTTGCGCATGTGATGTGAAAAATTAAGCCGATTATGACGCCAATTTTCTTTTTCGATCTATTAGAAAAAGTGGGCATTCGATCAAGATCCATGCACGAAGAGGGCCGATGGAGGTGGGAGGAAATGTGAGAAAATAAACACATTTAATAGTCATGACTAATTGCTGACTGGAGAGAAAACTATGCACAACTGCGAGTCACCCTCTGAGGAGTCGAAATGGCAGATCTGGGCCCGTAACTTGGCGATACAACATCAAATCCACGGGTTTAGAGGAAATTCGTGCGGCTACACCCTTCGTCCGTCTTCGCAATTACAGTATAATTTAGAGTGGGATGACATTATTTTTGAAATCAGCTGCAGCGGAAAATTATTCTCTACCTGATTGCGATCAGAGATCATGTTGAGATGTGTATATCGACTCATAGTTTGGAACAAAAGCAAAATCTTGAACCTCTGCAAGAAAAGTAAACTAATCAATATTCTTCAAGAGGCAATTTAGAAAAAGTTAAATTCGTCCGTTTCTCTTAAAAATTGAACAGTATCAATCAAGCTTGTGACCGTAACAAATCATATTTTACGAGTTATATCCAATCTACACTATTTGATTGCATCAGTTTTGTGCAAATGGCCAAATACAAAGTTATGGATGTTGCTATTCTAAGAGTTACTGATATTAGAATTTCATAAATGACACTCTGGTACAATTGATAAAGACCAACATAGTTTTTCAGTGACACTTTGTGACGGAATTCCATTGTTTACTGTATTCACATAACTCGATCATCATTTTGAGTTTTTTCGTGGAAACTTCCATCGTCCATCTTATTTCTACGGTCTTTTGGAAGCAAAAAGATTTTGATACCTCCGACGCTGAAAGGCACCCTAAGCAGACATCAGGTGCACGGAATAGGGGAATCAACTTGAGAAAGTTTTATGAAACTTCAAGTCCCATAGTACCGTAAAAAATTGAGATATACCATCCTAAATCAAGTTTTGTGGATAAATGTCAGCGATATTTATGCTGATACCAATTTACCGTCTTTTGAAACGAAAAGCTCCGGTTCGTTCGTCTTGAAAAGTCCCTACCCGAGAAGGGCCAAACATCTAAATTTGGGTAAGGTCAAGCATTTTTTGGGTGACGTCTAAGCCTAGATCACCCGCGCCGATGTATAGTCCGAAATTTCGTATACTGATTGTTCCGTGCATCGTCATATAATTTGCATATTATATTGTTTACGCATTCCTCATCGAAAGAGCACGTTCAATGGTAATCGCGATATCGAACCGAAAACAAGCTACGTCATTTTCGTAACGGCGGAAAAATATTTAAGGAACAACAACTTTTGCATCTTGTTTTTCCTCCCCCGAACTGACCTTTAATTTTAATTGCATACATTGGTTAAAAAGGTGCAATATAAAACCGAGAAGAAAATTTTGTACACGAGAAGTTTTTTTAAATCTATTCCAATTACCTAATTAATTGGCTTTCGGTGGTAAATATTGGACGGCGCTTTTTCCATTATTTTTGGTCACGTGAGTACTACATACACCCGAGGAACCCGACGCCCCCCCCCCGCGCGTTTAGGTCGCGCCCCCGCTGGAAAAGACCGGGCGCTGCGACTTATCGATTGCGGCGTTTCGATAAACAGGTGATTGGCGTGTACCGGGAGAAAAAGGACAAAAATTGGAAAGGCTTGGGGCAAAGGGTGCGGGGGCGGGATCTGGCACGTGAAAAAACAGGCCTTACCATTCTTAAACGTATGTTGTCATTATTATTCATGGGTAGACACGGGTGGCGCCTAGTAGCATAAAAAATTATGAATGAAACTGTATGCGTATATGAATATATTTGTGAGAAGGATTCATCAATGAAGCCACATAATTATCATATTGTACGACGACGTAACGTGTGATGCCAATCTTCATTAAACGGCAAAACCGTCATTTTCAATTTTCTCCAATATTATGACGTTTCCTATTCCACGACGTGCTTCTCTTGAAACTTTGAACGTAGCATATTCTGCGGTATTTGAATAATAACATACCATGTTTTCAATTTAGTATTTTTTAATCTTGGCCAATTAATTAGGGGCTTTATTAAAATTAAGTTAAACTTTGTCGTAACCGCGTATGTAAATAATATAAAACTGTCCCACTTCTCCGACTTTAATCATTTTACCTCAACGATACAAATTTTTATGAAATTGATAATAATGCAGCAAGAGGACGCTAAAGAGACTAGCGGCAGAGGGATTTTCGACGACCAAAGGAAGGAACCTTTGTCGGAGGACGAAATGTCGGAACCGGTGGATGCAAGCCAACAACAACGGGAGGAAGCGGATAATACGCCTTTGAACACGCCCAACGGTCGAGGAAGTGGGACGGCGCTGCAGCCTTGTTTTACGTTCGGAACGGATGATTTGGTGGCTCACAAAACAAGTAAATGTTAACAAAGAGTTTGAGCATAAAGTTCAGAAACTAGTACTGACTGGATATCGATTCTGAAGTTCAGTTTCACAGAAAATCTCTCCACAGGTATGCTTTTTGGATTCGAAGTATAAGCTGCGTTAAAATCGTACACACGAAGGATTACCGTAGAGTTTTTCACGGAAAATCACAGAAAAACGTTAGGCCTGTACTTTCACGCGACATGTGGTTTGCAGGACTGCTTGTCGGACTTCTCAAGCTTACTACCACCATACAAGGTGTCTGCAAGCTAAAACTATTCTAAATTTGCTGAAAATTTCAGTTTTATGCTTCAATTTTTATCATGGATTGAACATTACTTCTAATTTAATACTGTAGTTCTCGGGTAGATTTGTAAACTACATGATTTCTTTACTTTTGCTTTTTTCATTTCTTAATGAGAATGGGGAAAACCAAAATCATTGAAAAAAACATGCTTATTCACTATTGATTTGGACAGAACTGCGTCGATGGGTGCCACTCGAGAAATTTTGACCTAATCTGTTTGCTGCTCACTGACGGAAAACTCTTCCATTGATTACAGTTACGAGCCTACTAGTATATAGTTTTTCCGTATTGAGCTTACTTTAAGGGGGTTGCTGCATAGATCATTTCAAAATGAATGGAGTATAAATGTCATCCAATGAACTGCAACAAGAACAGTTTCACTTGAGAAATATTTTCTCCCGTTGTGTTCGAATTGAAGTTTTCATCATCGATGAAATTCGCGTAAGTTTGTTTCCTTAACGATTATACTAATGTAAGCAAAATTATTTGCGATATAATAGAAAAATATTCAGGCTACCCATTAGAATTTTAATCTGAATAGTTTCTTATAAACATAAAGGTCGCTGAAACATAAAAATACTTATATGCAGACTCCTATCATTAATCATATATGTTCTGATCCCATTACTGAGTCCTATACTGGATCATTGACCTGTTTACTCGTATCCAGGCTTTCAATTTTGTGGTTTCCGCATTGTCGCGGTTTAATTTCCCGATGCTCTCATATTGACAAAGCGGAAAGTTTTATTTGCACGTAAAGGTGTACTGTAGACGAGGTCGAAAATTCATTTTGAATTTCTGAGCCTGATGACGACAGAAAGCACGTATGTTTATAATCCGAAAGAAATTATTTGATTTTTATGCTAATTTTCTTCACTAGTCGAGGAATGAACACTTAGAAGTCTGATGATCTTCGTGTTCATGCGTAAGGTTGCCAAAACGTCGTCTCTGGTATGTGTAACTGACTATGGGGCATCTCGCTGCATTTCATTACTCTTGCCATAAATCGTAGTTCTGGGTGTGTTAATCGCATTTGAGTAACATGTGCAATAATATAGCGACGTAATTTTTTCTATTGAATCATTGCCAGACCGTTATGAAATTTACATTTCTTTGATCTGACTCACCTTCAAACTACGGAAGGCACATTTGAGTTTCAACGAGGGCCGTAAGAATCGCCTTGTCTAATATCTCACGATGTCTGTGAACGGCTGACTTTGTATTGCAGGCAGAACGCTTTAGGAATTCTACTGTACATAAGAGTCATAATGTTCAAAGCATTGTTTATTATTATACGAAATTTATACGAAAGGATAATTCTTGTATACATTATTTGAGAGTTTAATCAAGGTAAAAAGTCGAAAGGACTCCTGACTATCTATTTGGGATTATCTTATTCTCCAGATAGCATAGCCAATGGCCTGCACTTATATTACTCGTATGTGATCCCGATATTGCCAGCAGAATAAATTCGTCTATCCTTCTGACCATTCAACTCATGAATGTGAACTTATGAAAAGAACAATAGCAACCGAACCGAGTCATCCTTTTTTCTACAGAATTCTCATTCTTTCGTCAATTGAATTTGGAGGCAGTATGAAAGAAGTCACACTTGATGATGCTCAATTTTTTATAAATTCAACTGTTATATTGATGAACTGTGTTATTTTATGGATATCGTCGGAAAACATTACGCGATTTTCTACTATGGTTTCTTCAGTATCACATCTTGAAACATTTCTAATTGTTTTGATCTTGTTCGCTCAATCTGCTGCAGGTGTTTTTGTCTTATACATATTATTCATTCCTCTTTCGGCCCACCCACGATGGTTTTTTCCTGAAACAAAAGCCGCCCGCTCCATTTGCCTACTTTTTTCTTATTTTGCCACTCTTTTATTTATTAATTTAATGGCGCTTTTTTCTCGACTTACACATTATTAGTCAAAAATCAACACTATTACAATTTTTCGTTTTGCTGAAGCAGGATTGCAAACTAAACTAATATACCGCCGTCTATCGTCACCCACCTACCGGCATGCATGTGTCATAATACAAAGTAATTAGTAATCTTACATAATAAAGAGCGATGGCGTAGGCGTGGCATTGGCATCGGGAGTCGTTCGTCAAATTTTTGATGGCGGCGATTAAGGCTCTATTTTTGGAACCATAGCGGCGTAAACAGGGTGTCCGCGACTTCCATTTTCCGTCAAAATATTGCCAGATCCGTTCGTATATACTCTATAATTAAGCTAGATGAAAAATAAGCGTGATTTCGCTCGTCGTAAATTAGTAAGGAAGCGAATAATTTCTCCGCAAGTGTTATAATTAAAGGATATTATGATCGATTTCCGAGCCGCTAAACATTTAACCCTTTCCTTCCCGATTTCTGTCAACGCTAGTGCGTAAATCGCTTTTTAGGAACTTATTTAGCGCCCTAAATAATACTTAAATAATACCCAAAGTTGGGAGTTGCAGACTTCCAAACCGGCCATTTGTGGACATCGATTTGTCTGTTTTGATTATTTGCTCAGCTTTTGGTCACCAAAAATGAATGGTAAGTGAAGAATGGTTTGTTTTTCTTGGAATGCTTGTAAATAATGAAACCGAAAAAATTTGTTATTTTCTTCCAAAAACTTTGTCAACATGTGAATGTGAAAACTAACCTCCGATAATTATTGAGTAAAAATTCTACAGTAATAGCTTGGTGTCACAGTTCTGATTTTTGCTCTATAAAAAAACAAACTAAAATAAGGAGTGTCAATTATTGTTTGTGGTTGTGATCAGATTTTTGATGCCATAATCGATCAATAAATTCAATTTCTGAAAAATTCATTTATTGAAGATTACTGTCGTATAATGACAGGTAGATCAGTTTGGACGAATTCTATTCTAAAGCTGCAATTAGCTTTTCGAAGTGAACTGTTATCTCGAGGATTTTAATGGATAGTGAGTAGAGGCACATGATGTAAAATAAGGAAATCCTTCTAGTACATACCACGCCAGCTAATCTTTATTGTCAAATTTTGATTTGATAGCTCGTTAATTTAGGCCTAGTATGAATGCTTACTTATGTATGTCATCGACTTCATTTAAGTTTATGTTACTTATACGCCAAGGGAAAATTTACGGAATGGATTTTCGGGGGGCAAATTTCCTCGAAAAAGCAGAAAAACGTGATCTTAAGGCTATTTCTTATGAACGTCTGAAAGTTAAGGTGGCATGAATGACCGTTTTCAAAAGTCCAAGTAGGCGTATTTAGAGTTGAGGTAGTAGAGTTCTATGTTGATGCACCATGAGTTCATCAGCTTCCATGTTTGCACGTTCTTTACTGTGTGATGCCCAGCATTTAGCAGCCTTCAAGGAAGAACAAGGATGTTCCAATAATAACGTGAATTTCGGCAAACCACTGTGATTCGTGATTTTCATGCATTACTTTGATGCAGACTCATACTTATTGTAAAGGTCTATCTCGTTGACTCAGAATCGGTTCTATCAGAAATCAACATGCCTCTTTTGACGTGCGGCATCTCCGCAGTTTCTTCCAATTCATGCTAATATGCATGACAAGTTTTCGATAAATTCGTTGAACTAATGCGGAATGATCGATAGAAATGATTCAACATTGCAGTAGCTATGTGTCAGAATCCAGCTTTTTGTTGTCGAAGTTAATGTAGTGTTTTACTTTTGTGCGATATTCGGTCATTGTTTTTAGGCACATGTTGAAGGAAATTTTTTTCTTATCTGTTGATCAGAATTTTGAAAGATTTAAAGATATCTGTTACCAGAGTGAGAAAGTGGAAAAGTACCAAATCCATTCACAAAATAAACCTTTGAAGCTACAGAAAACAAAGAAGTGTTACTGTTGCAAAAACTGGTACCGAAAATGGGCACAGCGTAAAACTTAAGGCCCTGTCATACTTACCGCGAGGTACCGCGCAGTGAAGTATGACAGGGCCTTTACACTGCAGCTATCTTAAGCAATTTAAAACCTTCAAGTTGGTCGACTGCAGTCACACGAGTATTGCTGAAGAGCCAATTTTGGGAACACACTCTACATAAAAATCTAGTTCAACTAGGGATCAGCTTTTATACATATCAGCAGCAATATGAAACTGAAAACCGGGAGTGAACTGATAAATATGTTCAGTGACACAGAAGTTGAAAGAATACTTATGCAGTTTCGAGATTAGATTATTCTGTAGCACTCTTTTGCCACTGACCTTGACCAGATATCATTATTTTTTACTTTATTTTATAATGACTGAGTTCATCAGGTAATTGGGGTTATGTTCGTCTTGAACATGTGATTTTGAAGACGTGCATGGGTAAGTGTTCAGAGGGCTGTTCAGTGGGCGGAGGACTGGAGATGACGACGGAGAAATTTGAAAAATCAAGGAAGTCGAGGCGAATATAGGAATGGATGGGTAAAAAAATACGTACACGGATTATAATTGAATATACTACACGTAAGTACCTTTAAGTAATGGGGGTGAGATGGAACTCGATAGTTAAAGTCAGATCGCCTTCATGTCATAAATTTATACGGCAATGTGCGATTCTGACTTCCGGAGTACACAAATTGACTTGACCTAGCTTGAAAATTTTTCTACTCTGCAAATTATTGTGAATTTGAATTTGACCTTAATTTTGGCCTTAACGGCAATGGTATAACATACTGAGTTAAGCTACAACTTAAGATGCAGCTCAGTTGGAGTTTAAGTCTCTTCGATGAAACCGGCCCGAGTTTTACAGCTTGCACATGTGTGGCATTAGTTCTTATCACCAAAAAGTTAAAACTTGGTGTCACCATACCCCCAATGCACCGTTACCCCGGAAATCCCGTTACCCCGAACATCCCGTTACCCCGAACAATGCCTTAGAATAAATCTAAAAATACTTTTTATTCGGTCCATCCCGTTACCTCGCATCTTTCGCTGAAAATCCTTTTGATCCAAATAATGCCTAGTCATTCACCAAAGAACTTTTATGCGTTTTTAATCTTATGAGCTTTTCCAATTATTATGCAGATTTGCAAGTTTAATGCAATGTAATTATCGTTAAAAATTTATAAAACAAAATTCATGAAAATTGCTTGAGTCATCGAACAGTTTTGCGTCAGTCACTCTTGTTTCGAGTGAAACAATGTCTGTCACAAGAGTTTGACTTTAGAACAGTTACTGTACTGTAAATAGTCCAACCAACAAATTTAATTGAAGTTAACCTAAAAAGTACGAAACACTGCGCATCAAAAATTGAATATCAGAAAAAACTCGATTCACATCATAGCCTGATGACAAATAAAATGTCTTATACCACTGGAAAGAGTATCCAATTCCACGCATTCCCATAGGCAAGGGGATATTATCCCCCTTGGGTCCAGAAAATTGATTTACTGGTAACCATTTTTGGATAAAAATTGCTTACTAGTGCCTACTTTTGAAAAAAAATCTGCTTACAGGCTGAACGAACAGGGATATTTGAAACATGAGTTAGAGTTAAGTAAAACGCAAATTATACAGGATGTCTAGAAATTTCGGTTAAAGGGGTACATACAAAGACAATTGACTGATGACAATCAAAATGCTTCATACCATTGGAAAGAGCATCCAATTTCATTCACTCCTGTTCGGTGAGGAGAGTATCAGTCACCTTGGATCCGGAAAATCAATTTAATGGTCGCCATTTTTGGCCAAAAATAAAGTTGCCACCAGAAATTTTTGCCCAAAAATTGATAACTGGTATCACTTATTAAAAAATTTGCTTACTATATACTCCAAAATTGTGTTTTCATGCATTAATGCCTTGTATTTGATGAAAATTTAACTCAAAAATGAAATTTTAGACATGCGCTTCACAAAAAGAACAGTTACAAAATAAACTGTGTGCTATTTCGGAGTAAAAGGATTTTGTGCAGTTTTTGGGGTAATGGAACTACACTTCTATTTTTAGTTTTTACATGTGTTGGGGGTAGGGGTGTTAAATGAGTTATTTGGGGTGAGGGGACGTTCGGAATAGAGGGACCTTCGGGGTAATGGGACATTCGTGGTAACCGCATATAATAATCAAAAGAAACTGTTTCTTGTTGGTTTCACACAGGCTGATAAATTCCTATTCTAAAGACTCCTTTGCTTTATCAATGGTCAATAAGTATTAAGCTTTGGTACTTCAGAATTACTGAATTCATTCAAATTCAATTTTTTTGGTTAAGCATTTGCAGCTTTTCAACCCTATTCCGAGAAACTGTCAAGAGGAAAAATCTCGAAATATGTTGCTGTGTTCATTCGATACCTCGTTTCAATCTAAACATCGGTTGCACTAATCCTCTTATTCCTTCAATTATCAAATCTTCGATTTCTTCTGTCTTATAAACGGCAGAGTTTGCATAAAAGACTTGAACAACGGTCGCAACATCTGCTACGCCAGGCCATTAATATGGGCATGTAGAAGATCACATATTTTGCAATATTTTTCATAGAACGTTGCATATTCATGGAACACCATCAGAAATGGAATTCTTAGCTTTCGCATTGATGTTGCTCACATAAAAAACGACCATAGAAATTATGACGTGAACTTGGCTAGAGCTAGTGTCAGTTTTCCGAAACAAAGAAACGTATCAGTGAAATTCAAACTTTTGTTTTCGAGGTGTATATGTCTTAGCTATCGTGACATCATCAACAAAGAAAATCCGGGGAGACCAATGCAACTTTCACCAAACTATGAACCCATAACTCCGTCAAAAACTGAGATACGCAATTTTAAATCATGTTTTTGGAATTGGGATTTCTTGGAACAAAAAGCTACTGTTGCAAAAAAACTACCTTGAAACTTCACGATCTGAGTATTATCAAACAGGTGTCTGGTTGAGGTCAAACACTTGCCTTGTGACCTCCCATAACGTAAAATCATGGCTCATTCTACTCACTTCAGCTTTTTTTCGGGCCTGGTAGTTGATCCACTTATCTTTTTACGTGTTCTGCTGGCGGTACCATGCCCAGGCTACCGGACCGTAAACACGAATTTTATGTTTTCATTTTCATACTTATTATTGTTCGCGAATGTGAATCTTGGCCATTATAATGTCATCGACTGTTCTGTGCATAATTTTTAGGTATTTTTTAAAAAGATGAAAAAAACTTGCCGATCTTACGTTGTGTATTGGCCCGGGTATCAACAATTATAGTTACAGGTTTTTGAAAAAGTGGACCTCTTGTTTCAGCAAGAGAGTGTACGCCGTTGTCCTGTTTTCCATTTGTGCCAAAATACTTGTGTTCAAAAATTCGTCATGGTTCAAATGATTTTTGTTGTGCCACGATGCCTATAGCACTTGTTGAAGCTTTTTATCTGTGACTTTTAACTTTCGTTCCCCTCGTAAAAGATTTTCATGTCGCTATTTATGGAGACTTTCAACGTTTATTCATGACGACGGATTTTGTCAGCAACCCCGTAGCAGGTAAGCATTTTCTAATCAAAAGCAGTTTAGGGGTTTGACCTTATTATCACTGCTTATGTCTTGATCTATTCCTACCGGTGCTCTAAGCAAACAGTCATGCCAGAAAATGTGATGAACTAATGTAATTCGACTTATCCGTGAATAGCACTTGAATGCGTTATCTCACGTTGTAATACAATGAATTACTGTAGTAACTAGTGTTATGAACCTACTTTTCCGCTTGGATATTTGAAATAAGTTCCCAATTTAAATGCGACGGTCATAAAAAAGTCAACACCAGTTTGTAAAGTTCAGTTGTTCAAACGAAATTTGACATTTATATTACAGTGTTACGTGGGTTCAAATCAAGTAAAAATTTCCGAAAGAAAAAGGATAAAAAATGTGTTTGTACATTGTAGCGTATCGTTTTATTGTTCTCAGATTCTTTTGCAATATGATTATCCTGTTTGTCTGCGGAGATCAACGTTATTCGTATTATCTTCTTAATTCCAAATTTCTGCACAAAGTACGAGAAACACTGAGTGAGATGCCTAATAGAGTGCCTGGGTCTGTTGGTCCCGTTGGAAGCTTTGGTGTATTTCCTGTTCTGCGCCAAGTGTGATAAAACTCATGAAAAGCTCATGAAACGTGACAATTTTCAACTTGCTTAATTTGTACGACTTCTGTCCCAAAATTCTCATTCCGTGAATGTTTTCAGTATTGATGCCTAGTGATGAATACTTTTTGACCTGAGCTCAAGTTAATTTCATCGAAAATTTCTTATGTCGTACCTTTCTTTTGCCAGTCAAACCTATGGATGACGTTCTTATGCATGACTTTCCTTGTAAGTTACCATTCTGCGACTGCGAAGTCAAGAAGTTACTGAATTAAGTGGATTCTCATATATATAGTCTGTCTTTTTATTTTATGCTCGTGAATTGAAAATTAGAAAAATCGGTAATCTCAAAATCATTTTCAAGAACTTCTTACTACAGAATTTTCCAAGCAAAAAATTGTTATAGGTTAGCTGAGTATGCCTATAATTTCCCGTCCATGCGAAATATGGTTTAGCGGAAAATTCCGTAAGCATGAAATAGTACATGCTTTCTTTCCGCTTCTCATTATTTAGAGGTATTTAAAAAACTGACAATAATCCTAACAAATATTTAACACGCAACTGAAGCTCAATTTCAAACGGAAGCACAAAGAAATTCTACGCATTTCCTAGACCAGCACGGCGTTGAAAAAATTATATTTGGCTTGAGAAATGTTGGCTTAGGTTTATGTAGAGGCTCTTCAGAGTGTACAGCCATTATGGTAATGTAAATACCAGGATAATACTAGGCGCTAAAGTTAGACGGGTGCCAAAGTGAGACACAGCTTGGGCGCTAAAGTGAGACGGGCGCCAAGTTGCGACACAATCACAAATAGTATTATGTAGCGTATGGCCAAGCAAGAAATGGTAAAACTATGGAATTGTATTTACTTTTCGCTCTTGAAATTTACAAGCATTTTAAGAAAAACATACTGTATTAGTCATTGCAAAGTTGTTTTACTATACATATTGTGTAATTTACCTATAAAAAGTCCATATATTTGAAAATGAGTCTCAGAATGCAAGATGATCCGTAGAAATTCTGCATCGTATGCCGAAATTGGTTTCTACTTTCCGATTTACATACAGTAATCCATTACAGTATTATTGAATATTTTTGAAAGTGCTTCTTTCCCAGTTTTTGACTCGGTTGCGCAGGATTTAGAAAAAATAATGATTAACCAGATTATGTTTACTACAAACAACGAAATTCGCGCGTTTCTACAACGATCATTAAATTTTTTTTCGTAAAGTTGATGCTAAATATTTGTAGTATGGTATCTAATAATTCGTATTTCGTAGTTTATTCTTCATCGGTACACCCTCTTACGTGTCATTATCGCAACTTCGATTTTAGTCAACAATACCTCCTTTGTCATCATATTTCGTGTAAACGTCTTTCTTTTTGTATATTCTTCGTGTATTTTTGTTTTGCAGTCTATCAATTTTTCTCGAAGGACCATACCAGTTTTCTATTTATGGTTCGTATGTTGTTATGCCATCGGAAAAGGGGTGCTCTTGACCGGTGGCTGCTTGAATATTATTCTGTCAAGGATTTTTTTAGATTGATCGGAGACGTTTGATAGATCTGCTTTCTAGAAAGCTTGGCATTTTGGAAAGAAGAATGGCTGGTGAAAATAAAGGAATTGAACTTTGGACCATAACTGTACTGTAAAAATACAAATGGCGTTATTGTCTTTCCTGTTTTCTTTCGAAATTTTGATTCTGATCATGGCCGTAATCATGAAAAATTTCATCAGTTTGCAATAGAGATCAGGATAAAAGAATAAAGCGTCAAGTTTGACCCAAAACAGCTGCATTACCTGCCGGCTTGAGTGACTTCCAGTGAACCATTTTTTCTGATATCAATTTTTGCATCAAAAGTTTCAAACTTTTTGAGTTTGATTGGCCGTTCTGCGCATGTCATTAACAGATGAAACTTGATACTTTGAAATATGAACCCGCTGGTATTGTTATAAAAGCGACGTTGCCGTTTGGGAACTAAGTTTTGATTGAATGTTTTTTTGTAAAGTAAATCTGAAAAAGCATGTTTTTTGCATTCTCAGTTCTTAATCACAACTTCCTTTAACTTTTTCCGTTTTTTGTCCAACAAATTTACTTGGAAATTTCTCGAAAATTGTTAATTTGCTAAAATTACGTTCAAGTGTTTATGTATTTCGACAACAAAATTATCTCAGACTCCCCGATGATGCGGATTTTTTTTCATTTTCTGAAACGAGCAAGAATTACAACTCGAGACAGTCAAATCTTGCGCCATTCATGTGTGTGAATTCATGATAACTGCAGCTGCTCAAAATGACTCTGGAATTCCACTTGATGTCACAAATCATGTCCTGCAAGTTTTTCAGGGAATGCCGCTATTTCAATATCAGCGAGAGTAAATGTGTTCGGTTAGTAAAAAACTTCTAAGGCGACTGATTGTACACTGAGTGATCGTTCGTGATTCATCTCGTGAATCTCTGGATAGCGCATTGAGTTGTTTGGTAATATTCTAACTTTGAGGCTTGAATTTTGAGCAAATCACATATGTAATAGAGGGTATATGGTTCTAGTATCCAATCCACCCTACCCTAAGATACAAATATTTTTCGCCCGCCCCCCATCAACCCAAAATTTTTTGAATCTTCGAAACGTGTTTCCTAAAACATTTTCTGAGACCTCGACCCGTACTATAACATAGGATGGGTGACAGATAATTAACGTCTACATTAAAACACGAAAATTGTACACGGGGCATGGCTGATTTCAGCCAAACTGGACATTTTGTAGCCAATCGACTGAAATTTGTGTTTCCACTAACTGCATAATTTTCTAGTGAAATATGTATAATTTTCCTCGAACTAGAAGAACAATGGAGTAGTGATTAGCGCAAATTTTACAGCACCTGTGTGGATATTCGTCTTTCAAAAATTTTCAGAAAAAAATTCAAATTTTCTCAATTTTTTATTGAATTTGTCAAATATAGTTCGACACTTTCGAAAAACCGCGACTGTCTTTTTTGGGACACACAGTACGCCTATCATTCCTTTTCAATGCACACAGGCCATTTCGAAACCTCAACTTTCCCGCCATCGCAACAATTCAAATGCATGACTTCGTCCAATAGCGGTGGTCCGACGTCTAGCAGTTCTGCGTCGACAAGTCGCCGATCGTCGTCGGTCATTTCTACACCGCGTCTGTCGTTGTCGGCGACGCCCAGCAGCAGTGGTGTCAGCGGTGGCTGCAGCTACGCCACCGGCGACGAGTCATCTTCTTTGTCATCGACGACGATGGCCGCGTCGGTCGAATCGCTGGCTATCGAGAAACCGGACGACGAGCAGGCTTCTGCGGCAGCGGCGGCGGCCAGGTCGGCTTTGCGGACCGAAGCCCAAATGTTCACCTTTCCGACCGGCGCCATGCAAATTTTGGACCTTTTGTTAGCCAAGCAGACAAGCGCGGCGCCGCTGCAAAGCTTGCAAGT
This sequence comes from Romanomermis culicivorax, assembly GCA_963922205.1. Taxonomy (NCBI): domain Eukaryota; kingdom Metazoa; phylum Nematoda; class Enoplea; order Mermithida; family Mermithidae; genus Romanomermis; species Romanomermis culicivorax. Next base: position 1,943,604 of record CAWUHX010000018.1, on the reverse strand, counting down.
AGTGCGGACGCCGACCACGGCGTCAGAAGCGCAACAGTTGGAAGATGTTTTGGAGGTCAGTAAAATGACAACGCCACAGCAATCGACCAAACAGGAACAACGAAGTTCCTCGCGGTACGAAATGTCCGGCGGATCTGCGCCCAGTATCCATTCTAACGAAGGTAAAATTATGCTTGCACACTCTACAAGAGGCAATAAAAGTTCACAAGGTTGCCCTTGTAGTTGTCAGTTATGGAGAGACAACATTCACAGTTTTTGAGGACAGTGAAGTATGCATTAACAATTCCTTGTGTGTAAAATGATTGATAAGCTAACTGAAAATTAATGTGTTAAAAATGTTTTATTGGGCTGAATGTATAACTTTTTAACGAATCAAAGTACGAATCGATTTTACTGAAAATTGAATAAAGCATGAATTTTACAAGTTACAGCTGACTTGGAACTACTACTGCAGCTACTACTACTACTACTACTAATACTACTACTAATACTACTACTATTACTACTTCTACTACGACTACTACTACTACTGCTACTGCTACTGCTACTTCTACTTTTACTACTTTTACTGATACGACATTGGAAAATGAAATGAATATTAAATAAATTTTTTAATGTTTAAACGACAGGGATTTATTAATTTCAAACGCTCGGCCAAGTGGTAATGCTCCACGACTGAGCTGCAAAGTACATTGGATAAATCGAGTGATGGAAATTCCTGGGGTTAAAATATCAGTGCACAGTCCATTAAGTAAAATTTGAAAAACTACGACTACCACTATTACTATTACTACTACTACTACTATTATTATTATTATTATTATTATTATTATTATTATTATTATTATTATTATTATTATTATTATTATTATTATTATTATTATTATTATTATTATTATTATTTATTATTATTATTATTATTATTATTATTATTATTAGCTTCCGAACCATTTTTAATTCGTTGACGAAATCTCGTCAAGGATTTCGTCAACGAACTTTGGTTCGTTTGCGAATGGATACTTGTGATTTGCAATAACATAAAGGCTTTCGATTTTGCTGGTTAGTCAAAGTAATTACTGTATTTTTGATTTTTTTGTTCTCCGTTTCTTCGTCTATTCGCCACGTTTCCTCCCTCAAATGAGGTCTTTTAAGGAAACAAATTTGGGAATGAGGAAAAAACCAAAAAAGCCTTTCAGTAGGAGTCGCTTTGCAGTGGCACTGAAATATCATGCGCCTCTGCTGTAGATCTTAATGTAACATAAAGATCTGTAACAAATTAAAGATGGCTCAGAAATTAGCAGACTCTAAGAGAAATATTACAGTAACGCGAACAACTAGGCCCTAAACGTGATAGTTTTTGAAAAAAAGAAAAGAGGAAGGAAGACAAACAAGGAAAAGAAACTATATAGAAAGAAAAACTACAACACTCAAACACTGAAATGCAAAAAAAGAAAAACACAAACGAATATAAAATAATAAGAGAAACGGAGAAAATGTATAGAAACAAAAGTGGAGAAACAAACAGAAATATTACAATGTGAAAATAAAATGGAAAAGCAGTGGGACATAGAATTATGTGATTCAAAATGATGAGAATAGAAAGGAAGAAACTGAAACAGAGGAAAGAATGATAGGCGAAAAAATGTTATACAGAAAATTTAAAAAAACAAGGGAAAAGGATTAACAAAATGATTTTTCAGTGTCCATGTCATTTATGTAGGATTTTCATAATGTTGTCACACCACGTACTGTTGATTTTATGATTTAAATTAGTTTATAGATAATTCGTACAAGATTTAGCAGTTTACTAAAAGATTCCAGCAAAGTACATAATTTTCGTACAGGAAAGTATAGCAGATATTTTATAGCATGAAGCAAAATGTAAAATTTAAAACTGCTCCTAAAATTTGCATGACGGGCACTAAAGTGATACGGGCGCCAAAGTAAGGCCAGTGCCAAAGTGAGATGGGCGCCTATGTGAGATGGGCGCCCAAGTGATATGGGCGTCAAGTTGCAACTCAATTCTTTAACATTGGAACGTAGAACACAAAAAAAATCACGAAATTGATTAATCGACACATTTGAATAATTAGAGGACTATTGATTTCCGTCCTATTCTTACTACAATAAAAACGGCTGCAATGAACAGTTAGAGAGGTTCCAACCTGCCTAGTTTTTTTCGTCAACGAGCTGAAAATTTCGGCAGGAAAATATTTAGAGAGCTTCGAGAAACTGAAAGCCACATTTTGCCGGAATTGGAAAATTCTGTCACTGAACTGAAAATTTTGTCAGTGAAATCTCGTCAGCAAAATTTTTTTCATGAAACCCCAAAAAATTTCGTCAACGAATTGCCAATTTCGCTGACGAATCAAGTTTGGGAGCTATCGAGAAACCGGCCACTGACGTCTTAAAAACCCAATATAAAAAACTGAATGCTTATCAAATATTATTTCAGCGTAATGGCCAAACCTTTTTCCTATCTCAGTTAGATGGATGCAAAAGTTGGCCAGAAAAGTATGGCCCAGATAGTTTGTCTGGCGAAATTGGTTGAATACGTTCACTAAGAACAGGGGCCGATTTCATCAAAGAGACTTAAGCTCCAGCTGAGCTGCAGCTTAAGCTGTGGCTTAACTACATATGTTATATCATTGCCGTTAAGCTGCAGCTCGGCTGTAGTTTAACTCATGCACACAAAACATATCGAGAAAGTTAAGCTGCAGCTGAGCTGTAGTTCAACTCTGTATGTTATAACATTGTCGTTACATTGTCATTAAGGTACAGCTGAGCTGCAGCTTAACGGCAATTGTAGAACATATAGAGTTAAGCCACAGCTTAAGCTGCAGCTCAGCTGGAGCTTAAGTCTCTTTGATGAAACCGGCCCGGATGTTTTAGATGGAATCGTTCTAGATGTGCTGACAGCCTGATTTTGATCTGAAAAATGTAATTGGTGATGTTACGATGAAGATGGGACCGTTAAATTTCAAATTGATTCGCAGAAAATCAATCGCTTTTTCCCAATTGGATAAAAATTTGTTGGTAAAACTTTTGTCCAAGACGTCGGCCATACCAAATAGCGGGTTAATTTTTTTATAATAAAAATAAAAATTGGGCGCAGACAAAAGTCGGTATAAGTTACGAACGCCTTTAGCAAGGAATGTTGCAGAAGTCATCCGACCCTCTAAGAAGCAGACTTGAGAGTTCTCAATGCCAAAAGAGTCTGAAGTCGTTTTTGGACGGAATTTTGTTCATCATTAGATCATTGGATGGCAAAATGTTGTCTTGAAGTCCGTTGATGTTTGAGGACATTGTTTCTCATTGGGGTGATCTTTCAACGTCAGCGCATTTTTGTGGTGGGACGAATCAGCGTGGTTTTTCGCACATTACAGCCAAAGAATGTTGCGAAAATTGCGGGACGTCCTATTTGCCGGAGTCCGACACATCAAGCCTTTGTGTTCTTCAAAAGTTCGAATCGTTGCTAGAAAATTAGAATATAAGGATTGTAAAATAAAACTGATAAAAACTTGATTGTACAAACGGGGCTGGAGACAAAGACCAGATTAGTGGCTGAAGAAATAAGAGGAACGGAATCTAAATGAGGTAAAAAGCAAAATAAACAACAAAAACAGTTTTTAAAATGTAATTAAAAATTAATACTAAAAATTGTTAGTGAAGATACGAAGATCAAATTGAAACATGCCTTCAGCATATGTTCTTGGAATGTTCTGTGGTCTACTTAATGATGAATTTTTTGGTAAGTTTTAGGTGTCTATAAGAAATGCCCAGAGTGTGCAGGACTTTGTCATTGAAATGGTCCCAAGATTCCAGGGCGCCGACCACAATATCTGCACATTTCTCTTTCACATCGACGATTAGGAGATCTGGACGAGCTGATCTGTTTGCAATGCAACAAACAGAACTAATTTTAGCAGTGGCTCTGCCATTTGTAAATTGGGCAGCTTTGGCAAATTTCACGAAAAATCTTTGCAAAATATGGTGGCGAGCAGTAATGCCACAGGGCCGATGCCCTGGGCTATGACATAGTGCGTGATGCAAAGTTTCCTGGAGAATACTAACATTTTCTGCATTGACGCATTATTTGTTAATCCGTCTCATCTTTGATGTATTGAGACACATTCAGTGGAAGCAGATGGAGCTGAGCTTGATACTTTATTCAAAACGGGAGAAGGAAATATGTCTGCCTTCCCGTATAAACGCATTATTTGCTTTATCCGTTTCTGTCTGTACACTGCGAAACTCGGGTCTCTACTACTACAACTACTAGTACTAGTACCATCACTACTACTACTACTACTACGCTACTACTACTGCTATTACTCCAACTACTACTACTATTGCTATCATTACTACTACTGTTACTACTATTACTACTATTACTACAACTGCGACTACAATTTATCTCAGCGGTATTACAGGAGCGCCAACAGTTACCAAGGTTGTAGAAAAAATTATTTTTTCAGAACCGCTTTACCCATCTTGTCATGTTCTATTGTCGCCACCAAAGACAAGACCACAGTTTGCGACAATTCCGGGTGAAGCGGAATTCAGTAAGCTCGAGTTCAACAAGAAGATCACAGAATCAACAAAGATTTCGGAAAAATCCTATTGAAACCGTATACTTTTTGTTTAATTACACTCTCAATTTTCACTACAGTACCAGAAATTTCGCACCCCAATTTCCAACTCACTTCAAAGTATCCTATCCCATGTTGATCAACTTGAGACTGATATTTATAATGTTACAGTTCTTTTTCTGTTTTGAAAATCGTGAATTTTCAATCGTACTCACCAAAGTTTTTTTGCGAAATTTCCATCAACTGTCATTTTCACAGTCTTACGAATTCAGGTCTTATTATAAGTCCCCAGTGCTCGCTCACCTTTCAATATACAGCTGCGATTAGCGCCTTTATCTATCGAAGGTATTTTTTCTAGGTCAAAGATTCGAAACGGGAACGGCACCACCTACGTTTTTCAGCAGCTGCACATTCACCAAAAGCATCTCGATATTTCCTTCGCCGTCGCAGTTGCCGCACTTGCAATTGCAACAGCCGCACTTGCCACAGCTACCTCAGCAGCAACAAGGGCCGCCGCAAACTGTGGCGCAGTCTTACCCTGCTACCCCTAACGTCCTGGAATATAGCGCCGTCGCCACCGGTCCGCAACAAAGTACGGGCAGTCACAGCGGTTATACTGTGCTTAGCTCAGTGCCTTCTTACAGCAGGTGAATGCAGCATTATTAATGTTACGATCATAATTTCAGCGTTATTTTCAATTTAAGTTGCAGGAGATTAGGTCAGGCGTATATATCTTCTGTTTAGCTAAAATTTTTTAAAATTAAAAATGCCAAAGATTAGTGCATTCTTATGATGATAAGATTTTTTCAACCATTGAAGTGGAGCCAAACCAGTTTGCAAGCACAGGGGAAATTTTTAATCACTGGAAATCCAATCAATTGATCCTCTACACATCTATCTTAACCAGTTGTTGTAATAGAGATTTGGTGTGTGATCAATATGTTAGCCAATGAAAGACGTTTTACATGCTATAAGTAGATTCTTATCTTATCTTTCTCCTAAAATTGTGTTCAGGTAAGAGTATTTCATTTGTTCGAATACTAGTGAACCTAACATCATTTTGATATGTAAATTTTGGTGTGGATCATAGCTGATAAGTTAACACCCTTTGAGTAACTATGAGCCATTAAATTCACATTTTGAGAATCGAAAAATGTGGATTGTTATAGCAAAGTTTTGGGTCTCCTATATATTGTGGGCAAGATTATTGTAATTAATTTACGAAGAACGCACCAAATGGCACTTTTGCTGGTCTATTTATTTAAAAATGAGATAGAAACGTAAAGACATGCTCTAACAAATGAAAACCATGCAGTACACCGGACATCCTTTTTTCTTTAGGTCGTAGGCACACCTATAGTCTGTTTTTCTTGAAATTTCAGATTTTCACGACTTTCTGGCAAACAATAACTAGAAATTTGTGAGCATTCTGACCTAAACTTTAACAATTTTTCGAGTGAAAAATTTTACAGAAAGAGTTCTAAGTAAACTATTTTGACGACGGTACTGATTTGTGCCACTTTTCTATTTGGAAGCTATTTCTATTTGGATATAGTCTCTTTTTTATAAAATGCTTGTAAGCTGAAAAATGGCAAAAATTGATTCCGGCGTCAAAATCGCTTACATGAAGCCTTCATTATAAAATTTTTCACCGATAAAATTTTTAAATATAATTTGAGTACATTCACAAATTTTCAATCCTTTGACACTTTGGCAAGCAATTGTAAAAATATGGAATAGTACTTGGTTTTCACTTTTTTATCTAAAAGTATTCGAGGGAAACAGATTATACATGTAATGGAGCTCCGAGATCAGGGAGAGGGTAGGTTGAATTTGATTATGATCAGGGAGAGGGTAGGTTGAATTTGGTATGAGATGAAACATGCGAAAAAACGAAAAACGATTTTCGCCCAATTGTTGCATTCAGCCAATTGTCGTTTACTCAATCGCTTTCGCCCAATTGTCAGGATCCCTATCGACAGGAAGAAACATGCATATTGGAGTAAAAAACTGATCACTGATACTAAGCTGTACCGCGATGTTTTCTATATTTCGAAACAACTTTTCAAAAATTTGGGTTTGTGAATCAAGGTCAGTTCCATGAAGAGAATTGCAATAATTACAACGACGTTTACTGTACATATGATTACTCCAGGAAAACTAACCGGCGTAAAATTATTCATAGTCAGTTTTCCCAAAATGCTTGTTAATTATAAAACCATGAAACAGATAATAATTTATATTTTTGTTTATACGTCATATGAAACTGAAAAACTGCGAGACCACTCAAGCGTAGGTATTGTTTTCAAGTATACTGTAGCATTTTAGAATTTACTCTTGAAATGTTTCCATATGTCATGTAGTTTCTATTCCATTTTCAGATATTTCGTCATTCCCAAACAAGAGCCGTCCGACACTTCCACTCCCTTCTTCGATCCCACGGGCTCTCTCGAAAGCCGTGCCTGCTCTTCATCGACAGTAATGACTATCGAAGCGTCATCTCAACAGCGGCAACGCCAAAGGTCGTCGTCCATGATTGCGGAAATGGAGCCCCCTACATCATCATCTTCATTATTGACACTGCCCGAAGCGTCTAGTAGAAAATTTTCCGGTTGCTCGGTTATGGCCCGGGCTGATGAAGACAATGATGACGACGACGATGGTCAACGACCGTCAACCAGCAGCGGCCACAAAGGGTTGCGTTCGGCGCCCCCGTCGGCTCCTCCGTCCTCCTTGGCGGCCATCACGTCGGCGTTGAATCTCAAATGGATGCCGGTCAAACCGCGAAAGTACCCCAATCGGCCTTGTAAGGTGCCGTTGCAAGAAAGGCCCTACAGGTGCCCGGTTGAGGCGTGCGATAGACGATTTTCTAGGAGCGACGAGCTGACCCGTCATGTCAGGATACATACTGGTGATCAGAAGTCCCTGGCCCAATATACGTTTGAGTTTTGATGATAATAGCCTGAGTCTTGATAGTTCTTTCAGCATTCAAATTGGTAAAAATTAGAAACATGCGTGTAACGGGGCCCCGAGGTTCGGTGGGGGGGGGGGGGGGACGTGTCGGGCGACTTTTTCAAGGTGGGGTCGCTGATTCCCCAAATTTTAGGGTGAGAGGGTCTCTGAAGGAAAAAAATTTATTTTTTTTACCGAAAAGTTCGACAAACGGTTCAAAAAACAGTAATTTTCACCTGTTTCAAAATTGACATCTTGCATTAAAAAATCCATATTTTTCAGTATTTTTCCGACCGAAAATATGGGGGTCCCTATAACTATTATATGGCTAGCCATAGGATTGGAAAATCCTGGTGGGCAGTCGCTCAATGGCCAGCCATATGGCCGACGATTTATGGGGAGGGATTCCTATAGCACTTATCCCCCCCCCCCAATTACATGTATGATTAATAAGACACATTTGAAAGTTTCTTGATGATATTACTATAGTCTGTTTTTTATAAAATGCTTCTAAATAGAAAAGTGACACAAATCAGTACTGTCATCAAAATCGTTTACATAGAGCTTTTTCGGTAAAACCTTTTGCTCGAAAAATTGTTAAAGGTTAGGTCAGTATGCTCAAAAGTTTCCAGTCCTATAGGATATATGGTTCATCAGCAAATCGTGAAAATATGAAATACTACCTGCTTTCCACTTTCATTACTTAGAAGCATTTCAAGAAAAACAGACTATGCTCCATCCACTTTGAAATGATCGATGCAGCGGGCGGAGTTTTATCAAACTCAGCCTTACTGAAGATCAGGGATCAATTCCGATACTTCTGAAATTGTTGAAACGAGTGGTCATCAAGGAGTCCGGATAATGAAGGTAAAATTTATTTAATAGAGGCAATAAGCCATAAAAATTTGGTTGCAACCTCGCTGCATCGATCATTTCAAAACGAATAGTGTATGGGCTCGGCTGAATTTAATTAAGTGGCTTTTCAATAAAAACAAAGCTGTTTAGACCACAACAATAAACTTTTGCAGATTTCACAGAGTGCTAATTAGATGTGCTAGATAGTTGGATTCACGTTAGATTTCTATACTGTAACACTACAGTGTTACAGTATAGAAATGCGCCGAGCTATGCAATGCATTTGGTATGCAATCCTATTCATTCAACTCAATTGGTTATCGAACAGTGCACCACAGATCATAGTGATAAATCTCTGATAGTGAAATTATGTCTGAATATTGATTATTCTTGAAGAATCGGTATGTACCTTCTGATCAGCCGAAGTGTTTTCGAAAGGTCTCTGATCAGTCAGACTCTTAACTTCTATCTATAGTAACACTTTTTCCCTTAGTCAACATAACAGTAAGAAAATCATTCAATGAATTATTAAGCCTCGCAACACATGTAGAAGTGTCGACACGCTAACTCTCCAGTTTTTGAGAAGCGATGTGTAAGACCTAACTCATTTTTTAAAATTGTTTTGGGTTGGAAAAAGTCAGAAATGTCAAAAAATGATCCCCATGTTGAATAATGTTTGAAAGGCACCCTATGAATGTACCTACGTGTGGCGAATTACAATTGCCCATTGATTTTAAAATGAGACTCGAAACGTCGAGGAATAATTTTATACATAGATGAAAAACCAGGAATACACATGGACATATTTTTTCCCCAAGTTATAGACCCATCTGCTGCAGTCAATCTGCGAAAAAAACTATCCGCAAATGTATCAGGAGCGTCAAAATCTGGCTTATCTAGTTTTGCTACATATTCTCATGACTGATCGACTATACTCCATTCTTTTCAAAATGGTCGATGCAACGACCCCACGAAAGTTAGTTTAACACGGAAAAGTTCTTAAAACTTACGACTCTAATAACTGAAGCAAATTTTTCGCCCATGAACGGTGAACAGAAGAGCTAACAGTTTTCTCCCATAACTCCGTTGAATGGCCAAAATTCATCGATTAAACACTCAGATGTCGAAAACAGTTCTACCCCACTTAAAAGTAAATAAGCAGCATTGTCCTCCTATGATTTTGGCGATCCCATTGTCATGAAAAAATTAGCGTTTTTTACGGTATGAAGTTTTTTACTCCTTGAAAATTGTTTATCAAATTGAACCTACTGCATTTCAAAGTAAATGGACTACAGTTACAGAGTAGTCTCATTCTCGATTTGTGTTGGGTGCCGGCATACATAGGTTGTTTGTTATTTCTAAGAATATCTTTCTGCGATCCGGGACTCATTCGAAAAAAATAAGGTAAATGGGGGAGGCTAGTTTTGTTTTATCAAACATTCATTGCTCATTCTCATACGTACAATATGGGCCGACGACGGCAATGATAAAATTTTCGCTCTTCACATTATTTATGACATAATTTTACTGTATGGCATCTTATGATTAATTTCTCTACAATTTTCTCTATAGCCTATTTACCTTGCAATGGCAGATGCAGCGACAAGAAAAAAGTAGGTTGAATTTGACACAATTTTTATTAAGTGAACAACTTTATACTGTTGAAAAATACGAATTCCTCTATTACAAAAGGAGGGCCCAAAATCAAAGGAACGGCATCTTGTTTATCCATTTTTGATTTCCGTAAAAATGTTGCTGACGCCTAAGAGCATTTGATCAGGTTATTGGAGAAAATTATCAGTCGTTCTGTTTGTCCAGATCGATCAGAAAGTTTTTCCCATTGATTACAGTAATGAGCTTACTATTTTTTCTGAATCGAACTTACTTTAACACTTCGCTGCATTTGGCATTTCAAAATAGACTATAGTCGTAATGTGACGAGTAACAGTAAGCATCAAAAAATTATTCTAATTATCTTTGTTTTTGTGAGAACTTTCCTATGTGATCGTTACTCGCCAAAAACAAAACTCTTCGTGCTAATTACTGTAGTCAAATTGTGTCATACTCGTACAAAAAGATCACCTCACATCCTGTTTTTAGCAGTTTGATTGTTGTATTGAAGGTCTGAAAGTTCTCAGTGTTAAATCAGGTTAGTGTGAGTATTGAGTCATTAAAATAGGACCTATTATCCCATGCAGGGAACGCGTTCCTGATACAGTGAATAGGAAATTTTCTCGAATAACTCGATGGTCCGTTTGATTATTTAATATCTTCATCCATTATAAACTTTGAAAGCCAACTTCCATTTTCGAAGTGAATTGCAAGAATTACGTATTCAACCGGTTTCTTCAGGCCAAAAACCATTTCAATGCCGGATTTGCTTGAGAGCATTTAGCCGAAGTGATCATTTAACGACGCACGTTAGGACTCACACCGGTAAGGCTAACTTTTCGCAAGAACGCACATAATTGATTCTTTTCGACAATAAAAACTGGTTCACATTGTACATTTGCGACTTTCTTAACTTAAAAAAAAACTTTCATTCACAACCGTGATGTCTTGGAACTGAAACCGTTGAATGGAAAAATTTTCGTTAAACTTGCATTTTTTTGTAGGCGAAAAACCATTCTCTTGCGAATCGTGCGGCCGACGTTTCGCCCGCAGCGACGAAAAGAAACGTCACGCCAAGGTTCATGCTAGACTAAGAGGAATTAGTCAAAGGTTAGTTTTTCATGGCATTTCAGCTTTCAATGGTTCATTTTCTGCGAGAAGCTCGTTACTATAAACAGGGAAATCTATTACGCCTCGGAAAAAATACCCCATAAAACCACTTTTTTAGTGATGCTCAAAACTTGGAGAAATTCTTTTGCAGATTAAAAACCCGCTGTACTCGTTGAGGTGTCGCGAATGCTAGTTGTTTTTTCTCTGCGTGTGCCTCATTAGAAAAAAGTTCTGGTATTCTAGCAACTAACTCTGCGATGGTTTCCAGAGTTCCTTGGGAGAATGTCGGAGAAATCCGTAAGGTTTATCGCAGTCACAGTCCTTGTAGTATCCAGTAGTTTTTCAACAACAAAAATTTTGTCATGTTCTAAGTTACAAGCAATTTATAGAAGCAACATTCAGCAAAGAACATGGTGTCATTCATACATAACCCAGAACACATTTTGAGATGGTTTTCCGTATTTTCAGAACTCCACCTCAAATTGCATTCAGTTGGGCTCTTACTGAAAATGTGTGCATTTTCAGCATTGGTGATTTCATTGCATGTGATTATGCTCACGAATCTTTCGCACCAATAACTGAAAACGTTTTTCAGCGTGTTGCTAACTAAGATTACCATTCCACACTTGCATGACTCAGCTTTAACTTCCAAAGATTTAATTTCGATCAGAAAGCTTATTTTACGTTAGCAATTATGACTGTTCTATTACACATTTGACTGTAAACTTAATTCGGTCGAGTTTTTTGGATGCCATCTTTTGGTCGTAATGATGGGACCAAAATTAAGCGAAATTCCTAATTGGATATTCACTTTCGTCGTCAGGACAATACAATGGTTTTGGGAATTTGATTCCTTGCAGTGGAGACAGAATTATGGCTGACCATCAACAAATTGCCCCAACCAAGTTATAATAGAACTCTTTTACATCTCAAAAATTTTTTATGAAAACATTTTACAAACTTGAGTGGAAAAGTCTACCCCATAGATATTGATCCCCGGCAGATTTTGACTGCCGTACATGTGTGGTCAGGAAACCAGTGCCTGGCAAGAAATATATGTAAACTAGTATTGCATGTTGAACGATGGGCATGCGTAACATAACAGCGATCTAGGACAGTTCGGCGCCGGGCCATTTCGGCATCAGCCAATTCGATTATGTATTAGTATACTGAACGTATCGGTATGCCGAATGTATCGGTATCCCGGATGTATCGATAACCCGCGCATTCCGAATGTTCCGGTATTCCGAATGTATCAGAAAAAAAGTTTTTTTCTACTGAAAATGTGAAAAATTATGCTAAAGAAAGCGTGCATAAGCGTAACAATAAAAAAATAGTCGATTCAGTCGCTTTTATTTTCATACGGAAAAAATAGCTAGCAATGACACAACTTTAGAGTGCCTGGTATGATTAGCGAAATATAGGTAATTAGGAAAAACATAAGAACATAAAGGAAAACTTACGCAAGGCACAAAAAACAACAGAAAAAAGAAATACAAAGAAAAAAATAAGACAGAGAAGGGACGAGATGAAAAAAAAGAAGGTAAAGGTAACGGAAGAAAAAAATAAACAAAAGAAAAGCAGTTTGGCGCCGAAATGAGCGACACCGAAATGGCGGCACCGATACGTCCTTTTCCGTGAAAAACAGTGATTTGAGTATTTCATGCATGAATCGTCGTTAGCATAATTTTCCTGATATAGTGAAATATTTGGCCAGATAGGCGTTGCTTCAAGGAGTAACTGTTTTTCAGCCATAGCGGAAAATTTCCAGGATAACTGGTGGACCGCAAGCTGTGGTCAAAACGTGATTTTTTTCTATTTGTGCTTTTTCTACTTATTTTGTAATTTTGACAAGCCAAAGTGCGTTGATCTCAAAACTCTAATTACCTGTATTATATCCCATGCATGTAATATACAAGAAAACGGTCTTAATGAGATAACGGCTACCAGATCACCGCCATAATGTGCAAAGATCTTTCGGACGCAATTTTTCCGGTAATTATAGCAGCGTTCAATCATTAGAAATGCCCATAGCAAGTTAAAAAGCTGTAAAATTTGCAAATTTTGCGACTCTTAATTCACAGATAAAATGCGAATTTTGCAATGTATTATCAGGGACATATGTCCAGCCAAATTCCAATCATATGGCTCCACCGCATGAAATTAAGGTCTATAGTCCGTTTTTCTTATCGTTAGAACGCTGTAAATAGTTAAATTTGGAAGCAAGTAGTTTCATATCTTAGCTATTTTCTACTACACCATCGCCACATGAAACGGAAAATTTGTGAGTTCACTCGTCTAACTCTTGTTCAATTTTTGAGTGCAAATTTCTTTTACAGTAAAGCTTTGCGTAAACTATTTGAAGACAGCCATTTCTTCTTTCCTCCTTTTGCAAGTATTTTATAAAAAATGGAATGGTTCGCTTAAAAAATTCTGACGAATTGACAGGGTCTTGATTCACAATGGGCACTCATTTTAGGATTACGCCTTGCTCGTCAACCGCTTCTGCATCGTCGAGCGTTCATACGTTGCTGGCTGTCGGTAGCCGCGGCGGCCTGGACGTTCGCTCCTCATCGACGGCGACTGCTCAACCTTTTTCGACCGCGACGACGACGACGATTGCAATTGGCGACAGTTCGAATATTTCTTGTTCAACGAGTTTCATGCACTATCACGGAGGCAGCGGTCCTTTTGGCGCTGGAGTACCTTCTAGTGCCTGTGGTATATTCGGTTCGGGCCAACAGGGTTTAAATTTCGGCGGAGGGTCGATCGTCTTCACGGCGCCACCACCACCGCCTCCACCCACCACGACCACCGCCCCGGAGCTGCCCACGACGACCACTTTGTGACGCAGTTGTGGTCTTTCGAGTGGGATTGAAACATACGTACAATAATTGAGCACACCCGCGTATATACGCCGAGCTGCCATAAATCGGTGTAGGGCGTCTGGGAGTTTGACCTGTGTGCATACCTGCATAGCATGGAAATTCTGCTGGGGGTCAGCCCTGACAGGAGGTGGGATAGAAGTTTTTTCTATCTTGATAACCAAAAGAAATGTTTTCTAACATCCAACCAGCAAATTCTTACGTCTAAATTCGTCAAACGTGTGAAAATATTTGTTTGGCTTGCTTTTTTAAAGGTTTTTATGACACTCCTTTGTAATTATGTATGTTCTGTTCAGAAGAACCGTTAAACAACAGCATGATTTTCATTCTTTTGACGCCTTTCTCGCCTTTCTTTATCATCTTCTTGATCAATGCTGGGGAGCAGAATCTGATGGGGGTTAGCAAGAGTCTACTGCGGGGGGCAATCAAAAACTGCTGGGAGTCCAGACCCCCAAATCCCCCATGGTGTACAAGAAAGTTTCGACACCACCCTCCAAAACGCTACATAATGGGTACCATTCGATAGAGCTTGTTTGGATCAATTCAAAAACACAAGTTGAAACGATACACCATCTTTTTTTGATTCTGTGTGTGGTTAAAGTTTGGCTAAACTTTCGTTGACCTTCTTCAGATTTTCTCTGCTGCCGGTGCGTGTGAGCCCTGACGAAGGTACGTTCTAAGTGTAAATTCTGAAACTGCGAATGCTGCAGTGTATTCGATAGCCCATAACAGATGGAGTAATGCTGAACTGACCGCTTTTCCACATGGGCCTTCTTTACGCATAAATTTGCATAAATGTACAAAGCAACAGGAAGTTGGCCTATGCCTGATCTAAGGAACCACATAAGATATAAACATGTCTTCTTATTATAAAAGGCTTCTAAATTGAAAACTGATAAAAAAACCAGCGGTGTTGCCAAAATCGTTGCTTCAAAGCTTTTATAACAAGGCTTTTCACGCAAAGAATTGTTGAACGGTGTTTGAACATTCTCACAAATTTTGAGTTCCTAATAATCTACGGTTTATCTGAAAATCCTAAAACTATGAAATATTACTTGCTTTCCACTTTCCTTATTTAGATGCATTTCATGAAAAACACACCATAGTCGCATTTGATAGAACCAGCTGATATAAAAAACCCTATGTGACGGAAGACTGGTTATATATATTGATAACGAAGTTATAATATAACAAACTTCACTGAAATTAGAACTGTGTATTTCAGGAACTAGTAGAAGTTGATGATTATACTCAATTCATTATGATATGATCGATGCAGCGATCCCATGGAAGTAAGTTCAACATAGAAAATAACTAGTAAACGTACTACCGTAATCAATGAAAAAAATTTCTCGTCAGTGAACAGCAAACAGAACAGCTGAAAATTTATTTCAATAACCTGGTTGAGAGGTCAAAATTTCTCGAGTAGCACTCAGGCACCGACGCGGTTCCGTCCAAATCGACAGTAGATAAGCATGCTATTTTTTTGATGATTTTGCCCTACGTTTTTCTACAGTATAAAGTTCTCACTCTAGGTGAAAATACTGTTCCAAATCGAACCTACTTATTTCGGTTTTGGTTGCGTCTATCACATTAATTAAATTAAATAGGCTACAGTCACACGAGCATTATTGCAGTTATCAAGATGATCTATCGAACGCATGTTTTGCCATTGTTTCGGTGGTTGAGATCGGGCGTAGGAAAAGTTTCCATTTTTCACAACATTCATGCTAATGTTAGAGCGAAAAAGACCCGAGGGAAAAGCCCGTTAGTGTAACAATTTTCTATGGGCTATCGAACGCACTGCGCTTGGAAACATAATCCGGTGAGAAGTTCTAGACTTAGGTTCCCGCTTTATGAGCTTGCCCATTCGCACAGCAAATTTTTCAACTTGAATGTCAAATTTTGAAATTTCCAATTCAATAAGTCCGTAAATTTCGGAGAACCTATCAACTAGCACAGATGTCTCAATTCCGCTGCATAGTTTACGGCAAACTTTCGGGAAGGCAAGCCGCAAAATTGTAACACACAACTGGACGAAGTCATGTTCTTATCTTAATCTCCACAACATTTATTTCTTCTATTTTAACTGTCAAGACGTGGATTTTACTGACACTTGCGTGCGGTGCTGCTCCAAAAACTACGAGTATTTATGCAACAGACAAGTATTATCCTGCGATGAGTGAAGGGATATTATGTACATTGTTCTAGATGGCATATAACCTTGAAGTTAGTTGAACTTCATGCTGAAATACATGTTTTGTTGTTCGTAAACTGAAGTTCAAGAGAAACCCGAATTTGTTCCATATGTGGGAAAATTCCCCAAGAACATATTATGGATAATCTCAAAAATTCAAGTTTTAAACAAAAACATCAAATTCCTAGTGCTCTGGATCTTTATGGAACTAATCAAAATTTCGAATGAATTGGAAAAATTTGATAAAAATGCATTTGTTTTCACAAAGATAAATTTTATACGTCTTCCATAAAATAGCATCAATATTTAAATACACGAAATACCTCGGCTTCTCTTGCTTTGCAATCAAGAAGTGGACGTAAAAACGTATGTAAATGAGCATTTAATTCACCGAATAGTATTTCATTGAAAACTACATTATACAGTTTTTCATTCTATCGAAATCAAAAGTCATTACAGGGCTGGTCGAGGCAATCAGCTTCATGAGCTGTCAAAAAATATTCCTATAGATGTAAGATCCGTTACTTCGGTTAGGTTAAGTTCAAAATCAATTAGACGAAGCCTCCATGTGTTAAAGTCCATACGGCTTAAATATTCTGCTCTAGTATGCTGTTTGGAAGAATTTTCTTCAATTTTATCTGTACTGAATTCTTAGTCAATTTTGTGATTGCTCGCATTTTTTGATATTTTTAGACGGGTATTGTGCGCTTGATTTTTTTCTGTTAACTGTGAAATCGTTTTACCGTTTGATGTGTATTATACCAAATGTGGAAAAATTGCCTTTCACATAAAAATGCCCAGTGTGTTTTAGATTATTGTTTTTCTGCGTGATATTCCCTGTTATGAGATGGTATTCTTCGAGTGTATGTCACTATTGACATTTTCTCTTTCTTTTCACCGAGTGCCATTCTTTTTGATACTTCGCTGTTGTTTCTTTCGGGTCGTCACGTGTGAAGTTTCTATAAAAAATTTTCATCTCAATATGATCACTTTAGTACTTTGGAAAATAAAACAGGGTGTTTCAAGTCAGTAATTTGAATTCTTCTTCTCAATGAAAGAGTGATTTCTGGCATTACGATGCACACTGAAACTTTGCGAAATTCAGTTTCTAAAAAATTGAATTTAAAAACCACGACATTTGGCCTTCTGACATATCAAACTGAAACGAAGACAAACTGATATTCATCCAGCCTAAAATCTATCTAAAGTATTCCATAAAGTTCCTGATGTAACCACATGAAATCAAAATTTGAACCCGAGGATGTGGGAAGGGAATCACTTACGGAATCCGGGAAAGGCCACTTGATTTTTTAAGATTTTTCCATGTATGCTTGGTTGTTGAACTGCCGATAGGGTAAAAATCATGAATTTTAGTAGTAAACAGTCCACAGTCAAAGCACCTTGTGTCAGAAGAAAGGAGTGTGCAATAAAATCATCAAGACGACCATCGCTGTACAAAAAATAAAATGTGATATACCTTGTGTACAATACAGTACAAAAAATATTGCGTATTTTCATATTATTATGGAACAGTTTCTGTTATGCAAACTGCACCGTAAAGTTTGTCCATCATTCAAAAAGTAAAGTTTGAAAAATCAGCCTGTTCAGATCTTATGCATATCAAACCAAGAATTCCGTCGATTCAGCACCGCCAGTTAATGTTGATGAATTGAGAATCCATAGAAGTTATATTACAATAGCCTTAAATTTTTATACACAATAATCATTGGTCTACTCTAGTACACTGTTAAAAAATATTGTAGGATTTACGCAACTTTTTTAGGTTCTCCATGAATCAACTCAACTTTTTTATGTTATTTCAACAGTTTTGTTCGTTATTGTTGTATGAACGTAAAAAAGTTGTGTGACACACACACACACACACACACAGGATCTGTTTTGTGTAGTTGGTTGATCTGCTCAGTCTGTATTTTCGACTGAATTTTGTTTGAAAAAATTCTTGGCTTGCTTTCTTCTTAGATAGAAAAACTGATAAGATTTGAACAAACCAACTTTTATTTGTGAATATTTCTTTCTTACTGCCTATCAGAAATGTGTGGAAAAAATCTTTCAGGGGGTCAGAGACCAAAATGACAAAAAATTGCAAAAAATTAGAAAAATGGTACTTTTGCCTAAAAAGGCGTTTGACGGGCTCGAATTGACTTTTTCCAAGGACGAGGGGCTAGCCAGCGTCCCATGGGGGAGGGTTTACCCCCTTCCTTTTATGTGCATCTACATGGACAGAACATTTTTAGTGGACATGTAGCTGGTAATGCATACATATATTTTAACACTGAATAGAACACAACTAAGTTACGTTCTCAATTTGCCAAAGTTATGTAGGATTGACGTTACAAAAGTTGTGTCAATTGAACATACAAAAGTTACGGCAACTTTTTACACGTAACAAAGTTATGTTAATCCTACAAATTTTTTTAACAGTGTAAAGTAACATGAAAAATTTTCGATTCTGCTTTTCATTTTCGATGTAAAAATTATTTTAGTTTCAGGAATCGGAGTTTCAGTCATGATCAATACGCGAAATATTTCCTAAGGAGACTTGATGTATATATTTTTATATATTATTCTTGCCAGGTTGTTGTTGGGGCCTCAATCTGATGTGAAAGTGCTACAATAGCAGGTGCATATTATAGTTTCACCATATCTTTTAGACTTGGTGAATCTGACTGTTGCGATAAATATATTTATTTTACGATTACTCAAACCATAAAGCAAATGATTGAAAAAAGATTTTTCAATTCATTTTCACTCGAGTCCGGATATGATATGCTTTTTTGTGAGCTACTACTGTCCCATAATGATTGGGATGCACAAGCGCCGTACAGAATAACAATGGAATACGGATCACTTCAAGCTTTCACATAGATAAAGATAAAACCGTGTTCCACAGTTTTTGAAAGTGAGGTTTATTCATCATTTATTTGAGATCGATCATACACTAATAATTACATTATTTTGATAAAAATTACATACTCTTATCGTTGAAAACTACGCGCGATTTCGCCTTAACAAATGTCGCATGCAGCGCAAAAAACACAAATTGAAAACTGATAGTTATGTGGCTCCAAACTTTTACATTAACGTTGACGAAAAACTTGACATTTTTGAAATTTTTTGTTCAAAAATTAGCATTTTGCAGTATTTTTCCTGACAAAAAGTATGAAGGTCCGTATAACTACTCTATGGCTAACCATAGGATTGGCAAATTCTGTTTGGGGATCGCCCAACTTCTAGCCATATGGCCGACGATTTCTGGAGAGGGGTTCCTACGACATTTCTACGACCAAAAAAATGATTCACTATGTAAATAATCAAAAGAATTCGCGTTTATAGAACCAAATTTAAGGTACGTTACGTTATATCATGAATACAGTAAATCTAGAGCAAAAAACGAAGTAGTCGGAAAACTGAGACACATTCTAATGTTTCCATATCATTTTAAAATGATCGAAGAACTGAGAGACTTTTCTAAGAACACCGTCTGGTACAAAAAAATTCATGATTACAGCATGCTAATTAATTCTTCTCAACCACATTTGCTAGGAAAAAATTGCGCGTAGTTTTCAACGATGAAAAAATGTAATTTTTGTCAAAATAATATGATTTATGTAGGATCGATGTCAAATAAATGATGGATTAACCTCACTTTCAAAAAACTGTGGAAAATAGAAAACGTCTAGATATCTTCCACTAACGGGTGATGACAAAAGAATGGCAAAATTTTTGAAGTGTCATCTTCAGTCCCAAAAAAGATTTTTCACTCTGGTAAAAACCATTGAAATGCTGCACAATCGAACTATACGCCGTCTTACAGCAACAAAGCTACTTCGCCTCTTTGTCGAGCTGCATCTAATTTCTTGAACTTGACAGCAGCTATAGCTCGTACAACCAAATTGCCATCCGCACCAACAGCTTTTTCTTGAATTTAGCTTTGGTTTTGTACTAGATTTCATTGGACATATTGCTGACATCGCTAGACTAATACCTACCCTATCCTCAAATTTTTGTTGGAATGTGAGAGTACCATTCATCATTCAAGATGAACTTGCAGCCTCAAAATTTGCTGACCGTGTGACCAGTGTGGTTGAATCTGAACCGTTTGCTGCTCTGATCTGGCCAGAATCTCAGCCTTTTTTTAGTATCTGGTCTCAATTTTCTTTGACTGTTTCGACAATGTACGATTGAGTGCACCCGAAATTTTCAGCCAATTGGTGTGTCAAAATTCTTGATTGATTTTAGATCACTTTTTGAAACTTCTTGATGCTCTTCTCTGTCATGATCTTTGCTTTCCGACCGGACCCGACTTATTAGCTAGCTGGTAAATTGGACTCGCAAAGTTTTACGATTCAATAAATTGTCCTCTGTGGAACACCCTCATCCAGAAAGTGATTAATGATCGATTTTCTGTTGCCATCCCAGTGTGCTTCACAAAAATTGTACACACGTTGATTTACGGAGAGGGGTTTCATTATGCAACAATTGGTCAAGTTGAAACGATATTCTAGTGAAAGTTCGTGTTTGTTGAGAGGACATGTGCACCTACATGCAGTATAAACCTCATCCGCCTAGCTGCGCATTAGCCCAAATGGCAGGATGCCAAAAGTTTAGTCATTTTTTGTCATCACACATTATATTCAAGCACACAATGTAATGACACTTTTTCCTATTTATTAGCGCTTCTGACTATGGTGACGCTCGTGCAGTAGGTAGCCCTGGGGCCGGTATTACTATTGCGACTTAAGCTGGAGCTTAAAATGCAACTTAAGTCTCTACAACGTTAAAACATATAAAAAAAGTTAAGCTCCAGCTGAGCACCAGCTTGGCCGGTATTACTAAAAAATTGTTAAGCTGCAGCTGAGGAAGAGACTTAAGATTTAAACTTAAGTCTCAGACTTAAGCCCGTTCGACCGTTAAGCTGGAGCTTAAGTCTGACCAGTATTACAAAAGTTAAGCTAGAGCTTAAGCTGTAACTTAACGTGAAAAAGTTAAGACTGAGGGGGTAGCTGTCTTAAGTTCGTATTTGATGTTGTTATATGATAATGGCTGGTCGTTTGCTTTTATTGCTTGATGAAGAAGAACGTCAAAATAGAATTCGTAGAATTCACATTTTATGTGAATTTCGTTTTCATTAAGAAGGTCAGCAAGAGGATCGATGAATGAATAAATTAAGTTTTGATGGCAAAAATGACCACTACCACTCAAGGTGACAAAAAGCACGAAAAAGGGCAAAAAAAGTGACATATGCTATCCATGTTAGTATTTTTCAGTATGTTCAATGCATATAGGTATTAAGTGCTACTGTGGATTATGCACACAGAAGAAAATAAACATCATAGAGACACAATAAACTAATAAACATTGTAAAGCCACAAAAAATGTTAACACAAAAAATCAAGCTACAGCTTAAATTCCAACGCAAAACATACGAAAAAGGCTAAGCCGGAGCTTAAGCTGGTGCTCAACAACAACTACGCTAAGCTGCAACTTAACTTCTTAATAATACTGAGTTAAGCTGTAGCGTAACCAAGTTCCATCTTAAATTTCCACACAAAAGATATAAAAATGTAGTTAATCTGCAGCTTAACTCGTCTCACTTGCTCAGCACTGACTTAACTTTTAGCGATACCGACTTAAGCTCTAGCTTAACCAAGACGGTGCTCCAGCTCAGACTTAAGCTCCAGCTCTATAGTAATACCGGCTCCTGGTGTCCTAAACAGCGCTCGTGCACTATGTAGGGCTTCTGCATCTCAATTTATTTTTTCTGCATATGGTTTATTTTAAGATCTATTGTTTTATACATGGGCCAATGTGTTTAGGGCAACTTGTAAGCAAGACTTTTGGAACGAATCTTTTAGCCAAAATACAATACATGAAGATATGAAAATGCAGTAAACAAAGCACCTATGTGCTGCAGCAATGACAAACGATTTTCACAAAAATATAAATCTTTAAAAGAATTAATTTTCCAAGATAGTGGCATGGTTTACATTCTTGTCAATCACACCTTGTAACATGTGCACGAAAATTTTCTTCAATCATACAGTAATAAGCTTTTTAGTAATTTTTTCCTGTTGAGTACTTATGGGATCGTCACAATGATTATTTCAAAATAAATTGAGTATACATAGTTGACAATTTTTTCTTGGCCTGCCAAGGTCCAAAGCGATTGAGTGAGGGGTGGAGATGTAAGAGCGCTGCAAATCGATCAATAGCAATTAAGCAATCTACAGTAAACAGCGATGCCCTCATAGTCACACGCACGCCAGGCAAACCTACGCTATCCAATCCTACTGTAGACATTATAACAAGATCCTTTGCCTTACGTCACTGAGCGCCTTTTTTTTATTAAAAACATGCAATATACGCAATGGAGGAGCTTACCTTCAATGTCCACGTCCCGTTAACGCCGCTCATTTCGTCACGACTACGCCTACAAAGATTAGAATCTAAAGTCACGTGATACTATGACATAATATCTTAGTTTTTATACCTTTTCTCTTATATATAAACGTCTGTTTTATATGATGACTTCACTTCGCTTCACTTCATTTCGTCTCACTTTATTTCACCTTATTATTAATAAATTTAGCTTACCTGCTTTTCTGCTCTTTGACAAAGTTGTAGGGTCGTCCTGTAAAACGTCGTCCACACCGTCTGGACTTGCGAACTATTGGGAGCTGGAAAGAAACATATTTTTGTTATGAGACTAAACTTTTCCTTTTAAATTACCTTAGCATTTTCCTGAGCGTTGCTGTCCATCCTTTAACGTTTCTATTGGCGTTTCTGAAGAAAAAGAAATAACTTGAAAACATTTTGAACATTCAGTCTGATTTGCAGGTTGTCCAGCTACAGTAACCTGTATTTACCCTTAACCCAAAAATAGACAACCCTTACAAGTGGCCATTCGTGGCAGGACGTCGACTACAATCTTCGGATCCGAATTGACGTTGTAGAAGCCTGAAAATAAAGAAGTACAAAGGCCAACGATTTTATTTGACAACTTACTTGGCATTTCCAGAACTTGAAGTTGGCGCTTCCCGAACTTGGCGATTTTTAAAGAACGGCTGAAGAAGAAAATTCCCTTTTTTCAATTTTTAATAACGTAATCACCCGTGCCCGCCAGAATCCTACAGAATACTGACGAACCAGATGTGGACGGCCATTATTTGAACACGTGCCACCAGAAGAAAATTTAGAAGAAGAAAATTTACAAAGTTTGGCAAATCAAGAAGATCATGTTTTAGCTGAAAACAGAGATGTAATGGCTATGCAAGAAGTCAACAATTTGCTACAAAATACAGTGGCTCGAGTCACAGAACTGTATGAAACCCGCCCGATGATTCCCACTGGTCTAGGCGATTTATCCCCATTTGCTGGCGACCCGAACGATTTAAATTGGTCAGAATGGGAACAGAAATTTTCAAGATTAGCAATCTTAGCTGGAGCCACCACGTTAAACCGAAAAACAGCTCTATTAGCAAATTATTTACGAGGTGCCATGCTCAATTATTATGGAGAACTAGAAGCAAAACAACCCCCTTTGGCTGACTGGGATGCCTGGACTGGTGATTACTTAGCAAAGTTTCCCGACAATCACCAAATTGACCTCAAATACGAACACCTAGTCGCCAGAATGCAGTCGCTAGGAGAACCCGTCGTTGTTTTCACCGCTGACGTCCGACGTTTTAGCCAAACGAGCTTTTCCAACCTGGAACGGAGCCGGAGAACCTGATATAATTATTAAGAATCATTTTATAAATCGATTAATACCTGACATTCCCTGTTGGGTCCAAAACACCAAGCCCGACTCATTTGAGGCCGCCGTTGCTGAAGCTGAAAAGCAAGAATTACCGGAAAAACAGTATCACAGCGAAAATAACCCTTCATTTCAAGTTTTGGCGAATTCCGTCAGCCAGCTGACAAATTTAGTGCAACAGTTGAGTGCTGTCAATTTAGCTGGAAATTTGAATTCCGAAAGAAGAAACGAACAAAGGACGAATCAAAGTAATAATTTCAACAGATGGCCACAAAAAGAAAATCGTTTTTGGCCTAGGAATAACGCGAGAGATTTTCAGACTCAATCAAACGGTCCCCAAGGGTCCAACCCGATGGGAGGTCGCCCAAATCGTCCGATAAATACCAACTTTAACCGCAGCCGCCCATCAGGAAGGTCCTCAGATGGTACCGTTTCTTGTTTTAGATGTGGTAGAAGTGGGCATTATTCTTCTACTTGCCCTACGCTCGAACGAAATCAAGATTCCAGATTTTCGAGTTCCCCGCGTAACACGTGGCATGGTGGACTGCCCCGAGTGCAAATGCCAGCCCAAGGCGTTTCGAACCCTAGGAGTCCAGGAGATGCCCTTTCTGGAACCCGAGGAGTCAATAGTCAGCTTTATATTGCCGAGGCTAATGGGCCCAACGTGTCAGCACCCAACCCTGACACCATCGCAGAACAGTCCAATCCCTGGAATTGGGATGATTTTGATCTGCTGATAGAAAATTCCAATGTGAGGCCTCAGGCACATATTTGTATGGCCCGATATAATGAAAAGTTTTATTTTGAAACCGGACGAAATTCCACATTGGTGAATGGTGGGACAGGATCTGAAGAAATTAGCGATAATCCCACTATTGCCTCCCATGGGTATACTGGCAATTATTTGGAAAATGAAGACCCAGAACATTTAGAAAATGGTTCAGATGAAACATCTGATTTTGACTATTATGAAGAGAGACGGCGCCATCAACCTTTTGAAAATTTTGGCCAAGACGAATCAGTTAATGTTTTCATGAATACGGCTCAGACTGGAGGTTCTAATTCCGACCGTTCCTCTGGAAGCCGCCCCCTGGGAGTAGTTCATCCTCAAATTTTGAATGGGCCTGCTGCAGCTAGAATTTGTAACTTATGTAACATTTCGAATTGTATTCATATGCAAGGATTTGGAAGATAGTCACGACGAGGAGTGATCGCTAGACAAGGACCCTGGGAATTTACGACAGAAGGATGGATCAATGAGTCGATGCCATGGATCGCTTGGAGGCCCGAAGTCACCTCCCCGGAAGATTCCACACGACATCAATCAACTCAAACTGACTCAAGAATGGATCCAAGAAGGCTAGAAGGCTTACAATTCCAATTTAGAGCAGAAGCAGTTCAAAGAAGCAGAAATCGTAACAGAAGAAGAACCTCTCAATACAATTTTCAACGAATTTTTAGAAATTTAGTCTCACTTACCTTTTCCTATTTTTTGTTCACCGTCATAATGTTACTTCCCTTCCTCGTTGGCTATTCATTGGACGAACCCTTTTATCAATGTGGGGCTTCACGAGGCGGTCGTGCTTTGATGGTTCCAAAGACGACGCAATGTCGCCCTCCGCCACTGATCATAGCTGAAAAACGCGAAATAAAGTTGCACATTTGGTCTACGAATGGACATTTGAATCAAATTATAGCCGTTCGATGCGTTTTACGAAACTGAACCGTTTGTACGAACACAGGAGTTTTTGGATCACGAGGAATTGTGTCTGACACCACTCTGCAGATTATTGTCACTCCAGGCTTATGCAGACAAGTTTGGTCTGATAAAAACTACATGGGACACAATCTAGTGGAAATTCAACCCAGACTTTGGACCACAAATCAGACGCTGCAAGTAGAATTCAAGTGGTGCTGCGAAGATACTTGTCGATCAGTCCAGAATTTACTTATGGAAGTTGGAACGATAGCAGCTGTTGATCACAAATCAACTATTAGTGATCTTGGAGACACTGGTGGTTGCCCTCCTGTTGCTGGACAGTGCTTGAACGCTGGAGGAATGGTCATTTGGAACGCCACCACCTTCGAAAATTATTGCCCATTGGCCCTAGTAGGAAATTTCACTGGACACATCCTACAAGATCATGTGATAGTGGAAGAAGTTCAAGGAGCTTTTCAGCTCTCCGCGACGATTTCTACATGTCACCTACAAAACGCTTATTCTACCGAGCAAGGACCTATTCTGCAGTTTGAAGGAGATGTTCATCAACTCTTGGCCGATCGAGAAACGTCAAATATCAATCTTGGATCACTCGAAAAAGATCCTATGAATTCGAAATTTCAGTTTTTATACGACAAAATTATCGAGCAAGAAAGTCGAATTTTCCAAACTATTTGGACGGAATTATGTTATTCTTCAAAACAACGTTTAGTAATAATTTGGCAGCTTTTGAAAGTCGATCCGACTTAAGGAGCCAGAGCTCTACTCATGCGAAATGATATTATCGCTTCCTTTGCAGGTCAAGCTCTCATGGTTTAGGAATGTGAAAAAATCGTGCCAGATCATATATTTTGGGACTATCAAGTTAATCAAACCTGCTACGCCTATTTGCCGATTTCATTTCAAAATCGCACACTTTTTGTGGAACGTCGCCTGTCGTAGATTGCAATCACCATGTGGTTGGTATCTATCATGAAACAGGAACTGGATGGAGAACATCTACTGGCCCAGTGCATGTTGCAAGGATCCCTTATGGTATCCAGTGGCAAGGCAGAACCAATTTGCAAACTTTCAATACCCCTTCCTATTTTCATGATCAACAAGCTGGCGTTTTGCACACTTTTGGCCTTATGAGAAGCTATTTTTCCAAAATTTGGATCATTGAAAGCACCTTGAACCGACTTACATGATATACAGCGGGACTATCGCTGGATCCGACTGTGGTGTATCAGACTTTGGCTGGTACAGGGAAGATGGTAGCAGAAATCATGGAAGGAGCCACCAACTCGTTGGAACACATCAGCACCACAGGCCTGAAGAATTTAATCACTGCTACGGATTATTTGATTTCTGGCCCTCTACAACTCATTTTAAATATGCTCGTTGTCTTAGCAGTCCTGATCGTTTTACTTTTGATAGGATATTTCGTTTTTCGTCATTACCTTAGAGCAAGAATTGGGAAATGTTTTAGCCTCCCTGGCCGCTGGAAGAAGGATTGTGAGCCAATCATTCGATTTTCAGATTTGCAAGAAATGGAAAGAGGAAATGACGAAAAAATGCAAAACGAACATGCAGATTCCACATCATCTGAAGTAGCTTATTCTACCATGTTGAAGAAGGCTTTTTCGCCTTGGCTAAGTCGCAAAACTTCATTAAAAGACGAATTTTTGACCTCAAACTGCAACATGAGACTCAGCACTCAACCGACTCAAGATAGATGTCCCACCATTGATGTGTGGTTGAACCAAGACGTAGAAGAACCTATAACTACATTAGTCGACAGTGGTTGGAACATTTCCCTCATTGGTTACGACTTGGCGATAAAAAGGGGATTTAAAATACTCCCCCCAATGATCAAAAGTTACAAGGTTTTTAACAGTCAAACCACGGAAGTCATGGCTTCTTGTTGGGCTAGAATTTCACTTATAGTGGAGCAAAATTTGTCGTCCTCGCCTGAATTTCTTCGAGTGCACGTAGTCAAGAATTCCACTTATGATTTGCTACTAGGAACTGACTTCTTACGACGATTCGCCAATACAGAGCTACATTGGAAAGCCGCTCGTATCGATTTTGGTTCAATAACAGTGTCCATGAAAAATCCGAATATCTTCCTGCCTGATACCACCCGAGGAATAGTGGTCCTGGCTGAGACAGTGGTCATTCCACCCCGAACTATTAACTTTGTGGATGCCCAGCTAGAGATGCCTCACGCCCGATTGAATTTATTGATTTTTGAACCTTCGTCAAAGTTTGTACTCCATTTTCACCTACAAGTTGCCTCTTGTTTAGTCAAACCCGATGATGGACTTGTTCCAGTCAGTATTCTCAACACTACGGAAAGCCCTATCACACTTTATCAAGGAACCAAAATTGGAAAAGTTCGAGCCTATCAGAATTTGTATTCTGATCAACCAACATCCTGCAATCAAAGAATTTGCTTATCTCAAGATTTCTGCGAAAAGAATGAAAAAGAAAAAGCCGAGATTTTGTTAGGAAATCCTGAACTTCAGGGTGATGTAAAAGAAGCTCACCTGACTGATGTCCAACGTCATCAATTTTTCGGTCTTCTGGCCCACTTTTCGACCTTGTTCACCACTGACAACCATCTTGGACAAACAACTTTGGCCGAACATCGAATCGAGACTGGCGACACCATCCCCATCTGACAAATCCCGTACCGAGCACCTTATAAACAAAAAGAACAAATAAACGAAGAAGTTCAGAAAATGTTAGACAAAGGAGTCATTACTCCGTCTCAAAGTCCATGGGGCAGTCCAGTCATCCTAGTGCCTAAGAAAACGGGAGGATTTCGTTTTTGCGTCAATTACAGAAAACTAAATGCCGTTACCAAAAAGGACAGTTACCCATTACCCAGAATTGATGATATTTTTGACGCTGTTCAAGGAGCTACTCTATTTTCTACCTTAGATCAAGCTTGGGGCTATTGGCAGATACCAGTTGCCCAAAAGGATAAAGAAAAAACAGCATTTATTACCTATAATGGTCTTTATCAATTCCACTTTGTCTCTTTTGGTCTTTGCAACGCCCCGGCGACTTTCCAACGGCTAATGGATCTTGTTTTGAGCGGGCTCCAGTGGTCGACCTGCCTTGTCTATCTCGATGACATTTTGATTTTTGGCCGAACGTTTGACGAACACCAATCGCGACTGGACGAAGTCTTCCAACGTCTGCAGACCACCGGTTTAAAACTTCGCCTGGAAAAATGTCATTTTCTAAAATCGAAAATTGCTTACTTAGGACATGAAATCTCAGCACAAGGAATAAAACCAGACAAAAATAAAGTTAGTAGCGTGAAGAAGTTCACACAACCAACGAATATTGACCAATTACGCAGCTTCTTGGGCTTAGCAAGCTACTATAGATGTTTTATACAAGCCTTCGCAAAAATTGCCCATCCCTTACATTTCCTACTAAAGAAAGCCCAAAAATATGAATGGACGAACGCCAGCCAACAAGCCTTTGACGCTTTGAAAGAGAAGTTAACAACTGCACCACTGCTGATTCATCCGAATTTTCACGCATCTTTTATCCTATACACAGACGCTTCTAATGAAGGATTAGGCGCCGTTTTATCTCAAGAAACAGAAGATGGAGAAAAACGTATTGCTTATGCCAGCAGAAGTTTAACAAAAGCAGAAAAGAATTACACAATTACGGAACAGGAAGCTTTGGCCGTAGTTTGGGCAGTAAAGTATTTTCGTCACTATTTGTACCAGCAGCGCATCACCGTTTTTATGGACCACTCAGCCTTACAAAGTGTTTTTTCAAAATGGAACCCTTCTGGCCATATAGCTAGATGGGGACTGGCATTGCAAGAATTTCAAGAACTTAACATCAAACATGGCGCTGGAAAAATCAACAAAAACGTGGACGCCCTTTCAAGAAATCCAGTATGTGGAGAAAACGACAAGAAAGGCATAAAATTTCACATAAACGCGATTACACGTTCACAAACTTGTAAAAATAGGCCAAGTGACTCGATTTCCATTACAGCAGAAGCAGGTTCTGAGAAAACATTGACTATAGCAAGAACTGGTCCAGATGAAACTCAAACTACACGCTCAAAAACGCCTATTAACTTATTTCCAACTCAAAAAGATGCGAATTTTGAAGAACTTCCAACTATGGAAAGAAAAACTTTTGAGAAAACTCGAACTATAGTCACAGAAAGGGAAGAAAACGAGTTCAACACGAGCAATATGAAGAACTTTCGCAAAGCACAAGGAAGTGACCAATTTTGAAGTCAACTGTTGGCCTATTTACAGTCTGACTACCTGCCTGAAGATCTTAAGCAAGCCAAGAAAATTGTTTCACTAGCATCCTGATTTACGATAAAAGACGAAATCTTATACTATTTGGGCGATGCAGACGAAAACGAATTGAAATTAGAAGTTCCAGTTTCAAAGAAAGAAGAAATTTTAGAAGCATGTCATGATGACGTTTTTTCCAGACACTTTGGTCTTACGAAAACTTTGGCAAAAGTTCGTCTGCACTATCACTGGCCTACAGTATACTGGGACGTCAGAGAACATTGCTTAAACTGCGTCAGTTGCAGTATGAGAAAAACATCCACAAGAAGAAATCGTGCCACCCTTATGCCTATACCAGTCACAGGCCCATTTGATAGAGTGGCTATGGACATTCTAGGTCCTTTGCCTATGAGCGAAAATGGAAATAAATATGTCATTGTGTTCAGTGAATACTTAACGAAGTATGTGACGGCAGTGGCCCTACCAGAAACTACGACAGAAAAAGTTGCACGAGCCTTCATGACAGAAATTGTGCTGCGTTTTGGTGCACCATTAACATTACTTTCAGACAGAGGAACAAATTTTTTATCTGATCTAATGTTATGCATCTGTGAATTATGTGCAACAAGAAAAATAAATACGAATCCCTACCATCCACAAACAGACAGACTAGTAGAGGGATTTAACAAAACATTGGCTACTATTATCTCAATGTACATCAATAAAAAACACAACGACTGGGATTCCTATTTGCCCTACGCATGTCTTGCATATAATACGGCCACACAGAAGTCAACAAAATACTCACCGTTCTTCCTTCTTTTTGGCCCCTATCCAAATTTGCCGATCGACACCGCTCTTCATTTTTCGCCGAACCTTTATCCAATTGACGTTGATGACTTTGGTGACAACGTCCAAGGCCTCTTATCCCATGCTTGGCAATCTGCCAAAGAAAACATAAAAGTTGCACAAAATGCTCAGAAAACTGCCTACGATAAAAAGGAACATGGAGAGGAATTTGCAGTAGGAGAAGAAGTTTTTAAGTATAGTCCAGTGGTGAAGCCCAAACACTCACCCAAATTTACTTTTCCATGGACTGGACCTTACCTCATTATTGAGAAGAAACATCTAATATACTTATTGCAATTGAAAGAAAATCGGAACCGCCCGCACGAAAAAATACATTTCAACATGTTAAAAAATAAGAAAACGGACGAAAATTTGTCCATTACGCAGGCTCTGATCTTATCATCAAAACAGCCTCCAGAACACTCACCTGCATGTTTGTCCATGTGAAAAAAAAAGAAAAAATGCATAAATGCTTATATATAACGCACATCATTTTCTTGTATAAGTTATTGAGAAAGTTCATTTTATTTATTTTCTGCTTAGTTATATTTAATTTGCCGCGCCGATGGGCATACAGTCATTTTTGACCTTTTGGAAATGGGAGTCGTCCCCATTTCCTTAATCGAACTTCTCAAAGGCGCCCGTGGAATCATCGGATTCGCGGTCAGTTGTGATTTGACCGCTATGACCAATGTCGACAGTCGATTCACAGACGTCAAGATTCGGGCCGATACTAATCAGATACATTTGTTTTTGAAAAGTAACCGCAGTATGGATTACATTCGTGAGATGAAGCCCGACTTCTATAAACATTTGATCGACAGGATGTTTGATTTTTGCCACGCCGGGAACAGTTTAGCGGCAATAGTTCATCATTTATTCAACGTCCACCTCGAGAAGGGATTCCAAGGCCAAGGATTGGCATGGACCAAGCGTCCTCTCCTCTCTGACGCTCTGATGTACGCCGCCTTAGACGCTATTGCCCATTTCGATGCTTATTTTAGCCTAAGTGAATTCCACTCGCTTTTTCAAGAAGTCAAAACCTTGACGTCCAAAGAACGAATTATGATGTCAAAGCGATCCGCAAAGAAGGAGCCGTTACCACTCGCGATTTTCGACTTCCCATTACGCGAAGTAAAAATAAGACGTATAATTTCAGTCAAGCTAAACAAAGAAACTGTGCCACAAAATTCGACCAGCGAAAGTTCAACTGAAGACGAAGAGAGAGAAAAATCTGAACAGGAAAAAGAGATTTCAGGAGACAATCTGTCTGTTTCTCTGGAATCAGAAGAAAGAAAAGAAAAAGTTCTCTATACTGTGAAAATAACCCTGAAAGAAGTTATAAAATGCACCTTTAGTCTGCTGAACAAGAAGGATAGACAAAGTGCTATAAAAATCTCGCCTAATCTTTTGCAGGAAAGAAAGTTGCCTACATCATCGAGCGAATCGACCAAAAGTAACTTGGAAGAGAAGATGTCAACCAAATCGTTGAAGCCACAGCCCAAAAAATCAAGAGTAACCAGTACAGGGGCCGCTCTATGCCCAACCCAAACCAAAGAAACTCACACGGCCGAGGAAAATCGAAAATTTCTACAAATGCCGACCGAAATGTCAAATATCTTCAAACCAAAACCACCGCCGCCCGATTGCAATTTCTCGGCATTCAACTACTTTCGACACCGCTTCGTAACGCCAGTCGCTAATTGAGATGCGATCGATCTTCGAGCTCAAGCAGAAAGAGAAGCCTTAACCCAAAAATAGACAACCCTTACAGAGATTTTGAAGGATTAATCTGTGGGAGCGCTAAAAATCAATCAATAAAGATAGCCGTTGAGCAACCTACAGTAAACAGCGATACCTTCACCATGGCGCTTATGTCAGGCAAACCTACGTTATCCAATCCTACTGTAGACATCGTGCCAAGATTCTTCGTTTACGTCACCTAACTTTTTTACTTTTATACGACTACGCTTATTAAGATTATGATCTAACATTATGTGAAACTATGACGTCAATACTTAGTTTTTATGTCTTTTTTATGTCTTTTTCTTTATATATAAATGCTTGTTTTGTATGTAAAAATCACTTCACTATTTTATTAATAAATATGGCTTACCTGCTTTCTCTGCTCTTCACCATCGTCGTAGGGTCGCTGAATAAAACGTCGATTGTTCCGTCCGGCTTTTGCGACCATTGGAAGCTGGAAAGAAATATATTTTCGTTGCGAGACTAAGATTTTCCTTTAAAAATTACCTTGGCATTTTCCTAATCGTCGCCGTTGCTGCTTATCCTTTGACGTTTTCCTTGACGATTCTGAAGAAGATAGAATAACTCAAAAACGTTTATAGTATTCAGTCCGATCTGCAGGTTATTCAGCTACAGTAACCTGTATTTACCATTGACCCGAAAATTGACAAACCTTACAAATCTGTCCCCAAAATGCTGACAAATGAGGATGGGTTTTGTGAATTTTACTAATTTACAAGAAGAATGATAAACAAAATTAAAACTGATGTGTGAATGGATCGGCATGGTCAATTGTGAGATACTAAAATGCATGGAAGTAGTGCTTTTTTGTACGAGACAAACAATTTTGGCTCCGTACAAAGATTTTTTTGGAATCTTTGTTCAAAGTACAAAGAGATTTTATGGACATCATCTGGTCAGAAAAATGCTTCTCTAGGCTCTAGTATCAGAAAACACCAAAAAATTTTCCGGCGCTTGGCACCGGATTCTATAATTCTTTGCAATGGTCTATATACAATTTTCTACAAATCGTGCTTTCTGGAGAAAAAATTTCCGGAAAAGAGAGAAAATGTTGGCGGTCCTGTATGGAAAAGACGAATTTTGGTCCATTTCAGAACGTCAAAATCTATTTTTTCAACTTTTCTGCAACTGTAATTTAAACATGAAGCCGAGTTTTGATTGAGAAGCATCATGGAAGTAATTTTCAGAAATTTCAGGTTTAACCTGAAGTTTTTCAGATTTATGAGCGTATGAGTATATTTTCTTAATTTGTAAAATGATTATGAAGGACAATGAATTCGAGTGCTATTAGGAAGAAGGTTTGTATGAAAATACATGAAAGATCATGATTTTTTCAGTGTAAAAATTTTCTTCGTACAAAGAGTTTTTGGCCGATCTTTGTACAGGTACAAAGAGGCTTGTACAAAAAAAAACACTGCATGGAAGGGGCAGTGGCATTGTGTGGAAAAATTGGGCGTGAATGACGATGTTTCACATGATATGCAAATGAACCTTAAGCAAGGGCAGGCGGTCCTAAAAACATGGTTAGGGATACTGTACCCATGACAATATCAAAAAGAGGAATAGTTCACTACCAACAAGTAGAGTAACATTCGTGTTACACATCTAACAATAACAAGTCCAAAAAATCTTAAGTCGACCTGAAAACTGACAAACGTTTTTTCCAAAAATCTTCGAAGGGGTCTACCTTGAACGTAGACCTACTAAGCACTTGAGACATAGGCTCCATCACTACGGACCCATTCTGTTGTCATGGGCCATGAATGGCCAATGTCTGAAAATCCATTCATATTTTCTGATTTATCTGACCATACTTGCCAATCAAATAGAAGAGTGTGAACATATGTCATGTCTATAGTTTCTCTGCTTAGGTACGAAGACATCAGCAATGTAAGTTAAGAGTCTATTGGTTTGTACTTAACTGATTACTGTAGGTCAGTCAAAGGCTGATGCAGTGCAACAGTTCTTTAGCAGAGCTAAACACATCCATCAGTCACTCACTATTCAGTAATTAGAATCCAATAGCTTGCACCCGAAAAACTACCAGCGTACTCCAGAGAACCTTACCCAACGGTCCTCATAAAAGTTGGAAATGTGAGATGCTGCTGTAGAAGAATATATGGCCCAATATAAATAAGGCCAGTAAACAGTCGCTACCGGGTATATACTTACCCGTATGCACGTGCGGAGCAGTTTTGCGACCTGCCAATGTGCGGCCAAAATGCGGGTTGTCAAAATATACTTCAGCCAAAAATGCGCATGCGGCCTCATTGTGGGCTGCATTTGAATATACTTAACCGTACGCGTACGGGTGTGAGGGAGGCCTAGAAAATCAAGTGCAATCGTGCGCCATGAGCAAAAAACGATAGTTTACAAGTATGATATGCTAACAGCCGCGCCTGATAGAAGCTAGTTAAGATTATACCCATGACCGGCGTGAAGGGCCGGAAAAATTTGAGATTTAGAGATTCCAAAACGCATCTTTTCTGTTTTGAATTCCTCAAAATTTTTCTCCTCATTTCGAAATTTTTTTCCACAAAACACCCCATTTGAGGAAAAAACGGTGCCCCTCCCCCGAACGTATGACATTGCGTTTTAAAACGCGCCAGGCACAGTAGCCATGTATTTTCCGCGCGTAATATTTTTCGAATTTTCCACCGTGCATCCGAAAATGTTTTTCCCCACTCTGGAAACAGTCCAAAGTTCCCCCCCCCCCCCCGTTTCAAAAACAAGCGAAAAATATTCACATGCGATCGCATCGCGCCAACGGGGGGGGGGGGGGGCTCGAAAATGAAGTTCAATCGTGCGCCTGGGCAAAAAACAATCCTTAACTGTACTGCGGCGGTGGTTCCTGATCCGCATGAATAACAGATGTGCGAAAAAGTAGAAATGGTTTCTACTTGCCCGCACGCGCAAAATTATTGGGTCCCGCAAATTTTTCGCCCGGCACCCGCAATGCGGCGCACGATTGTGCGTTCAATTTCCGGGTTCATTTTGTGCGTTCAATTCCCGCTCAAAAATCGGCGGCGCACGTAGTCGCCCGACTTTACCGGCCTAAAATAACAATAACAATAAATGGCAGACGGCCGCTGGCACAAAATACACGTAAATTAGTGAGAATGACCATAACATGTCACATGTAGCCTTTCAAAGGCAGTCATGCCCACGTAATGACGCCCGCCTTCTCACCACTCCCACATTCTGCATGGATGGGATACGGGATGCAGGAAACATAACGTTCAGATTAGACGAATAAAAAGAAAACATGCCAGTCGAATCGCTGAAAAAATTTCATCGATCAATTTACAATAAGAGTTGCCCAACAGGATGCCTCGGAAGAGTGCAACAAAAATTTCTCTTCAGTAATTTGACCCGAAAAAAATCGAGTTTAATGATACAAAATAGATGTCGGCTGTCTGACTCCAGCCTATGCTATAAGCTGTGCGAAAGCGCTCTAGAGTTGAAACCACCTTGTTTCACACGACGTGATGCTAGCCAGACGAAAACAGAGCAAATAATTGAACTGCAGTGCCTTTCCAATAAAGCAAAGAGTATCCGATATCTCTTGCCTGTTGATAAATATTTTCAGTTTTCGATCTTCCATTTGAAAATTTATCAGACCACATTTTTTTCCTGTAATGTATTTGGTAAAGACGCATCCAGTGTTCCCATAAGTTTATTGATTGGTCGTTTATCCAGATTCAAAAATACATTTGGATGACAGTGCAGTGTATGCAAATGCTGCCAAAACAGTGCGCGATGATGATATGTTATATACTTTCGCAGCTGTAGGAATGTATGAACTACAGAATAAAAAAAATAAAATTCCTAGCAAGCATAGTTGGCGGTGCTTCCGAGTGTCCATCGACAGGATTTTTCTTTTTTTTGCTTCTCATTATCGACAGTTTAAACTTTTTTGCACAAAGTGTAAAATGTTCGTTTGTGAAACAATAAGTACATCAAACTATAGTCTATTAGTTATTTGATAATTCTATAGTACAGATAATAAACATATCACATGTGGTAGAATAGGGCCACCTGGAAAATACAGTTACTTCTGAGTGATTTTGATGAGTATGCCTTCTTCAAAGCTGTGCAGCTCCCCAAACGGTAAAAAAATTTTGACGAAAACTTTACCAATACAGTAGGAATGCATTATCTATAAACTAAGAAAATGAAATTCTGTGGCATTCGACGGAAAGATGCTCGGGAGTGGGTATAAAATTTTTTTTCCAATTTTGACGGCTCATTTTTGACACTTTAAATGTCTTAAAAGGTGTAATGTACAATAATTTACAGTGAATGTCAAACCAAAAGATATATATTTTCTCCCGTGTAAAATGAATATACATTTATCAAAGAAGATCATTCCCATCCGGAAGTATCGCTTGGCTTGCAAGACAAAACTGAAAAATGCTTTGATAATTTTTTGAAAAACTCGATAAAACTTGATAATTTTTTGAAAAAATCGATAAAATTTTGAAAAATTAGATGATTTAAGGAAAACTGTACCGGGATTTTCAAAAAAATTGGGTTGAAAATCAAATAATCGCTGTCATATCGGTTTTTTCAAAAAGTTTTTTTTGGAAAATCAAATGGCCCTTGTCGCATTCCGTAGGAAGACGTCTTTTGAAAAATTTCGAAATAATGCTAGTATGTTTTTTAGAATATTGTATTTCGAGAAAAAGCCTGTATTGTTTTTTCAACATAGCACATCACAGGTACTAATAATTGCGCATTGGTTGCAAAAGCGAGCAGTAAGTACTGTAAATCTCCTCAAGATAGACTAAGCACACGACACGAACACTGTTTTTTTTTTCCACATTTGCACTATAATGTGGAAAAAAAATCTGGAATGTGGAAAAAATTTTTGAGGTCTTTCCACAAATGTGGAAGAAAAATTTGGGGTTTTCATATTGAAAAGATGCATTTTGGTGCATTTTAGAAGGTCATAATCTCAAAATTTTCCGGCGCTTCGCGCCGGTTATAACTTAAATATAAGCATTATTATTTATTTCCTAGCTCAGGCGCTGCTTTCTAACATGTCTACCTTCCTTTATCATTTAATCTTTAATAGTTTTTAATCATCTTAAACGTATTATCTCATGTTTTAATTGGTAATCTTCAACATTTTATCATAATATTTAATGAAGATTCGCATTTTTTCCTTTTGAGAAAGATGAATACACGTCAAGTCTCTATGATTTATGATGCGATTATTTCTTTGCTAACGTAAAATCAATTCAAAAGCTTCTTGGAAATATCTTTCGGAAATTTATATTCTTCTTACTCATATATTTTCGACCAAGTTCATGAGAGTTTACAAATAAATTACAGATTTTAAAATTTTTCAAGTAAAATTCTAGAAATTACGACTCTTGAACACTAAATTGGAATCTAATTCTTGAAATAAAGGTTCGGAAAAATGATTTTCCAGCATCCTAGAATGTCAATATACCCTAAAAATTTTCCGGCACTACGCGCCGGAAAGTACCATCTTTTTTGGGCTTTCACTTGTCATCAGAGAGGACTTGTTGACCATTGATTTCTTGTGTAATTCAAGTCAATTATGCTCTTGGATAGTTTGCTACAAAACTTGTTCAACAACGCTTGTAGATTAGGCTTTTAAGTCGAACATTTCAATTTTTCTCCAATTTTAATGAATTAACTTCTCTAAAAACACCGGAAGGCTTGAAAAAGCTCAAAAACAGTGCGATAAAGCGTCTGTGAGCATTTTTAAGCCAAAAAACGGATTTTAAGACGAAAAAAAAATTTTTTCCACATGTGGAAAAAAAATTTGACCCCTTTCCACATTTGTGGAAAAAAGTTCGTGGGAAAAAAAACAGTGGACACGAAGTGTTAGCCTTCTTCTGATTGGCCGAAATTACCGCCACCCAGCAGGGTTTTTTTTGCACACAGCGACCAAATTTCGGACTGTGCAACCAAATTTTTTCTGCCATGTTGCACAGTGCAACTTGAGGCCTGACTGCTCTTTTGATAAGGTTATTGGGTTCATACCTGTAAGACCTCCGACCAGTTGGGGGGGGGGGGGGGTAAATCCGAAATTTTTTGGGGGGGGGGGGGGTAGGAAAAAGTCGAAATTTTTCCCAAAAAAGGCCAAAAAACATACACTTTTTGGCAAAATTTTTTTAATTTTTTCCCAACTGGGGGGGGGGTTGGGGGGGGCAAATGATTTTGGGTATAGGGTTGGCCGAGTTGGGGGGGGGTCCCCCCCCAACCCCCCCCCCCAAGCATACCTGTACTTGGGGGGGACCCCCCCAACTCGGCCAACCCTGTACCCAAAATCATTTCCCCCCCAACCCCCCCCCCCCCAGTTGGGAAAAAATTAAAAAAATTTGCCAAAAAGTGTATGTTTTTTGGCCTTTTTTGGGAAAAATTTCGACTTTTTCCTACCCCCCCCCCAAAATTTCGGATTCCCCCCCCCCCAAACTGGTCGGAGGTCTTACAGGTATGATTGGGTTTTCTGTCCGGAGATGCATTTTTATGCGTTCTGAAATGGAAAAAATTGAAAATTTTTCAGCGTTTCGCGCCGGGTTTCAATTCATTTATAATTTTCTACATTATTTTAGTGCGCGGTTAGGAAAGGTCCATGGTTAAATGTTTGATCCTGTATTATTTTTTGACGATGTTGATGAAAACCAACATTTTTCTCGGTAATTTTATAAAATTTTTTGCGATTTCCACAAAAATTTGAATTTTGACTTTCATGTGATTAAAACATTTTGAGTGTAAGACAATGCTAGAAATTTTTGGCGGTTGAAAGCCGCTTGCCTAGTTTTTGGATTTCAAT
Organism: Romanomermis culicivorax; assembly: GCA_963922205.1. Classification (NCBI taxonomy): domain Eukaryota; kingdom Metazoa; phylum Nematoda; class Enoplea; order Mermithida; family Mermithidae; genus Romanomermis; species Romanomermis culicivorax. Next base: position 1,904,207 of record CAWUHX010000018.1, on the reverse strand, counting down.
TTGTCCCACAGAAAATTCATTAAATTCACCGAGAAATCAAACCTTCTGTCTGGGAAATAAAAGGTGAAAAGATTCATTTTCCAGAGTTCCAGAATATTGAAATCCCGAAAAAATTTTCGGCGCCACGCGCCGAACTAATTACTCTAGTCATATTAACTTTTTCATTTGATCTCCAAAACTCAAAAAATTGGGTTTTAAATGCCTAAAATGACGCGGATCGAATGAAATGTCAAGAAAACAGTTCGCGATGGTTTTTCCGATAAATTTAAGCAAATTTATCGATTTTAGAGTGAGCAACTAAAAATTTATCTGTGCAACCAAAATTTTTCCCTAAGTGGCACATTGCAACCTGGCCTGTTAAAAAAAACCCTGCCCCCAGACGGTTTTTCGCCTAATATGTATTTTTCATTAATTTTTCCTTCAGAATTTTCCTTAGGCTTAGGCTTAGGGCACAGCAGCTGCGCCCGAAGGGCGCAGTGCTGTTGAGGCGCATGAAGTTGTTAGTTAAAACCACTTAAAACCCTAATGCATTTTCGACATCTCAAAAATTTTGACCAATCAACAAAGGGGCGGTAATTTCGGCCAATCAAAAGAGGGCTAACACTTCGTCCCTAACGCTTAGTTCAACATAGAATCAACAATAGTATCCAGCGTTTTTTTTGTGCACGCACGGACGTTTATGCCAATTGGCACAAAGGGCCCAAAAATTTGTGCCGTTGACACAAAAAATTTTTTATGGCCTAAAAACAATCTGAAAAACTTTAAAAAGTTGTATGCCAAATCATACCCGTATCTAGGATTTTCAATAAAGGGCAGAAATTTTCCTAAATTTTTTTAGAATTTACTGAATAAAAAGAAAATCAAAGTCATTTAAAAACGACTTATTTTTAGTTAGTTTATGTGTGGTTGGATTAGTGGCTAAATTTTATGTTTGACGAAAAGTACGTAAATGTAATAATCTAATTTGCGAATTGTGATGTTATAAGTAACAATTACAATGATTGCTAAAAATTTTTTCTGAAAAAAATTCAGGCTGGTGATTCCCCCCTTCCGCCTCTAAATACGGGCTTGTGCCAAATATTTGATAAAAACATGACTTTCGCCGCACTAATTTGCATAAAAATCGTGCCAACTCTTTCTTATCTAAGCCATAAGGTAAAGTGCGGTGACTTTGATCTGGAGCGACATTGATCAGAGTATGGCATTTGATAACTATTTGAGATCAGCAGATCATTTTGCTGCGTAGACAACCTCACAGCAGGGGTTGTTTACACAGCAAAAATGACCTGCTGATCTCAAATAGTTATCAAATGCCTTGCTCTGATCAAAGTCACTCCACTTTACCTTACCTGTAATTGGGGGGAAGGTTGGGGGGGAACCCCACCTCCAACTTGGGCGAACCCTATACCATACCTGTACCTGTGGGGGGGTTGGGGGCGGGGGACTCCCCCTAACTTGGCCAACCATGTACCCAACATCACCCAACCCCCCCCCCCCCAGTTTAGAAAAAATTAAAAAAATTTGCAAAAAATGTGTGTTTTTTGGCTTTTTTTGGGAAAAATTTTGACTTTTTTCTACCCCCCCCCCCAACTGGTCGGAGGTCTTACAGGTATGCCCTATACCAAAATGTTGGGACCCCCACCCTCAACTTGGTCAACCCTATACCCAACCCCACCCCCAAACTCGGAAAAATAGGAAGAAGTGAGGAAAAATGTGGCTTTTTTGGCCGTTTTTGCGGAAATTTTCGAAATTTTTTCGACTTTTTTGGAGTTTTTTGACCCCCTTCCTAAAATTTTGGAAATGTTGGGACCCCCACCCCCAAAACTTTGGGTTTACCTTCCCCCCCCCCCCCCCAACTGCTCGGACCTCTTACAGGTACGCTGAGCACGTCAAGAGTGCAACAAGAAAAACTGATGGAGGAAGCAGTTTGTATGATTTGAAAAGAAATCGGATGCTGCGAGAATTCAGATATTTTTGTAGAATTTTTAAGGCATTTTATATTCTTCTTTAATTTTCGGCTACAAATTTCTTCTTAACACCGACCGATGCAAATAAATTAAGGATGTCTACAATTGCTTTCTCCCGAAAAAAAATTAAGCGGAAAGTCGCGTCGCGTGAATTTTTGGTTAAAAAATTGTGCCAACAATGTCGATTTTTCTGTTCCAATCAAGCACTAAAAAGAAACATTTTGGTTTCCAAATCACACTGAATGAACAGTGAAAGTTAACCAATTTTATTCATTTTTTAGTCATTGACAATCTCGTTGCGATCATACAAATATATTATTTAAATACAATTCTATCAGCTCAGGTTCTAGACCAACTGACTCGGCGCGAAGCGCCGAAAATAATTGCGTTTCCAGCCCCTAAAATGACTGAAAATCAATGAAATTCAGCCTTCGACCAGTCAAAAAATTTGTGCCAATTGGCACAAACGCCCTAAATTTTTTGCGCCATTCCAAATTTTTTTGTGCCAAGAACCATGTATTGGCTAAAGAAACACTGCAGTCACCGTTTTTTCCTCAAATGGGGTCGTTTATGGAAAAAAAATTGAAATAAGGAAAAAAATTTAGGGTATGTTTCTTATTGTGGAAAAAATTTTGGGGAATTAAAAATCAAAAAGATGCATCTTGCTGGACTTTAACAGGTCAAAATATCAAAATTTTCCGCCAGTCATGAATTACTTACAAAGGTATTAGTGCGCCTGGTGGCCACCCATCATATAACGTGTGTGATGCAAAAGGTGGAAAAAGTACCTATAGTAACTGGCCTCCTCACAAGTTGTGCCCTATTACTGTAGGTACTTTTTGCATTATTTTTGCATTTTTATGCATTTTGCATTTTGCACTTTATAAGATGGGTGGCCACCAGACGCACTGATACCGTATAATAATCGCTATTTTCTATCAGGCGCGACCCTTAGCATATCTACTTCCACTTAATAATTAATTCTCAACAGTTTCTCTTCTTCGTTCTAGAAAGTGAAAATTCAAAAATTTAATTGGATAATTCTAATTGGAACAACAGAAATTTTAATGCGAATAAATTCATGAGAAGTCTGTCGTTAACATGCTTTCTCTACTCCTGTAGAACACCAATATATGTATTCCTCATTAGCTCATTTTGACTAACCTAAACATAATATTCTCAATTTTTCCTCATTTTTGCAGGTTCCTGACTCCAAAAACATCAAAATGCTTGGGTATGCTCCTAAAATGCATAAAAAACATTCGTAGCCACATAATAAAACCTTTTAAAAATGTGGAAAATTTTTGGAAGATGAAGAAAAAATTTTGGGTCCGGTTCTCATGTGGAAAAAATCTTCGAGGAAAAAAAACAGTGATGGCAGTACCACTGTTATTTCCCCAATGGGGAAAAAATTCGGAAAGGGGAAAAAAATTTTAGGCTCTTTGGCACGCTTTTTTTAGTCATTTTAGGGGCATGGGTCCCTAAAAATTTGGAAATGGCTTCTAAAATTTTAGGTCTGAGCCATTTGGGCTCCTAAAATTTTGATTTATTTATTCATATTTTAGTGAATTATAATTATTTTCATTCAATTTTAGATTCAAAGTAAGTGGTTTACAGGTTCTGAAATCATAAAACATCAAAAATTTTCGGGCGCTTCGCGCGGGATTTCATTTTATAAGTTTTCGAAAAGAAAAAGATCAATTTTGGTGCATTTAAGAGGTCAAAATCTCAATTTTTCCAATTTTTTTGTAGCTATAATTTTAAATAAGAAGCCGAGTTTGAATTTATTATCACAATGAAAGTGATTTTCCTAAATTTCAAGTTTAATTTGAATTTTTTTCCATCTCATCAAAGTATGAAAATATTTTTTAATTTGTAAAATCATATAATGGATGTTTTTGAGGCTTATGCTTATTGACTAAGTTATCGTTAAATTGATTTTCCAGCATTTTTAAGTGTCAGAATGTAAAAAAAATTCCGTTGCGTAGCGCCAAAAAGATATAGGAAACAACAGAAAATAAGAACAGAAGCGGCATTCTCAATACTCTATACTTTTGTGCCAGAAGGAAATGAACTCAAGTGCTGTCTTGGAAGAAGATTTGGCAAAAATAAACGAAATATCGTGTTTTTTGCATGAAAAATTTCTTTGCACAAAAATTTTTTGGTCGATTTTTGTTGTAGAAAGAAGCCTGTAACCAAAAAACAATGGTTTGAAATAAAGATTTGAACAGTATGCTGAACACGTATCAACTGATTGAATATCCATGTATATAATCTAATTATATACAGTTTCACAGTGTGTTACAAGCCCATCTTTAGATATTCTTCAATTTAAAAATTTTTGGCTCCCAATATTTAAAATTGGCCCCTAACAATTTAGGCCTAGGAGCCATTTTGCTCCTGGTTTTCAGACCAAAAAAAAGTTTGCGATTTAGTCTTTACCCACTTGGTAAAGTGAATTTTCGGGATCGGATACAGAAAAGATGCATTTTGGTGCATTTAAAAGGCCAGAATCTCAAAATTTTCCGGCGCTTCGCACTGGTTATAACTTTAATGAATGATCATTATTACACATGTTATACCTAGCTCATGCACGGCTTTTAGCATGTCTACCTCATAGATGTACGGCCATGATATAAGGAAAAAATTTTCTTGATCCTACAGCAAAGTTCACTGTACCAAAGATGTAGGGTACCCTGAGAAGAGCAACATAAGTATAAAACCCTGGCCTTAAAATCAACAGGGTCTCTGCAAATTTTAAAAAACATGCAAAAATAGGCATTAGGCAAAATACCCCCCTCGAATCTCAAAAACCGTTGGGCCTGAAATCTGGATAGCTTGTAGGTGTGCATGGAGCCGAGTTTCATCGGTAAATTTATGAGGAAATTCGAATCGGGTTGCTCTGCATGAGACGATAGTATTTTGAGTTAAAATTTTCCTCTTAAAATGAAGATATATAAAATATTGCTCGTCATGAGTACTACCCACATGTCAAAAAAGATATTGCAGAATCCACCAGCCAGAAGTACAGGACTCTCAAACAGGTGAAATTTCCTTCTCCACTCGAGTCCTGTCACTCAGATTTTTTGAACCGTATGTCGTGCGGCCAATAACTTAAAGCTTTCAAATTTTCACAGTAACATCAACATTATATTAGTGAAATAGAGTATATATTCTCATTTTGATGCAGACTGGGTGGCATATGCATGATTTGCAAAATCTTAAGGCAAAGGTTTGATGCAATGCCCTCTACAATGCATTGAGTCTTCATATCACTGGAATTTTATCCATGGAATTCGGCCCCATGCACACCTACAAAATATATAAATTTTGGGTCCAATAGTTATCGATATTCCAGGGAGGTGTCGTTGACTATTTTTACATGTTTTTTCAAATTTGCAGAAATCCTGTTGATTTTAAGGCCCGGGTTTGTATGCCTATATTGCTCATTTCGGGGTACCCTATGTACATCTTTGTTATAGTGCACTTTGTTGTGGGATCATAATTAATATTTCTTAAATGATGGCACCCCCCTACGTGCTTGTATGATCTACCTTCTATTATCATTTAATCTATGATAGTTTTCATTATCTTAAACGAATTATCTCGTGTTTTAATTTTTGATCTTCAATAATTTTATCTTGATATTTAATGAAGATTCGCATTTTTTCCTTGACACATTTTTTGAGAAAGATCAATAATACGTGAGGTCTGTAAACTTTTGGAAGCGATTATTTCTTTCTTAACGTAAAATCAATTCAAAAGCTTTATGGAATTAGTTTTTGGAAATTTCTACTCTTCTTAATCATATCTTTTCGGCCAAGTGCATGGAAGTTTACGAATAAATTGTTGGTTTTAAAATTTTGGAATTTGTATTCAAGTCGGCCCCGTTGCACATGATGGTTCAAACTTACATCTTCAGACTCCTCATGATGCCAACTATTCAGATAAGTTCAAAATTCGATGCGTGCAAAGATTCATCTGCATAAAATGTATTCACATGCAGCGTTTTTTTGCACGAGCTGTTTTGCACGGTGCAAAAAAATCACCAAAAAACTTTTGCACGCCAAAAAATTTTTTGTACGTACTATACTAAAATGCACCAAAATGCATCTTTTCTATATGAAAACACCAAATTTTTTTTCACATTTAATAAAAGTTTTTTGCACGGTGCGAAAAATCTGAAAAAAAAGTTTTGCACGAGCAGAAAAAGTTTTGCACAGTGCAAAAAAAACACTGTTCACATGTCATATATCCCTTGTAACTAGGCAGTGGTTAGATGGACTCGGGTCTGTCTAGCCAAAACACAGAATGGCTAAATGAACTCGAATCCTTTTAGCCAAAACGTACAAAATGGATATTTTTGACCATTTTATGTTTTAAAATAATCCTTTTTCATACGCAAAAAAGCATACATGTAATTGGGGGGAAGTACTATGGAAACCCCCCCCCTCCCCAGAAATCGTCAACCATGTGGCTAGCCATTGGGCGACCGCCCCCAGGATTTTCCAATCCAATGGCTAGCCATATGGTAGCCGTTGGGACCTACATTCTTTTGGTCGGAAAAATTCTGAAAAATGTCAATTTTTTGATTAAAAATGTGAATTTTTGAACGAAAAATGGTAAAAAATGTGAATTTTCTTGGCGCTTCGCGCTATGGATTTATTTTTTCAATCATATAAGGGAAAAATTACTATTTTTAGGACTTTTTTCATGAAAAAATCGAATTTTTTTCTCCTTGAGAGACCCCTCCCCCAAAATTTTGGGAATTACTGACCCCCAGCCCCAAAAAAGTCGCCCAACCCCCCCCCAGACCTCGGGGCCCCGTTACATGTATGCAAAAACGTATGGGGGACCCTATGACTAGCATATCGCTAGCTATATGATTGGATATCCCGTGGCTGATCAACCAATGGCTAGTCAAATGGCTGAAGGTTTCTAAAACCGGGGTTCCTATGGCATTCCCGCCCAATTATTACACGTTAGATTGTAGTGAATATATAGGCTATTTTCATTGCCGGCATCAAGAGCCGGAAGAATTTGAGATTTTGATCTCCTAAATCGCACCAAAATTTACCTCTTCATCAATTCCAGCAGCAGAAACTCCCAAAAAGTTTTCGTTTTGTGGGGAAAATGCCCAAAAAAAAACCCGCAACTTGCCGAAAAAATACCCACCAAAATCAGTTTTGTCTACAGTATTAATATTGCGAAAAATAACTGAATTAAAACATAAGTTATGCAAATACGAATATTATAGAAAATGCATACGGCTAACGAAACTTTTCTGCATTAATTACATCCAAACAGTCATTAGTAGCTGTGCTAATATGTACGCCGGTTGGAAAAACAAGTGTCTGCCAGGTTGTACGATGCAGCCCAAGGCTTGACGACCCTTTTGATATAGTTACAGGTTTTCTGTTTGGAAATGTAAACGTTTGTAATTTGTAGCCTTAATTTTAGTCCGCGATTGGAAAAAGATCGTCCTAACTTATGTTTATAGCTTTTTCTGATCAAAGACAACACCTATGAAAGTTTCGACACCGCTCAAGTCAAAAATAAGATTTTCTCGCTCCTATTACAATCATAATCATAAATCACCAGCCAAGAAAAGCCAAATCAATTGCACTACCCGTAAAACGGTCGACAGGGTGCATAAACGCAGGGAAACTGTTCAAACACACCCCTATCTGACATTAATCTAGAAAAATCTCGATAGAAAAAGCTTCAAATTTACCGGTGTGTCGCACTATGAACAGTCGTGTTTATACACTTCTTGGGACTTAAAAAGGATTTTTTGAGACATTTATGACAATTTCTGGGACGAAAATTCGCATTTTCGATCATTCTCGATCCTTTGATCCTGTCTTACAAATAAGCCGCATCAGCTGACTCTCCCCTCAGCAAAAAGCCGCTGACCACCTCTGAGGTGAAGTAGCTGTTACATCTATGATGTTTACTATTTGTCTGCTTGTTTTTTCAGGAATAAATTGAATAATTTGCTTTGATGGATGAAATAAAAATCGAACGCGCAAAAAAGAATCCTGAGCAAAATGCCAACGTCATTTCGAAGTTGTTTTTCTGGTGATGATATATTTTTTGGTGCAAAGTCCAATTAAAATAATGTTGTCTATTTCCAAGGTTCATCACACCTCTACTGCGACTTGGATTCAAAAAGTCACTCGAACCGCCCGATTTTTATAAGGTACTTGCGCAGGATGAATCTCGGACGCTTTGTTACGCTTTAGAAGAGTGAATTTATTTCATTTAAATTGATTAAAGTACTTTTATCAGTAATATTGCTCAATCTTGTTTCATACTAGATCGTGGGAAAATGAAGTCAACGAAAGCAAAGTGAAAAATAGGCCAGCCAAATTGCATAACGCTATTTACTTCGTTTTCGGCCGAAAATACATTTTGCTCGGATCGATATTGGTCTTTGAGGTATACATGACGCTCTTATTGACTTGATTCGTTTGGTTGATTTTTATTTGTTTCGATCCAAAAATGTGTATTACTCGAAACTTCCACTATTAAATCTGATCTGAATAATGGCTCTTCGTCGAAAATATATCCATAACCATTTTTACGAAAAAGTACTCACAATTTTAACTTTTTTTAACTGGCTATTCGATCGCCAGATCTCATTTACGCTGTAGTATTACAGTAGTGATGTTCCGGTACCGCTTTTCCAGCCGGTACCGATACCGGTACTTTTATACAACATGTAATAAAGAGTAAATGAACATGTACTTTTATTCTTAACATAGTACACTACACCTATACATAACATTAGTATTGAAAAACGAATCTGTGCACCTATTATATTTTACGTCGAAACTCAAAAAGCCATTATAGATTGGGTTTATATCAAAAACCTTTTGAAAAGTAATAAATTCAAATTATTCAAAAGATGATTAGTTTAACAATTTTGCATACGTAAACAACATAAATAAAATATTATTATTATTATTAAAAATACTGTACTTCTTGGTTTTAAAAAATAACGTTTTTAAATTTTGAAAGTTGTGCTTTTATTTTTAAAATTAGCTTCCAATCATTGTTTTTTTGTACTCGACCCATTTGTACTGGTACAAACGACCAGAAAATTTATCGATTTTTGCAGTTTTTTGACAAATTTTCTGGCATAGTCTTGAACTAAGGCTTAGGTTTAGGCTTAGACTTACGGTTAGGAAGCAGTGAACTATATTTTTCCAACCAATCAAATTGATGAAATTTTTTCTAACCAATCAACTTAATGACAGCTCTCGCCTCGGCAATGCTTTGTTGTGCAGTGAGCGGCACTGATTCCTCAAGGCACACGATGCTGGCGGAAATTAGATAATTTTGACGAAATTTTCAGTGAATTTGACGTAAAAAAGAAATCGACAAGATTTAGATGCACTGTGCCGAAGTTTAGGCTTAGGCTGAAACTCAGGTTTAAGCGTACACACTCAGGCTTGGGCTTTGGTTCAGGCTGGCGCTTAGTTACAAGTTTAAGCTTAGGTTGCTTTAAGAGCAAGAGGAGATGATTTTGGTGAAAATGCGAAAAAATACATTTTTCCCTTACTACAAACTTGGCATAACCTAGCCTCTAGTTGGTTTCTGCACTTTCTTGTCGTGTCTATTAATCATTTCAGGAGCTGCCGAAAAATATGTGTCCTCTTGAGTTTTTGAAATTAGCACCCAAAAAATATTCCGCTCATTTTTTCTCTCGCTGGGTTTGAGTTTTTTATACGTTTTGAACATGAACTTGTGCATTGAAAAGCGATAAAGGCTCAGGAATAGCAGTAGCGAAAATTTAAGCGTTTTAGAATATAAAATTCAAATTTTTTTTCCGGTTCGCACCGGAATGAGAAATTTAGAATACATTAGTTTGGATCGTCAAGTTTTTCTTATGATTCAGACTTTTTGATTGAAAATAGTCACGAATATGAGTCTCAATGATTATATTAATATTGTAAAATTTTAGGTACCGGCACCGGTACCACCATGGTACCGGGCCGGTACCGGTACCGGACGCATCACTAGTGTACAGGCTACACCTTTAATTGGAGGGTGCAATATGATCATCCGAGAAATCTTTGGCCACGCCACATGGCGACCTCCAAGATTCGCCAATCATATAGCTCACAGTGGTCATTTCGAAAAAAGGCGAAGACGTCAATTTTATATGTTTTTTAGACAACAATTACTACTTTTTGAAATTTATTTTTCAATTTTTCGATTCAATTTCTGCAATTCTTCAATTTCTTCAATAACTTCTTTCCCTTAAAATTTTGTGCAATAGATGACCCCACCCATTAAAGATTCACTTGACTTCCATACCTGCCGCACTTGTAAGTCCTTCTCTTCAGTAACCACAGCGTCCTGTTTTTTGAAGTCTATGGCGTACCACCCACAATAGCACACTACAATGGATTACGCGTAAAATGACTTGGTAGATCGTCGAAAAATATTTGCTGAGTGAAAGCTTAGACATCTGGAAACGGCACGTGAAGTTGTATGTAATCCTTGCCTAAAATTCTAAAAGATAGATCACTGGGCGTCCAGTTTTGGGCGAAATGGCTTTTTTGTGGATTTCTAAGAACTCCTCCTTCACAGACGTTGAACTTTACACCTAGCTGAAAATCTGACCTCGTGTACCTCTCTTAGACGCCGCTCTCAAAAATTTTGATTTAACTCCTCCTTTCAAATTCAGCATTGGGATGCTCTTGTTGATTGGCTTTTTTGGGAGCCGAACCAGGACACTAGCTTGTTTGGCTGAATTACTAGAACGATTGTTGTAGGCGGATCACTTTTAGTACCATGTGGAAATATTGTAATGTTATACTTCGGGAAAGCAAGAATCTAACTTTTCGACCGTCTAATATGACTTCTGCATTATTAGGAATTCGTCAAAATCCTTCAACCCGTATTCATGGGTCGTCTAATCAGATATTTTCGACTTTGTTCGACGGTGTCAATAGAATCAGCTTATTTTTACGCCTTCGCATTTTCAATGTGTGCATTGACCTTAGCAACATGGCACCACCCATATTTTTATCACGTTCAGCGTATTGGTATGCAGATTAGAGTTGCTGTTAGCGGTCTAATCTATAAGAAGGTATACTTTTTATATTTGATTGGATTGCTCATTTTTGTTAGAAAGTCGAAATTGCATCAGTTCCTGTCCTGATTATTTTACTGTTTAATGTAATCTTCGATCGAAAAATTTCGATTATAATTGGATAAAATTTGGATTATAATCGGATAAAATTGATTAACTAAATTCTGGATTGATATTTCGTACGAGCTAATGTTATATGGAATATATATTACGAATATCGTTTTTCTGCTGGAAAATTTAACTTTTTTTTGCCTCAAGTCAATTAACCACTTATCCCGCATTAATTTATATTTTATTAACCTCAAAAATGTAATGCATTGGTGATTGAGATTTTATGAATTGAAGTTCCTTCCTGCAGTTGGGCTTGTACTGTTTTAATTGTTTAAGATTTTGACCGTTAGCACCAGTGGCCTGAGGGAGATGGAAGCCGGTAAAATAATGAATTTGTTATCGAACGATGTCGCTCGTTTCGATCAGGTAAATTCCTTCAGATTTTCAATGTGGCATACTTCACGATAGAATATATAATGCGAATGTACATGGATGATCGCCGTTCTTCTATTTTTAGACTGTCATATTTTTACATTATTTTTGGGCGGCGCCACTCTCCTTAATCGGTTTTGTCGCGCTATTGTGGTACGAGATGGGACCGTCTTGTTTGGCCGGTTTTCTCGGTTTGATAATTCTGGTGCCGATTCAGGCTTTTATGGGCAGAAAAATGGGATATTACAGGTTTATATACATAACGTGATAATGAACTATATAAACTATGTAGTATTACAGCTTCAGATGTCATACTGAGTGACCGATAATCTTATTTGCAGACATGCTTCATTATTTGAGGTCCACCATTTTTATAAATGATTAAAATAAAATTCGTTCAAAAAGTTTTCTAAACAATGTCATTTTAAGTCAGTAAATTTTAATATATTTTTCGAGATGATTGCTAACCCTAGCCAGTGTTTTATTTAATTTGATTGCTAACTTTAATTGCTAACCATAACCAGTGTGTTATTTGTACTAGCTCTATTTGTACTGGTACAATCGACTTTAAAAACCGTTTGAACTGAAAAATTTTTCCACATAAGATTACCAATGCACACACATAAAACAGTTGATTACGAATGCCATAGCTGCTAGTTTGTCGTTATCGATGCGGACGCATAGCAAACAAGTCCGTTGATACCGAATATTGACTGCCACTGATACAAACGAAGCCAAAATTTTCGTTTGTACTCTGAACCGTTTCGTTTCTACAGTACAAAAAAACACTGACCACTATAGCCCATATGCATGCTTAAAATGAACTCAAATGAACAAATTTTATTTAAAATTCATCTCTAGTTTCTTTTTTTGCTCAGCCAAGAGACAATCTTTTATAACAAAATCGCTTTAGATAATTGCTATTAATCTCTTGCAGACGTCAAGTTGCAACATTGTCCGACAAAAGGATCGGGATCATGAACGAACTTTTAAATGGTATAAGAGTTATAAAAATGTACGCATGGGAGATACCATTTTCGCAATTGGTGGACGCTATTCGAATGTAAGTGAAATCACACGTGTAACTGAGCTCTGAGGTCTGGAAGGCGACTTTCTAGTGGCGGAGGATCATCGACCGTCCAAAATTTTAGGGGGTCCTTGAAGAAAAAAATTTGGTTTTTTTTGCAAAAAAACGAAAAATGATTCAAAAAATTGTAATTTTTGTTTGAAAAGCCGTTAAAAATGTATCTATTGCGCGAAGCGCTAAGAAAACTAACATTTTTAAAACGTTTTTTTTTGTTCAGAAAATGACCATTTTCTATCACAAAGTTGACAGTTTTCATTGTTTTTCCGATCGAGCCATATGATTGGCAAATCTTGAAGGGGATGAAGATATGGCTATTCATGTGGCTGACGATTTCTGAGGAAGGATGTTTTGGCACTTTCTTCTGAGTTTAGATTTATACTCGAGACCATTTCAGTGGAGTAAAAAAAGCCTGTCGTAAATAACGCTCGCATATTTATATCTACATTTTAATAAATGTCAAGTTTCAAAATCTGGATATGAAACATTCATCTTTCGACTTGTAAACTTCTAGCTTTCATAGTAATGTCATGACGTCGGCATTTTCTTTAAGGCAAGAAATAAAAAAATTGAAATTACAAGCTATTCTACAAGGACTCCTGGTCGGCTTATTTTTCGTAACGGGAAAAATGATCGTTTTATGCGCCTTGGCCGCTTTCATTTTTTCTGGCAATGCCGTCGGCGCTGAAGTCGTTTTCGTCGCTTCGGCTCTTTTCAACACCGTTCGAGTGACCTTGACCTTATTTTTGCCTTTCGCTTTTCAATTTTATGCCGAATACAAAGTTACAACGTCCAGGATAGAAGTAAGCAGTATTCTTTTTGTATGCGTAGAAATGTCTTCAAAAACCTACAGATAGTCGACAGAAAAAAATGACGTGCTCTACCATCTTTGTCCAAAAATAACCTTCCGGCTTTTTCATCCGGAGGAAGAGGTTCATTATTGTTGATGCAATGAGTACTCGAACTCGAATAACGAGTACACGGATCTTTTTGGAGTAGGCGAACTCGAAAAACCATTCAGTTTTTCCAAGCTGTTGTAGATATTTATTGACTTTAATATACCTGTAAAATCACCAGGTAAGTTTGAGACGTCACTTTACTTCTCAAATTAAGATTATATTGGACTGGATTAAGTTTATATGATCTACTTTGAACAAGAAAATCCTCTGTAATTTTTTGGCTTGCATGAATAGAAAATCATTCTAAGCAAACCTGGGAGACAAGGATTGAACATGTGGATTATCTATGGGCTGAGCTTTAGGATAGAGATTTACTGTCAGACGATTTGGTAAAAAAGTCAGTCACGAGTAAAAGTTACCAGTTGATAGATGTCAGTTTGTTACTGTTTAAACTTAAAAAAGTCATAGTGGTATAAATGTAGTTATCCATTATTTTACTACAGATCTTACTATTCTGTATTTATGCATAAATAATGTAAATAATTTGCAAGTAAAACATAGGGATTTACATTTTGGTCATTTTGTCCTGTCTCATATTGATAGTATTAAAGTAAAAACCAGAAAACTGATGTACTGTCTAGAATTTCACTGTCAGTTCAAATATGACAAAACATCATATTACACCAGAGAAGAATTGTTAATTTAAACTTTAACTTATTAACTATCAAGCATTTTTGGGATTTATATCCCGCCTGAAATTGTATCTATGTGGCATGCGCACGTATGGTCGTAAACAACCACTTCAACCATCAGTTTCCCAACACTTTGAGATACTGGATAACCATGTTTTTTTTGGTACAGCGCTAATGAAGTTGGGCCTGTGCTAATGAAAATTTTTGGCGTGAAAAAGTAATACAACGTAAGAAAAATTAGCGGCCGTGCTAATGGGACTCGTACTAATAAAAAACCCTGTGGATAATATTGGTCCGTTTCTTTGCCTGCGAATATTTTTTTAAATGACACCAATATTACTTTCTCAGTTTCATTACATAGATCACCTCCTGCCGCTCAGTAGTGTTTCTCTACGATTTTGCGCCATCAGTTTTCGTTTTTTTCAGATTTTTTCTTCTCCGTTGATTCTAAATCTAAGTGTGAGTAGGGTTCGGTCGCGATCATATTTTCTCAGGGTGACAATTGACATGAAAATTAAGTAGAAAATTAGACTCCTACTCGAAGTTCATCGATTATTTCATACTCCTATGTCCGATTTTTCCGCAGCTAACATTTATGAAACTTATAAGTATTTCAGCAAATGTTTGCACCATGTTTTTTTTTACTCTTTGCTGGGAAGACTCGTTACCCAAGAAGAAAAACAGATGACAGCAGGATTCGCATTTTGAACTTCGATCCTAACCTTTTCTATCTGAAACATGGCTCATCGAAAATGATAAAAACGTCATATAAATCGTTATCGGGTTACTTTTTTTAATTTTTTGCGTACCAGTAGGCGTCTCAACTCAGTACACTTTACCTATAGGAGGGTTGCCAGTTTTAGTATTGAGTTGAATTTTGCGTCAGAAAAGGGAAATCACATATAACCTATAAAAAAATTGGTTATTGTATAGTTATTAGCAGAGCACCCATGGGGGTATTGGGGGGTATTACCCCGGTCTTATAAAAAAATTGGTTGTATAAATTTACTACCCCAGTAAAAAGAGCTCTTTATTGCGAAAAAATTTATAAGCCTCATCCTCAGTAGGGTATAGTAATTCGAGAAAAATTGCTCAATGTGTGCTTGAGAGGAATTACTCTCTGGTCTTTTTGACACATTTACTGAGCAGCTGACTATGAAAAAATATGCAACTTCTGTGCCATAACTATTTTTAGGAAAAAATGTCAGCACATTTATATATACTACTTGTATAATATCATGTTATATATAATTGGGAGAACAAATAATGAGTTATGTAAATATGTAATTTATAAGACAAAAAGATTATCTCAAAAAATCGCGCCATGAGGAAGAGAAACATTATGTTCTTGGAATTATTCCAGTTTCTCCTCTTCTTCCTTTTTTTCTGCTTCTGCGTTGGATCTTCTGTGCGCACATGATTGTATTTTTCCACCCAAGCTCTGGAATACTTTCCTGCATTAAATTAGGACATCTTAGGTCCATTGATGCGGATTCGCATGAGTGCATATTAAAGATGTATCGGGTGCAAAATTTTTAAAATATCGGGTCCGAGTCTAAAATTTTAAGAATGTCGGGTCCGGGTCCAAAATTTTATGAATATCGGGTCCGGGTCCAACAAAATAGTCGGGTAATTTCGGGTCTCATTTCGTGTCCGGGTCCATTATGTTTTTCAAAACGTTGTGTGACACTTTTACTTTTGTGTATATCTTCCCGGTAATAAAAACAATAGAAATGTATCGGGTTCAAAGTTTTGAAAATATCGAGTCCGGGTCCAGAATTTTAGAATATCGGGTCCCGGTCCCCTATACATCTCTAATGCACATACCTGTAATTGGGGGGGGGGGATTCCCCCCAAGCTGGTCGATAGGGATGGGCCGGATCCACTTTTTTTGGCTACACCGGATCCGGGTCCTAAAAAATTGCTTCATCGGATCCAGATCCGGATTTAGAAAACTGCATTCGTCAGATCCGGACCAGAACAGCAGATACAACTGGTTCGGGATCGAATCCCTATACAGTTTATACATGTGAATGAATAATCGTTTTTATAATGTTTAATTATTCGAAATCAAGTGGTATGAATTCATATTTCTTCTCAGTTAAATAGTTATTATGATAATCATTGAAACTTGAAGCAAACAATAGCACAGAATCTTTAGACTGGGCTTTTTTTGTAAGCCTCAATGCACACCTTGCAGAAATGACCAGAAAAATTCTGCACGGAACGAGTGTTCCGGTTCCAAATAAATATAAATTTGTAGTACTGTCGGTTTGGATTTTCAGTCGAATGGTGTGAAATGAATCTAACTATATATATAAATTCCCTCTTTCTTAGTTTCATGTTTTCAAGTATGGGCTATTCTTGACGTCCGTTGTGGGGCTGTACTGTTTCATGTATGATTACAGTTGATGGAAGTTTTTTTACAAGGATTTCACTCTTCCCTAAAATCCATCTACGTGTAATAAGTTGCTCATGCTAGCCGGAAAGTGAGGTTGCGTGGGTCAGGGAGTCGAATGAATTTTTCGAAAATCTTGTATGTTACTATAAATTTAGGCTATTGGAGAGAGATGGGGGACCGGAATTTATAAGGGGCTCTTTTTTTAATTAATCCCGTTGTCAAGATTGTTTTTTTGGAAGAACAAGAAATTTTTGGAGGCCGTTTTTCAGTCAATATTCTGAGTTCTTTTTTCCATTTTTTGTCGGCTGGCCAATTGGCTCCTAGAATCCAAATTTTGCAGGCCAAGCCAAAACTAAAAAGTTTGTAAATCAATGTGGTAGTGAAAAAACAATGTCTTTCAACAAATTTAGTTAAAAACACGCTTCAAAATCACAGTAGAAACCCACATAACAGATCAATCATTTTGAATACATTCCCAATCACACACAGAATAATAAGGCTCACGCATTAGATCAGTCATTATTCAAATCAGTCATCGGGGTTTTTCGCACAAGCTATAGGTTGCAATACGCAGCGTGGGGAAAAATTTGGTTGCACAGATAAATATTAAGTTGCTCACTCTAAAATTGATATATTCGCTTAGTTTCGTCAGAAAAATGATGATAATGATTTTTTCCTGACTTTTAAAACTGAATTTCCTTAGTTTTGTAGGAAAAATCGAAAGGTGTTCTAAAATAACTTATTCGGCGCCTAGCGCCGAAAAATTTTGATTTCGGGGCCTCTTGAAGTCGGAAAATTCATTTTTTGAGCACATTCTTCTGCAACTACCGATGATCAATCGTGATCTTTTCACCATCTGGTTGGCGAAAGAGGTCAAACATTTTTCCTCCATTTCCGATCTAATTCATCTGGAGCCGGTACCAATCATAATTATTCATCAAAAGATATTGTTTTCAAATTACCTAAAGCATAAAAAAGCGCGACAGGTATTTTACTTCGAACTTGAATATCTTAAATTAATTCCGATGCTTAGCACCGGAAGAAAATTTTGGATTTTGATGTTCTATAGCGTTGGAGAATGAATATTTTTAATATGTATTTCCTGCATGAGAGGTCTAATTTTTCAGTGAATTTAATGGGTTTTCAGTCGGTAAAACTAAAATTCAAAAATTAGGCAGGCAACGAAGAATTTGGATGGGTTCTTCAGATAACGACAACCTCTGCCATTTTTTCATGCCGATGATGTTTTGATCATTTTCAAAATGCACAAAGTTATGTTCACGAAAGCCTAAAATTCTGAAGGACCGCAAAACTATTTTATGGAAATGTTCTAAAATAATCTTGATTTTTGTCAAATACGTGACAAAACAATTCAAGGTCAAACATTCCTTTATAACATGCTGATGTTTAAAAGCTGTAAGCATAAGCTAGGCCTAAAAATGTGTACCCACACCTCACTAATTTAGGGTTTACCCCCTCCAACCGATTGGAGGTTTTGCAGTTACGTTTCACTGGTTACTGATGATGCAGTTGATAACGAATCCATGGGTTCTAAATCAGTCGAATCAAAATCATATTTGAATCTTTTATCCTGTCTTTTTGCTGCTACAGTCGTAAAAAATGTAATTCTTTTCATTTGTTGACACGAAAATTTACGAATCTGGAAAAATTTATAAAGTTAAAAGAGGAATCACCTTAAGAAGTGGACCAAAAACTTGTTCATTAGTGATTACTATTACTGTTACATAATGGAAGCACAGCACACAACGTAATTAGGCATTATTTTGGAAAAAAGCTAATAACATTTCATCCCCCGCCCCTAGCTCCTAACTATGCTGTGGTCGATGCCAGTTACTACTCCATCAGACAAAGACAGCAGAATTTAAAATCAACAACTTTGATTTGTTTGAGATAATTTTCTACTGTTTTTCAGTTAAGCTTTTTCCATCCAAAAGGATTGTGTTCCATACCGTGGTCATCCTATGGCCAGCCATATGGCCGACGTTTTTTGGGGGGAATTCGTATGGAACTTCCCCCAATTAAATGGCGTTGAAAAAAGGAAACTTCGGAATTTTATCCTGATAAGTTGGGAAAATGATTGAAATGAAAGATAGTCTTTGTGGTCTAAAAGCCCACAACTACTCGTATTTATGACGCGGAGCGCCAAAAAATTGGAATTTTGGATCCTTGAAAATATGCATTTTCCAACTCATCTGGAAGCTTCTTGCTTTTTATGCTCTAGATTCGTTTGACTCCTTTCAGGATGACGCATTGTATGAACATTTTTTTAGAAGTTCCTGTTGCTAAAAGACAGAGAAGAATCGATCGCCAAGAAATCGAACAGTATTTCGAACGGTGCAGAGAAACATGATTCCGACATAGATCATAATCGAAGTAACAATACGGAGAATGTCGGAGTCCAGATGATAAATTATACAGCTCGATGGAATAATGAAAAAGTAAATTTTGACATCATAGTTTGACGGAAGTATTATAAAAATATTTTTAGACAAACGTCCTCGATAATGTCAACCTGACGATCGAACCAGGTCAATTAGTGTTGATTGTTGGTCCTGTCGGTGCAGGAAAAGTGAGTCAAATGCGATCAAAAAACATATGGTGCTGGAGATTGAGTATTGAATTTTTGGCATCCATGTTATTTATCTTCAATTTTTAAACTAAATTTTGCTATGTTCAATAAATTCAATTAAAATCATGTTATTTCTATCGTATTAATACGAAACTGGCAGTGTTATCGAGGAGATGACTTTTCCAGATTTGGAATATTATCCACAGAATCTCCATGATTTTTTTGTTTAGTCTAGCATATTGTATAGTCTCTGCGGAGAATGTAATACCGTGAGTGGTACAATCAAAACAAACGGCAAGATAGTCTACGTCCCTCAAGATCCGTGGATATTTTCGGCTTCTGTACGTCAAAATATAATTTTCGGTAGGCAACGTTTGGAGCCTCAGCGTTACGCCAAAGTTGTCGAAGTTTGCCAGATGGAAAAAGTAATCGGAGATTAATTCTTTCCACACGCCGTTAATAATACATCTGTCTCGGTCAGCTGTCGTGCATATACACATTACATGTATATAATAGGATTTAGAATCATTAGCGCGCGGAGATTCGACGGTCGTTGGAGATCGAGGTGCGGCTTTGAGTGGCGGTCAAAAAGCCAGAATTAATCTTGCGAGGTAATATCACATAGCTGAATTTCTAGAAGAAATTTCATTAATTTCTCTATAGCAAAACTACCTATTGTATCTTTGAATTGCTCTATATTTGTAACGCAATTTTTTTTTCAGGGCACTTTACTACGACGCCGATATATACTTGCTAGATGATCCACTGAGTGCCGTGGATGCAGCCGTTGGCCGCCTACTCTTCGAACGGTATGTATTTTTTGATCTCATACACATGATGTGTGGCGATTTTATCTAGAAAATTTTTCACTTTTAGGTGCATTAATAGTTATCTACGCGACAAAATTCGAATTTTGGTCACTCACCAGCTGCAGTATTTGAAACATGCGGATTACGTTATCGTCATGAAGGACGTAATGTCCTACATTTGATGACATTCAACAAATAGTCTTAAACGAATAGTCTTACTGATAAAATTTTTGACGAAGTTTCATTTTTTCTGAACGAAAACTTTCTACTGTAAGTTAATTATGGATTCTGATTTTAAAACTTGAATTTCAAATAGGGCAAAGTGGCGGCGAGCGGAAAATATCAAGATCTGGAAAAACTGGGTGAAAAGTTTACGTCGATCCTGCGTGAAACGGAAGAATCGTACCAAAAGTCGGGCGAAAAATTGGCACGTTTATCGTCGAATCGAGAATTGAATAGAACGATAAGTCAAGAATCGGCTAGATTGCCTGATAGGACGCAAATCAAGAAAGTCCCTCACCGTTCGACGAGCGAAGACGCTAATTCTACCGCCGAAACTGTTATCGGTGCACGTGATGATAGCGTTTTCTCCGATTCTAGTCCCAAATTGAACCAGACGATCGAAAAAGACGCTTTGCTTCAAGAACAAGATAATTTAGACTGGAAGGTACGGTACACATGTGTACTTCATGGTTGTCGTAATGTCTCTGGGTCAGATATGGATTAAATGATTTCCTTAATGGATTAGAACCCAGCACCACTTCAAAATCACGAACAGTACATAATGTTTTCTGAAGAGCAATTTTGCCAAATTTCTGTTCAGTTACGTTACTCATTTTCTATCGTTCAGCGCGAAGTTCAAGCTCAGTTCGAGGATGAAAAATCAAGTGGAGTCGTCAACTGGCGCGTTTACGTCGCTTATTTCCGTCACATGGGAAGTTGTGCATGCGTCGTATTGGCATTCGCTTTTTGCGTTTTTGTTCAAATTGTTTTTAATTTTTCGGATTGGTGGCTCAACATATGGTAAACGTCGTAGCAGTTTTTTCTTAGCGAGTACTTTTTAAAAGAATGAGACATACACAAAAAAAATTCATAAAATTTTATTATTTTCTATGACATCAGAATTTTCGGATTTCCTTTTTTTACAAGAGAGCCGCCAGTATTTCTTGAATAAATTTTCGAAAAAAATCAGCTCTTTTCCTGACTTGAAATTGAATTAAATTTTAAATTAAATTAAAATAAATTAATTAATTATAACTAATACTTAAATTAAATTCAATTATTACTGAAATTTCTATTACTAAAATTAAATTTTCAAAATTTAAATTTCAATATTAAATGCTTAGATTGACTTTTCAAGACATATTATTTTTCTAGGGTCAACAGTGAAGACGCTAAGAAAATGAGGATTTTTAATCAAACTTTCGGTAGCGAATTTAATATGGACAGAATTAATGCCTCGCTAGACACTATTTGTTCGTTATCACCGACAAAGGTTGAAAAAAACCTATTACCCGATATGTTCAAAACTCTTGGTACTTACGACTATTTGTACATCTATACGATAATTATTATCGGTCTCACGATCGGTAGCTTGTTACGGTCGGTCGCTTTCCGAATTATGCTGAACAGATCGTCTTTCGTTCTACATTCTAAAATGTTTAGTGCGATTTTGAAAGCGCCGTTGCTCTTTTTCGATCGAAATCCCATCGGTAAGGGAAATACATGGTTAGTAACTCGTCCCATTTGCAATGAAAGTTGATGGATTTTTCTATTTAGCGATTAACGTACAAGTTTTTTTCAATTATAGAGATGTCGACTTTGTGTTAAATGATGTAATTATGTAACTGATTTCAGTTCAGACCATGCATGTCACGGCGCCCGAAGGTCTGGGGGTGGGGGTGTCGGACGACTTTTTTGGGCCAGGGGTCATTAATTCCCCAAAATTTTAGGGGGAGAGATCTCTGAGGGGAAAAAATCGATGTTTTCACCCTGAAAATTCCGAAAAATAGTCTTAAAAAATATTAATTTCTGTCTAAAAAACGTAAAAAATGTATTCATGGACGCCGAAAAATTGACCTTTGACCATTTTTTGTTCAAAAATTGACATTTTTCATGAAAAAAACGACATTTTTCAATATTTTTCCGACCGAAAGTATGGGGGTCCCTATGACTACCATATGGCTAGCCAAAGGATTGTAAAATCTATGGCTAGCCATATGGCCGATGATTTCTGGGGTGTTCCTAGCACAGAAAATGTCATTTATTAACAAGAGTTACTTAATGACATTTTTCGTTTCTTCGAATAGCTGTTTTCAATCTATTCATTGTGTTACTTTGTGACTGCCGTATTACAGAAGTTTCATAAATCAGTTTTTAGAGCGTATAACCTAATTTTTCAATTATTTTCAGGTCGAATATTGAATAGATTTTCGAAAGATACTGGTACAATGGACGAGCTTCTCTCATTCGCTACGTTTGATTTTATTCAGGTAAACTGTATGAAAGTTTTGGCGAAATGAGTAAACGCTAATTTGAATAAAACGATTTCCGAATGAGATCATAAATATTTGTCCAAGTTTTAGACTTAGCTTTAATGTTGATGTGAATGCTGATTTGGGTCATGCATCATCCTTTATGTAAATGTTTACGCGAATAAAAAACAATTGCTGCTTTTTCTCAAGAACAACTTTATCGATTTTTCCAAAATCCAATTTTATGACGCAAACTTCCGATATATGGAAAATAATACTTGAGACGTTACCATATTAAAAGTGTTTTCATTTTTAGGGAATCATCACCTTTCTCGGCGTTATTCTCATGGTCGGATTCATAAATCCGTTAATTTTTTTGGTTACCGCTCCTCTTATCGGCTTATTTTTGTACGCTAGATGTTATTACATGAGAACCGCCAGAGTTGTTAAACGATTAGAAGCGACAAGTGAGTGTTACTTCATACCCTATTTTCATTAATTTCTTTAACGAATAAGTTTCATGACGCCAGGCGATCGGCTGACGCAGCCATTTGGACGATGTTGTCAGAATTGATCGAAAAATAGACCTCGAAAGTTGTTCATATGTCTCAAAAATGCGTGTTCACGCTTCAAAAAACACGTGTTTACGTTCCAAAAGGCCAATAAAATGACTTTTCATGGCGCGAAGTGCCAAAAAATTTGACATTATTCACATTTTCATCTCAAGTTAATGATTTTAAGCCTAAACAAGTGACATTTTTGGTCGATTTTGACCTGATATAGGTGAGGGTTCAAACAGCTGCTCTGCGTTTAAGGAAGGCATTTATTGCAGTTCACACTCCCAATTATAAATGTAAAGGGTTTGCCAAAAAAGGCGGCCGGTGCTGACTTTCATATCTTTCAAATGGATGTGTTTGATGATGTCGATAGAAAAAAACATCGGGCATAAAAACAGCAAAGTTTTGGCCTATTGACTGACTAGAATCAAAAATATTTGACGTCAATTTTTTTCAAATTACAAAAAATATCCACAAGAATCAACATGTTTCATAGCAGAAAAAAGTAAAGTAGATCCAATCATAAGAACCATATAACAGCTAAAAATTACAAGACAGCCGTTTGAATATATCCTCCTTTCTGTTTTACTACTAATTTTAATCGTTTTTCGAACTGGTCTAAGGCAGAATTGATTTTGCTTTTTTTCCAATTTAAAGATGAAAGGTCTTGATTTTGGCGAAATTTTGCCCATATTGAAAGGAAAAAGTGATGACACTTTAGGTAACGAGTACATTACAAATCTGGGTCATTTTTAAAGTATTCGTGTGTTTAAACAACCTTACAAAACTCATTTTCGCAGTAGGACAACTTTTACTTTTTGAAAAATGACCAATTTTACTAAATTTCTGTTTGTGTGAAAATCAAAAAAGACTAGGAGCATAAAACTTGACCCTTACAACAAAGATAAATAGAGGATTCTAATGCAGCAACTCGCATTAAAAAAGGTTCATCCATTCAAAACTTATGATGGGAGTCAGCACCGGTCGCCTTTTTTGGTTCACTCAGTATATTGCAGATTTCTTAATTTTTCTATTCAATTCAGCTAAAAGTCCTGTCTATTCGCACGTAAGCGCAACTCTGAACGGCATAACTTCCATCCGCTCATTTGGAGTTGAAAAATTCGTAATGAAAGATTTTCATCGCCACCAAGTAATAGATTTCTTCAAATATGTCAGAGATGCACGGAAATGCTTTCCAAATGGGAAGGTCTAGGAGATGGAAAAACTTAGAGGAGAAGTGAAAATTTCCTTCAAAGAGACTAATTTTGGAAAGAAAACCAGATATTTTGGCTATTTTTCAAATTAACGGCTCGGGTAAGAGTAAATGACAGTTTATAATAGTTCAGGTAAGGATATTTAGGGTCATGTAGGAGCATGCGTGTGCATCGTCACTATTTTAGGCGCGCATAAATCCCAGAAGTCCTGGATAGCAACTACATACAATTTTTAAAATTTCCATTGGCAGTCTTTGTTGTCAATGTGTTGTCACGAATTTGTACTGATTGCAAAATTCTAGGCAGTATCCAATTCTCTGATTTTTACCTTACTCCTTTCATTATGAATTAGGACCAAAGGCCAAACTATAAATCTTTGCCTTTAACTTGTAAATTCTTTGCTATGCTTATAAATGCAAAGCAATAATACGGATGTCCTAAAATTATGACCGGCTACACTTATACCCCTGTGACTGTCTTGATCTAAATGATAACTCACGTAACCTTCAGTTGTGACTGACTTTTCGTCCCAAATCGCCTGAAAGTAAATACCTGATCGGAAGCTCAGCCTGGGAATAATCCCCGGACTCTACCACTCTATGCCAGATGTGAGTAATAGTTTAACCGGTCATACTTCTATGTGTCGATATTGTATACGGGGTGTAGCGGAACTCCGTGTAAGGTATTTTACAATAACCATAGTATATCTAGGTTACGTCGTGCTGAAATACATATAACATGTAATTGGGTGGGAAGTACCATATGAACCCCCCAGAAATTGTCGGTCATATAGCTAGCTATTGGGTGATCCCCCCACAAGATTTGCCAGTCCTATGGCTAGCCATATGATAATTATAGGGTTAGAAAAGAAATAATTGCATCAAAAAGCTTAGAGACTTGACGTATTGATCTTTCTCAAAAGAAAAAAATGCGAATCTTCATTAAATATGATAAAATATTGAAGATTACCAATAAAAACATGAGATAATACGTTCAAGATGATGAAAACTATTATAGATTATATGATAAATGAAGTTAGACATGCTAAAAGCCGCGCCTGAGCTAAGTAATGCATAATAATGATTATTAAAATTATAATCGGCGCGAAGCGCCGGAAAATTTCGAGATTATGACCTTCTAAAATGCACCAAAATGCATCTTTTCTGTATCCGATATGATCAAACACATGACTCAAAAAATTCTGACAAGCCATTTTATCTTGTTGGACAAAAATTCTACAAGCCATTTTGTCAGTCCAACAAGCCATGGCTTGTAAAATGCTTAAAAAAACTGGGCTTGATTTGTCCATTTTTTGGTCAAAAAACGCATTTTTGAGCACTGTGTGACCCCCTCCTCTTGACTTCAGAAAGTTGTCTACTCCATCCCCGTAAAAATGGCTTTGATAGTGTACTCAACGGTCCGGAGCTCATACAGGTATCCAATCAAAAAGATAAATTTTCTGGTAGAAATGTTAATTTTTGAAGAAAAAATCAACTAAAATGGTAGTTCTATGACAGTTAATTTGGGGAAAACTGTCGAAAATAGTAAAGTTGTGTTGAAAAATTGTATTTTCTGAAGCAAAAAAAGGTCATAACGTCAATTTTTTGGGTCGTCGTTTTTTCATGCTTTTGCAGATGAAAACTACTTTTTGAAGTGATTTGCGAACTTTTTAGTCGAAAAAAATCGATTTATTTTCTTTATTGTCTCCGTTCCAGAGATAATTTCTGGCTGTCGATGACCCCTTCCATAGAAAATGTCGTTCAACTGTGTCTTCGGCGCTCCGTTTTCAGCAAAAATGTCAATTTTCGGATCTCCAATGCTAAATTAAAAAAAACAATTTTTCTGCCGTACGGGGAAAAAATCGCGAAAGAGAGGAGCTATGAACAACTTAAAACACGAATAATTACTCTACAGCATAACGCAGTCTTAATTTTCGACCCAATACATAGTAAAAATGTAAGAGATACTAAACAGAGACAGTGGTAAGCCAGCCCCTAGCAGGCTTACAACTTCCGGCTCTGCTCTTGCGCGCGTGAGCACTTTTTTGGTTCGTGAAAACCATTTGACTCTAAACTGTCTCTTACAGAGCCATTTCACAGAGCCGCTCTCCAACAGAGCCGGCTCTCAGAGTATCTCTCCATCAGAGAAAATCTCGTGGAATCCATTTTCTCTCTTTTGTCTCTCGGAGAGCCAAAACAAAGGAAGAATCGAGAGACAGAGCAAATTTTCGCACGAGAGACTTTCTTGGAACCGGCTGCCGGATTCTTGAAACTAGCAGTCAGAGGCGATAACCACTGGACCAAGACGGCCTCCTCAAGGTTTCCTGTGAGTAACGTCCTTGACCTGCCTCCAAATGTATTAAATGTTCCGCTCGATCTTTAACGATTTCTCCCAAATTTTCGGTTGGGTTCAAATCTGGACTGTCACCAGGCCACATGTCATTTCCCCAAAACTTGATACCTTGCTCACGAAGCAATTATTGCGTAGCATTTGCCTTCATGCATGGCGCACGGCCGTGGATGAACGTGGTTTCTCCAGTTCTGATCACGTTTCCTCATCATTCAAAAATGGAATAACATGTTCCAGCAAAACCGTTTGCCTAAAATAAGCTCCGTCCTAAGATTCTCCTGCTTCTTTGACTACCCACGTCATTCGCTTCGCTGTAAACATTAAAAAAACTGACGCATGTTGGATTTTTGACCACAGATCGAAATCTTTCTGAGTCATCAATTTCGCCCACTTCAAATGCCCAAACACGATCATTTTGAGGATTGGGTTTCCTGATCGTGTAAATAAAAAACTTATCACTAAAGACAAAGTTCAAAAAATCCAATTCGTCATAATCCTTAGCAAAATCAGCTAGAAACATTCGATTTTCTCGATTCAAATTCGTTTTGAGTGGTTTTGAAATAATGTGAAATGGGCGACATCCACTTTTTCGAACGAACCGATGAACAGTGGCTTGATCAATTTTTCGTCCTCATTTCGCTAAAATTTCTTTCGCCAATTCACGAGAACTGCCTAACTGATGACAATAATTTTGTTCGATAATGTTTTTGTTTCCTGCGATAAACGGCCACTGCGACCACAATTTGAAAAATCCATCGCCTGGCTTTTTCTTCCAATTCTGCATAGCCCAACGTTTTGATATTCTAAGCTTGTTTGTGACCCAATTAATTGAAATAATCGTTGCACCGGCTAACTTTGCTTGATAAAATGCAGATGCTTGAATCCGATCAATGACTGGAGTAGTTTCTGAGTCAAAACTCATTTTGACAACAAATATGTAAAAATTTTACGGAATTCTATAACACTAGGGATGCAACGGATACCCGGACCCGTTATCCGTTATTACCTGATATTTTTCGCTACCCGGACCCGGACCCGATATTCTGATATTTTCAGACCCGGACCTGTTATAATTCTGAGGAAATTATAACGGGTATCGGATAATGCAATTTTTATCAATCAACCACTGATGATAATATACTCATGATTCAAGCTTTCTTGTTTCTAAAAATAATTAAAATAACTTCATCAAAAATTTATTCAACGTTCAACTTGCGTCTTATAATGCATCGCGACGAAATGAAAATTGTGTGGGTGTGGGAACAAACAACGCATTATTGTTGTATTATTATATTGATCGTTGAAAGAATACAAGTCACTCGTGCAATTTACGGGAAATTTTTGTTCCTTTTATTGTATTATGTATAATATAATTATGCTTATATGTAGCTTGTGTAAACATGTGTATGTCATCGATGTGTATGTTAACATGTGTATATATCATCAATTTTAGAGATTGGACCCGGACCCGATATTTTTTGAATGAACTACCCGGACCCGGTATTTGAAAAATTACAGACTCGGACACGGACCCGTTATCATTAAAAACTTGGACCCGTTGCATCCCTATATAACACATTTCTTTTTGGTTCTGTGTAAAGTTGACTTAATTTTTAAACTCTGTAAAATACAGTGTAAAACGCAGAATTGAATTCTCTACAAGATGATATATTGCAGTTCATGTTGCGCTTGCACAAATAGCTGCAAAACCCTGTACTATATAGAACTCATTTATAAATAGATTACACTGGTGACGAATATAAAAGGATACAATGTTCATAACGAATAGGTAAAAAAATCATGTATGATTGGCACCGACACCTGCGCAGGTGCTTAGGCATCGGCATAAAAGTTGGCACCAGAACATCCCTAATTAAGACCAATACTCATAAAAGATTGATGAAATTGACTGAGAATGATTCAAAAACGTTGAAGATGCTAAATTGATTTCCGCTGAAATTCAATATTATCAGTGCTATTGCATTCTCTTCTATATTAGTCGAAGGAGCAGCCATTGGGTATCAGTCTCTGATTTAGAATTGAATGCACTTCCAGAATATACGCAGGTTTGTGCTTTTTATACTATATTTATCCCCTTGCATGAAGTTTCCTTACACCCTGTATGTACATTATTTTCTATGATTGAGCTTTTCTAGAATTCCACTACGAATTCGACTTTCAGTACTGCATTTAAATGTTCATGAATGTGAGATTATTTACTTGATAGTCATTATTCGCATTAGTATATTGATACAATAAGTAATTTTAGAATTCGCATACTTCGATATATTCGGCCTTCCTATCAACTAGCCGTTGGTTTTCGTTAGTCATCGATTGGCTTTGTTCCATTTTTGTTTGTATCGTTGCATTTATGTGCATCTGGTCTGCTGTCGGTAAGCATTCATTTTGAAATAATTGGTTACGATCCTAGACCAGTTTGACCTGCGCTAGCTTGCCTTGCACTAATATTTTACGAATCGCAGTATATATCAAATTTTTACAGTAGAAGGCCGAATCACTGAAGGTGCAGCAAAGAAAGAGAAGAGAAAGTGTGAAGTTGGAGATATCTCGGGGCAATTATGAAAAAAGAAGAAGTAGATTCTCCGAGATTAATTCACTATTTCATTCGCTCCAAACTCGCTCCTCTGTTGTATCGCAGAAGTGAGTAAAGTAGAAGATTATTATCCAGAACAAAGTTAGGCAGTTTCCAATACATTTTTCAGCGCACTGACTCTGTGCATTGCATTATGAAACGTAATTATTTCTCATCAATTTTCGAGTATGGAGAGCTCCGAAGAGCTCTATTTTCTGGTTGAGTGCCCGGCTTAAAACGATTCCGTTTTTAAACACCGACTCCGTTTCCAGACTTGAAAAAAATTAATTAAAAAACCGAAGAGTGCACTACTTGGAGTGCCACTATTTTTTTACAGTACGAAAGTATGCCTTTCTCCGAATTTAAAATATTCAGAACAATTTTCTTGTCTCCTGGTTTGCTGCAAGATTTTTCGGAGTTTATTCCTCGTTTACTTTTTCTATCTTCTGCGATCCTAAAAAAGTTTCTCTCTGAACTTACTCCACGATTACTCCCAATTTGTTCCTTGAATGCTCCGAATCTTCTCGTATTTTACTTTCTCCACCTTCAGCGATTCGGCCTCAAAAGGATAATGGCGCGTTATCCCTATCCTCATTGGGCTCTGAATATTCAGGTCTTTTCAAGCGGAATTTCTAATGAGCGAAAATTTCTGTATAGAAAAGTCAATATTTTTGTTACAATCGTGGAAAATTTAGTGTCTACCAGAACGAAATAAATTCATGACTCTGAAGTTTTTTTAGAATAGAAAATTTTAGAATTAAACCTTCCACTGCTTTTGATACCATAGTTTTAGAAATTTCCAAAATTTTAGTAAAATCGATTATCCAATCAATAAGAATAAAGTTGCTTCAAGAAAACGATCATATGTGCTTTTGCACGATAGCCGGCAACATCAATCGTGTAAATTCGATAGGAGGCTGGATATGTCCTTCTTCTCTATTTTCTGCTGATATTTAATGTCCATCAGAATCAGGGTCTTTTTGGTTTTTTCTCGACGGGCCATTTGGCTCCTAAGGACAAGCCAAAACTAAAAAGTTTGTAAATAAATGTGGTTGTAAAAAACAATGTTTTTTTCAACAAATTTAGTCAAAAAAACTCTTCAAAATCGCGTAGCGCCGGAAAATTTTCGGTATTTTTCATTTCAAAATGCATAAAAATGCATCTCCGCACAGGAAGACCTCTAGCCTAATCAAAAAGGGTGGTTAGGCTCTCATTTTTACAAGCCAATTTGGCTTGTGCCCCTAAATTTTTAGGAGACAATCAGAATTTTTAGGAGCCATGGCTCCAAATTGACGTAAAAAAACTCTTTTTCATTTTTTCATTCTGTTATTGCAAATTATTTTTTCCCGGGTTTTCGTCGTTGTCATTAGATAAGACGCTTAAAATCTTGAATGGTTTTGCAGACCAAAGCGCTGGCAGTATCGGCTTAACTTTGTTTTACGCAGTATCGTTGTTAGGATTTTTCCAATGGATTGTTCGTCAAAGCACAGAAATGGAAAGCATGGTTGGTGTTTTCACCGCGTTTATTTTTTTTGGTTATTGGTTCCGGCCAGGATCACGCCATATACTCAGCCAGCATTCTGACATCACACTCGACTAATCTTTAACAACTTCGCTTTTAACTAAAATCTAACACATGTCTTTTCTAGCTTTTTATTTGCTAAACAGTGCTGCAAAAATTCAGTAGATTTCATTATGTTGTATCTTTCAAGGGAATGCCGGAGAAGTTGGCCTTAGCGTCTTCTATGCGTCATCGTTGATGATCTTATTCAGCCGATTTCTTAGTCAAACTGTGAATGTTGAGCACGGGGTATTTATTAAATTTACTATCTATAGTTTTATGATTCATCTTTGGTGAAAAAAGACTTCCCATGTTATCAACTTTGATATATGGGAGCTATTGGGCCGTAAAAGTTGAAACAGCTGTACGTGCTCGGTCACGGTCAATGAAAAAAATCTGGCTTAAAAGACCTCTTATATGGCGTTTCTAGGAATATTTACTGCACAAAACTGCATATTAAAATTCGAAAATTTTGATATTAATGACAGATTGAACATAAATTTGAATGACTTTTGTGCAGAAATTCACCATTGATATAAATTTAGATTTATTCTGTTGCTCCCAAGTCGTCTGTAAAATTTTAGAATTTGGTTGCAGATGCGGGCAGGACTTGCTGGAGTACAGTGACCGCAGCCTGGACATGCTAGTAGTGGGACTGCTCAATCATTTTTTGAATAACTTTGCAGCCAATAGAATGATTACCACGGACATTAACTTTAACCCTTTAACTTGACGCCACAGTAAGAAATCAATTCCACATAGTATTTTTCTGGTGTATTTCGTGAGTTTCAAAAATTGTGAACCAAACTACTTGCGATAAATAAGGCTTTTCTGTTTTTCGTTCATATAACTGTTGTCTATTACTTTTGCATGTAGACCCATCCCTATTGTGAACTCTTCCTCAATTTCTCGTCACCCAGGGGTGCCCTACGGCTTTATTTTGCCCTTTTCAGATTACAGTCTTTTTTCTTTTCTAACAATAGATGGTTTCGGTCGAAAGAGTTTTGGAATATGCGAATCTAAAACCCGAAGACGAATCGACTTTGATCATTAAACCACCGAAAGATTGGCCGAAACGGGGGCAAATCAAATTCGATGAGGTTAAACTTAGATATTCGATGGAGTCAGATTACATTCTCAAAAATTTGTCGTTCGAAATCAAACCAGCCGAAAAAGTAAATTGACCGAAAAAACTCCCCGCTCACTCTATTTGCATTATGCAAATAACATTCGTTAAAAAACAGCGGAAGATGTAGAAGTTAATTGTTTTTCGAATTTAAATTTTGAGCTAATGATCGACAGGAGATCCGTCTCCGGAAAATGCGGCAAATTTACCGATTTCCAGCCTCCGAGCCGGAGGAAGGGTAAAAATTAGCTGGAAGTAGTAGATTTTTGGCTCAATTTTAGTAAACGGTAATTATGTCTTTCCAATCAAAAACTTCTCCTATATGGTGGAATGCAGCAAGAAACTCATATTTTTCTTCCTTGTCCAGCAAAAATGTCACGTGATTTTTAGACCGCCGTGATCCCGATGAGCTGGTCATTTTATATCAGACAACATAAGGGGTATGGAGGTATTACATTTACCAAGTGTTTAAAAAAACATTCACTAACCCGGGAAAATGATCAAGTTTGTCGAAAAACTGTATGTGAAAACTTCATTTAGGGTATTGCAGTACGTCAAGCTATTGTGTACGGTTTTCATCATGATAAGACACTTATAATCATCAAAAAGCATACTGGGAGTAGAGAATTCAGCTGTGCACCGAAAAATTGTGAAAGTAAAGAACATTTTGGTTGATTTCTTTAGTTGTGAAATCAGGTTGCTCCTCGACCAAAACTCGATCGTCACACCCTTGGCGTGAAACGCGCAAAACGAAAAATGATTCGACGATAGAAAAATAAAATTTTTGCTCAAATAATAACTTTAAACGTCTATGAAAAGCAAACTTACCACAGATTTAGAAGGAAAAATATGAATAACATAAGTCTTAGTATTAAAAATACTTAAAACTGAACATTCTTCTACACAAAGACCTCTTAACAATAAAAGAATAATGACAGCCTAAGGTCAGTGGAATTGACCCTCGGACAACTGCTCCCATCTTGGAATCTGCATAATATGTGCTGTCTTGTCCAAATTTATGGAAAACGGCTGACCACCGGGTAACTGTTGTCTAGCTAGTTAGCATCACTCTAGACGATCCTGGGCGAATGAGAGGGCATGCTTAGCAGCCGTAGTGTGGTGTAGCCTACACCGCAGTAGCATATACCGCTGTCAAAATTGCAGATTTACCCCTACCAGATCTACAGACAGTGTTGATGTATATCTTCAATGACACATTCCTAGCATGATAGATAGGAATTCTAGCTTCAGACAAGAAACCCGCGTAATCAAATGTAGATAAGAACAAATAAGGTGTACGATTATACTGGTGGTTCATTAGAGAAATCTCGTTTTACAAGAAGTCATTCACGAACAAGCATTTCAGTCTTACACCGACGGTGAGTACTATGACTACTTAAAATTATCAGGTGATACTTTCTAATTTCGATGTGCATGCGATGCGCGTGATCAAAAGTCTTTTGATAGCCGGCGTAATATAGCAGATATCAAACAGCTTAAAAGTCATTTTTAAATAATATTTTAAATGATACAACAATGCCATTCATGATTTGTTTGCTCTGGGAACGTTCCATCATACATTTTTGTACGCAAATTCATCGTTTTAATTTATTGACTTGGAAAATTTCGGCTTTGGCTTGTGAAAATTTCGCTGTAGAGGCCGAATGGCCAATGAGTAAGAAATAGAAAGTATAATACTTGATATTCGGTATACTGCGAAAATTTCGCGGTCGTCGGAATCGTTCATACAAAGCTTTTACGATGGATTCTTTTTAAAAGGATTTTAAAGGTTATATGAGTATGTTCACAAATTTTCAATCATATGTGACATATAATCCACCTAAAAATTGTAAAATATAAAATAGCACTTGTTTTCCACTTATATTATTTACAAGCGTTTGTAAATAAGCGGACTATAGTTTAGTATCAACCGGAGAAGCTTATTTGGAAAATAGGCACGAAAATTCAAAAGATTGTTGATAAATATTTTCCTAGTCTTCTAGTGGTTCTGGTCATACGTGTAACGGTGTCCCAAGGTCTGGGAGGTCAAGTGACCTTTTTGGGGCGGAGGGTCATCGATTGCCTAAAATTTAAGGGGGTTCCTGAGGAGACAAAATTCAATTTTTTCACCAGAAAATTTCGAAAAATCTTTCCAAAAAATGTTAATTTTTGTTTAAAAAACGTGAAAAATGTATCTATGGCGAGAAGCACCGAAAAATAGACATTGTTGACCATTTTTTCGTTCAAAAATGATCATTTTTAATAAGGAATTGAAACTTTTTAGTATTTTTTCGACCAAAAGGTCTATGACCATCAATTATGTGGGGGGGATCACCCAAGAGCTTGCCCTATAGTCGACGATTTCGGGGGTTCCTATGGCACTTCCCCAATTACATGTGTGGTTTTGGTACTGTATCGGCCAGTTGGGGGTCATACGATTGTAGTATAGTCGGAAACATTTTTAACCCGTGTTGATGTTACCATCTTGTGCATTGGATTGGTATATAAATGTTCTCAGTCACATATATTTTCCAATTACATAATGATCAAAA
Source organism: Romanomermis culicivorax (assembly GCA_963922205.1). Taxonomy (NCBI): domain Eukaryota; kingdom Metazoa; phylum Nematoda; class Enoplea; order Mermithida; family Mermithidae; genus Romanomermis; species Romanomermis culicivorax. The sequence goes on along the minus strand of CAWUHX010000018.1, from coordinate 1,869,750 downwards.
GGTCAAAAGTATACCAACTAAATGACCGTTCAACTTGGTTGACGGACTTATTGTTATAGTAAAATTAGGCCTCCGGACAATCACTGTTTCGAATCGAAGAAAAAGTCGGAGACATTTTCGAAAACCACCAGAGTAAAAGCGAAGGATTTACTTTACTACCATAGTTTTCTGTGTGCGCGCATACGGTTTATTCAGTGATTTGTTAGGTGCTTCTTCCATTCTGCCACTCTATGGAGATTCGCTTAATGTGTTCAATGTGCCACTGCTTCAATATTCAAATTACTTGATCACTGTATGTGATCTGATACTCAGCGATAGATGCCCCTGTCTTATTCTAAGCAGTTCGAGCCGAAATTCTTCTATTTTTCTGTTTTCGATTCAAATTTTCTGGGTACTTAATTTTCGAGTTTAGTACGTACAATTTGTCATTTTTTATATTTATGTTATTGGTGCCAATCTTCAGATTATTACTTCTTGTTGCTTCATCACATACTGCAAAGAATTTATTCGACAGCATATCACCGAAGTAGGAACTCAACTGATTTTTCAATGTTTCAGATCGGTATTGTCGGAAGAACGGGTGCTGGTAAAAGCAGCATATTGAACGCTCTTTTCCGCCTTTCAAACCTAGAAGGAAAAATCATAATCGATGAAATTGATACGAAAACCATCGATTTGTACGAATTGCGCAAAAAAATTTCTATAATACCTCAGGTAGACTTGATTGCAATCTCTTTATTCGCTTATTATTTTTCCGTTTCATATTTATGATGGTAGTTTCCGGCCATCTGTTTCTAAGTAGACGTACAATTGAATCATTTTACAAGTTCAAGCGTACACTTTCTCGAATTCCTAAAAGACCATCTTCTCAAATGAATTTTTACGGAAGCCATTATTCAGAGTCTAATTCCAGGATCCAGTCCTATTCATCGGATCTCTGCGAAAGAACCTGGACCCATTCAGCGAATTTTGCGACGACGTCATCTGGAACGCTTTGCAACAAGTAAATTATTGTCGAACAAAATCATACCTATAGAAATCCAGTGTTCTGTGATGACACTGAATATCAGGAATTCTTGAAGTTTAGATCTCGAAAAATTCGCATTTCTGATGGATTTTCTAAGATATGTGTTATAGGAAATCACCATTTTTTAATCCTTGTTGGATTTTTCCATGAGTTAAATGTTTATACTTTAATTTAAGGTTGAGCTAAAAAATGCCTTCAAAGATTCCGAACACGGTTTACTAGCCGAGATGCAAGAAGGCGGCGCTAACCTGAGTGTCGGCCAACGTCAATTAGTATGTTTAGCCAGAGCTTTATTGCGTAAAAATAAAATTTTGGTCATCGATGAAGCTACGGCGAACGTCGATTTAGTGTAATTTTTAGCTTAACTTGACTTATTTCTCCCGTTTAAAGATCATTTCGTTTGAATTTTAGAACCGATTCGTTAATCCAGAAAACCATTCGTCAACAGTTCAAAGATTGTACTGTTTTGACCATAGCTCATCGTTTGAATACGATAATGGATTGTTCAAGAGTGATGGTCATGCAAGACGGTTGTTTACAAGAAATGGATTCGCCGGCCGTTCTTTTGCAGAAAAGGGAGAGTTTATTTTTCAAATTGGTCGAAGAAACAGGGCCGCAAAATGCAGCGCTATTAAGGAATATGGCGAATAGGTCGTTAAGTGTTGCCGAGGAGTAATGCAAATGATCACATATGTTCATTAAAATGTTATAAATCATAATATATAGTTGATCTTTTGCTTGTTATTTGAAGAGGGTGTCAGCATTCAATTGCTGTTATTACAAAAAGTCCGAGATTTCGAAAAATCATTGGAATATTTTGGTAATTTGGAAAGTGCTATTAATTCTAATGCCGTTTGACTAAAAATCTTGTGTTTTTTCTCATTTAGCTTGTATATTGAAACTTTTTTGTGCCAAAATTTCATATACATTAGCTAAAATTTAATTAGTTAAGCATTCCATCAAAATACTGCACTTACTTTATCATCAATCCGAGCGGTTTTTATTGCACATTAACTTATGTTCCAACCGTATTTTCATCGAAAAGTCGTGTATGACAATGTTCGCATGCGGGCATCCGTATGTGGTGATTATGTAGAAAGACTGCTCGGCTTAGCTAATGTAATCGTTTCTTTGGGCTGCACTGCTCATTCGAAATGTATTTGCTAATCAAATGAATAGTTCCGGTTTTTATTATTCTGTAGATAAAATATTCAATGAAGACTAAGAATAACACTATGAATCAACTCCTCACTCCATGAACGCTGGCCCTCGTCCCTCATGTGAATATATTTTCATTATGTCACAAAAATATGAGTTAGTTTTCACACGTATTTTTTGTCAAGTGGTTCTTTATATCGTTCATGATGTTATAGGTACATATTCTTATAATGCTTGTTCTACGTTATTTTCTTTAATTGTAAGTAAAATAATTAACAATGCTTTGGTTTTTCGCGTTCGAAAACTTGCAACGCTTTTTCTGCTAAGGATTTAGACGTAGGATTGTTTCTACCGGAAAATACGTAATTTGTACTTGCGCAAATTTTTGTAGGTCAGAAGAGGGCATAGGGCGATGAACGGGTTGATATCGTATCACCTCAGGCAAGGTATAGAGTTCACGACGGTGTGCGGTTGTGGTTGTTCATCTGTTAAGCCCGTCTATTCTCGTTGGCGGAATTCGCACACGGTGGATGTTTCGATATTTTTGCATATTCATGTAGAAGGTCATGAGTATAGCATGTATTGTCATGAAAATATTAGCATGTGTCGTATGCCCAAATCCACGTGGCCCGCGCGCGTCTGAGAAATTACTCTCGGTGAGAGGCTCGATCCCTCGACCTCCTGCACACAAGGCAGGTGCGCTAACACCGAGCCGCGTGGACGGTTCGGAAAATGTGGCTGTAGTGGTGATGGTGAGTGCGAGACATGCCGTATGATAAACAGCCGGACGCACCACTACAACACATGAACTCTGCTGACATACCCAAAAATGGACTTGCCGCTGAGGATTCCTAAAGGGCCATTTAAACTTGCCTTTTCCGACGGAACGGGATGCAATCGACAGACCGAGTGAATGGGAAATTTTCTTTCCGTTCGGTTCGATTGGGGGCTACCGTCGGTCATTTTCTAGAAAACTGCAGTTATCCTTTCCAATCGAATACTATTGTCGATTCGTTCCGTCGAAAAAGGCAAGTATAAATGACCCTTAAGCTCCTCTAGGACTACAGACGGCGCTTTACGTTTGAAAACGCTTGTCCGCTAAACTGTTTACTGTGGTTTTTTTGCCAAAAGTTTATATTTATTCTGAATTTTTTATGTTTCTGGTCTTGAAATGCCCCAATTTTTCACTTTTCTAATCAAGGGTAATTTAAAAACGTTACTGTTTTTTATTATGATAGTTCTTACCCATACATGCAATTGAGGGTGTGAAGTGACCCCAGCCAAAGTCATCACATACCATAGTATCTACGATTCTCCTAGAATGGCCTGCAGGTTGGCTAAGCTGTCGGTTTTAAGGTTAAATATGGTCAATTTTGATTGAGAAATGAGCAATCAATTTTTGGGCGATTAACGTCTTATCGGCTTATCGCGTATTTTCTAGACATTTTTACAATTTTTGAGGCCAAATTCTATATATTTGGTCACTTCTGACCTTCTGCCTGACATGAGTCGCATTAGCTCCGCCTCCCGTATAAAACGTTTAGCTGCTGCGTTTCTACTCTCAAGACTCATTTATACTTGTCTTTTCCAACGGAATGGAATGCAATCGATGGAACGTAACCGAACGAAAGGGAAATTTTTGTTCTATTTGGTACGGTTCGAGGTAACCGTCGGTTCTTTTCCGCGCAGAATTGCAGTTATGCTTTCCGACCGAAAAATGATTTTCAGGCTGAACGGTTCAAGCTGTTAAGGATCCATTCCATTCCGTCGGAAAAGGCAAGTATAAATGAGCCGTTACGATTCTATTTTAAACCGATGATTTTTAATTCTATTTCCGATTTTTTTCCGGAATATTTCATTTGGGAATTCTAGCTCACCATAAAAAAATATGCAAATAACCTAAACCATACTTTTTGCTTAGCACATCATCAGAAGTTTCAAAGTGGCCCATATCAGAATCGAAAATATGAATGAATAGTTTTATGTGAAAATATCGATTTCGATACTCATTAAAATCGACGTTTTTATAGTTCAGTTTAGTATCTGTACCATATTTTGAAATGATGTATACAGCAGTCGAAGATTCGGAAAAGCCTCCTTACCTAGCCAGACGGTAATCTTAAAAACCAATTGTGGTGGTTTTAGGAGAATTGTTGAAAAGACGTCAAGGAATCTGCAGTATGAAGAAAAAATTATTGAATAGCCTCCTGTATTTTTGAATAGATGTTACGTTGCCACTAGAATTGTGATATGGCGAAAGTGATATTCTTATTTTTGGTTTATTCTCGACGCTAGTTATTTTACATTACAAAACAATACAAATAGAAGTTGAACGAAATGAAATTGGAGCCCTTCCTGAAGTTTTCTAGTCTTTGTCATGAAAACGGATTTGCAATTCCTTGTTTTATACTTTCACAATCTTTCAACTTCGGCGGCACATTGGTTACTGTAGTTTTGACGTGCAATGTATCATAATAATCATCGTTCACCGATGTTTCTCGTTTATCTCTGAAAATCAATTAAATCTTGTTCTTTATTGAGAAAAAATTCCGAAAAGATCGAAACCTGGGCTCGTCGTCGGCGTGAGCGCTGGTCGGATCGATTACGTTCACGGCGCCCAAAAATGCTTTAAATTTGTCGCATTGGTTGTCAGTCATGTTGGCTTTACCGCAAGCTATTTTGGAGACGCTGGGATCGTTGGCGACGGCGTTTCTGGAAAAATTAGAAATTGGTGGCGGTAAAAGTTGTATACGTTTAAGCGCTGCGTTAGAATATTTGGAAGTGTAATTGCATTCCAGTTGATTAATTTTTGAGGTTTCTTGATTTTAAGAAACAGCTTGATGTCAAACGTTGGACTTTTGTATTTTTGCGCTCAAAATTTTTTTAAACTTTTGAGGAAGTTAAAGGCTTCAAATGTGAATAAAATAGTAAGATGAGCTCTACAATGATATAAAAATTTGAATTATTTTCGATCCAAAGTTTTAGAGAAGTCAAGTCTATTGCAGAATGGTCAATTTGGCCCAAAAAGGTGATTAGTCCATATGTTGAATATTAAAAAATAAGTCAAAAAATCTGTACGGCACCATATTGAGCTGCTATACTTCGCCGCACGCGCCGTGCGGTGCCGTACAGCGCCTGATGAGTGGCTGCTAATTGCTGTACCTCATGCCGCACGATGGTAAATGATAATAAGTAAATGAAAATGATAAAGTAGCTGCTATACTTACGTGCCCTACAGTGCCGTGCAGCACTGCGTGGCGCATGATAAGTAGCTGCCATACTTACGTGCCGTATGGCTTTGTACAGCGCCGTACGGCGAAGTATAGTCGGCCCCTAATTATAAATTTACTGCGCCCATGCTTATGTAATTTAGAAGTTGGACGCTACAGTATATTGGTAATACTACTGTTACGATGCACACACGCTGCCATCGTGCGTTCTCCTCTGAACCCGTAGACTTGATGTTTCACGCACAAGTGGCGGGCCCCACACTTGGATATTCGAGGTAGGCGCTACTGTGCTCGCTCAGGCGACGCAGGGCTGTGCAGTTAATGCTAGCGCACTGCTGCACCTGGCGCGACGCCCGTTACACTACAGTAGAATAGAATTCGGAACATCATATGGCTGGTCTATCTGCCAATTTTTGAAAATATATCTGTTGGAAACTCTCAGTTTTTTACTAGTTAAAATTTAAAAAGCAATGGCAAGATACTCTGAAATTGAATTTTGTACTCAGTGCGGTATGCAGTGCAGTGCTTGATTTTGGCCAAAACTATGGAAGAAAATAAAAGAGTTCGCATGTGAAATTATTGATTTGTGATCAGAAAGTTTTGGTAATACATGGGTTGCAAAGATTTTTTCGAGCGCATAATCAGTGCATCTCCTTAATTTTGAATATGCTACCTATAGTCTGTTTTTCTTGAAATGCTTCTAAATAATGAAAGTGGAAAGCAATTAGTATTTCAGATTTTCACGATTTTCTTGTAAACAATACATCATATAGGTCTAGGAATTTGTGAGCATATTGACCTAACCTTTAACAATTTTTTGAGTGAAAAAGAGCCTTATGTGAACGATTTGACGACACCCATGATTTGCGTCACTTTTTTTTATTTGGTAGCATTTTATAAGAAACAGACTATAGTCCTTTTTTCCAGGCAACATCTAGATCTATCGAAGGTCCAATTGTTTTTTGAACAAAAGCCTTCATAATTCCACTTCAATAGTCTACATTGCTCTAAATTTCCCGGTTTTTTGTTTTTCTATTTTTGTTGTTGAACTCTGAGCCATAGGTTTTTATACGATTTTGGAACTTCGACCTAGTAGAAATATTTCTATGTATTTCAACACAGTTCATTTTTCTTCTCTTCGTACCGTAAATTCACCTCATTTCGGGATCTAACATGAGTACTGCGCCTTGTTTCAGCACGTCAGCTTGACCACTGGCCTGAAAATTGTACGCCAAACACGAAACGTAATCGCAAAAATTCGGTCGTTTTTGACATAGACCCAAATCTTGAGCCGTAGGTAATTGCTGCGCCTTTCCCGATACTGAATTACTGGCTAGAGGTTTATTATTGAGAAAGTCGGAAATTTTTTGAATGATACTTGATAATTGATCGGACAGAGCATCTGGAATTCGAAGAAAGTGTTTGTTAAAATAATCATTGAAAGATTTTTCTTGATGAAAAATAATGACATCCTTGCCTTTTTTGTGCCAAAAAGCAAATTGATACTTGAGTGGTGCCTCCATCAATGGCAGTAGTTCATAAAAATCCAACAATTTTTCCTGAAACTGCTCAAACTGCTACATTTTGATCATATTTCAGTCAAGTTCGAAGAATTTTCTCCTTCGCATGGAAGATTTTTCTCCCACAACGTTCAAATCTTTCACTTACCTACAAAAACTAGATACTTGAATTTGGGAAGGTGAATTTTCTACTTAAAAATGTACTTACCTCTTTTCTGGCGCCTTGAAGATTTTTCTATTGCGGCATCGTTTGTGCTGAGAAACGTCCAAATTAAGAGACAAATGAAAACTTCCATTATTAAGATTGACACATATAGAAAAAAATTATTCAAATTTGGACTAAAATTTTGTACATTTAATTATCATTTATAATTTAAAGCCTGTTCTTAAAAACTCGTTAATGAATGTAATGTGCTTACATCATTGTTTGACTACCCAAAACGAAAACTGGTTCCGTGGCGAGCTGTCACTTTCTGTTCAGTTTTTTATTGGATTTTATTTTTCCAAACATTTTTTCTTCCTACGCGCTAAAATTCATTTGACCTTGTAATAGACAACGACAGAAACACGGTGATTTTCCGAAAAATTTTCAAAAGTCGGTTTATCTACAAGAAAGTTAGAAAATTAATTTTCATTGAACTTGCATGACTTTGGTTAAAAACACCATTTCGGTCATTTAATTAGAGCGTATATTCTGTGCAGTTTTTGGGGCATACGAGACACGAAAATATTTTCAACTTTGTCTTACGTTTTATTTTCTTCAGCAAAAGTAAAATGACCATTTTTACCAAGTTCATCTTTGTATCCAGTTTTTTCATCAGTTACAGTTATCAACAATCTCTGATTGATAAATTGTTTGGTGGAAGTAAGAGATCAGTACAGTATGACATTACTTTGCAATTTGAAATACGTTATAGACCATATTCTACAAATGAGGGTCGGAATGCAAAATAACCCAGATAGGGAACGTGTATCGCATGCCGAAAGCCGAAATCCTTTTTTCTCAACTGCCACAATCTATCAAAAAAAGTTTTCGCGTACGCTGGTTGTTTGTTATCTGCATGAACGTTGTTCTGCGTTCCGTGTCTCTTCCAGTTTTCTTTTTTCTTTTCCTCGTTTGTCTACACGCTCGTTTGCTTCTGTGCTTATGTTTTGCTATTTTACTTTCATGTTTAAATTTTTTCGTTTGTTTGTTTGGTTTTGTTCAGTTTCTTTCTTCTCTCTGTTTTATTTCCTAAATCGTTGATGTTTTAATCGTTTTATACACTCTCTTGATGTTTCAGGTGGGACTGCGAATAGCGGCGGTCAACCGAATTTGGCGAAGCAAACTTTTGTGAGCCAGTCGTTCGATGGTAATGGCGGCCTTTTACGATTTTTATCTTCGACATTCAGCAACGGTAATAATCAAAACCCTTTTCGAAACTCTGACGATAACGACCCTTTGAGTAACGTGGACATTACAAAAGGACTTTGCGATCGCACAACGTGTAGCGACGTTTACAAATTGCTGGATCAATTTAGAAATAGCAATTTTTATCAATCTCTGAAGGGTGTGTTTCAATTTTTCCCCTCATCTACTAGTTCCAGATCCAACGACTTCCCGAGTAACAGTGTGTTTCAAAACGGAAACCGAACAAGAAAAAAATTCTTCACAGGCATTGGATCGAAGACCAAAGTGGACAAGCTGACCGACAAAGTTACTCATTAATCTTCAGTTTCTGAGAAATCTCTAATTACGTGATAATTATGATAATGGCTTTCTTGTGATTATACGAGGAAATAAATTGGCAATCTTTGATTCTCTTCAGCCAGAAAATAGAAATTTGAAACTCCTCATATTCTCTGGTTGATAAACGTTGTGTTGACGTACCAACTTGAGTATGTGCTATTTTGTGTCCTGGAACGTGCTTGATTTTGTAGTTCTTCTTTCTGCAAAAAAACTAGGTCTAAATAACAGTTAACTGTATTTAGTAATACCTGCATTACGTTAGCAGTGTTGCCAACTGCGGGGTTTTTCCCCAAAATTTGGGGTTTTCTTTTCAATTTGAGGTTTTTTTGGGGTTTTACATAGTGTAGGGTTTTCTTCGGGTTTTTATTTAAATTCGGGTTTTTTTTGGGGATTCTGTTCAGCAAGTAGTAATTACTTTTTAAAATAGAATACTGTATTTTTTACAAAGTATCATTCATCATCACCGTTTTTCTTTAGTGCTTTTTCTCCTTTTTTAGTCTAATATTTTTTTCCAACTATGAAGATTTTTTGGACTCTTTCCTAATTATCGAGAGTTTATCGAGTATTCCGACGTTTTTCAGCGTTTTCTAGGGAATTAAGAATTTTTTGAAAATTAGGAAAAACATTTTAGGCTCATACATTATGTCTAATTTGAATAAAAATTTTGAAGAATGTGTTGTTTTATCATACAATTATGCTAAATTGAGCATTGTTCCATACATATACGTTTTGAAAATTTTGGGGTTTTTTCCCAAAATTGGGGTTTTCTTTGGGGATTTTGAAGGCAGAAGTTGGTAACACTGTACGTTAGTGCTTTTTCTGTAAGCCGCACCAGCGTTTTTTTTGTGCACGGACATTTGTGCCAATTGACACAAGAGGCTGAAAAAATTTGTGCCAATGGCACAAAAAATTTTTTTTTACTAGAAACATAAGGTAAAGCGGGGTGACTTTGATCAGAGGCGACTTTGATCAGAGTATGAGTATGAAATTTGATAACTATTTGAGATCAGCAGGTCATTTTTGCTGAGTAGATAACCCCTGCTGTGAGGTTGCCTACACAGCAAAAATGACGTGCTGATCTCAAATAGTTACCAAATGCCATACTCTGATCAAAGTCACCCACTTTACCTCACTGAAAACTGCGGACAAGTTTTAGGCCAAAAGTTTGATAAAATTTAACGTTTAACGCATTAATTTTTGTAAAAATCGTGCCCAACTTATTTTTCAGCTAACCATGTCAGTGAGACAAGAAAAAACTGTGCAACAAAATTGTTCGCGAAAATCCAAAAAAATAGAATGCTGAAAAAATTTAAATAGCTCTAGAATTGTTCAGGAAGTTCAAATTGAATCAATTTTCGACTACGAATATTTATGTATGTATATTTAACAACAATGTAAAAACTAGAGAAAATAAAGTCGAAAATTGTGTAGATTTTCGATCCAAGCATTGTACGATTATCAACGATATCGGTTTTTCTATTTGAATCAATCAAACACAAAAAGTAAGAATTCCAGTTTTAAATCCGAATCTGACTGAATTCGCAAAGAATTTTCAGAATTTCCTTTCCACTCATCAGTCTTGACAGCCTATAAAGTTTGCTGCAACAATACTAATACACTGTTCGAAGAGAAATCGTTCGCGTTCGGGTCAAATATACGAATGGGAAATATTATATCTATTGACTCGGCGCGGCGCGAAGCGCCGAAAATTTTTTTTGCATTTTCAGCCCCTAAAACGTCCAAAAATTAAGGAAATGAAATTTAATGTTTGACCAGCCAAAATTTTTGTGCCAATTGGCACAAACGCTTGAAATTTTTTGTGCCATTCCGAATTTTTTGTGCCGAATACCATGTTTTGGCACAAAAAAATAACACTGAGCCGCACTGTTTTTTTCCACGAACTTCTTTCCACAAATGTGGAAAAAGGGGTCAAATTTTTTTTCCACATGTGGAAAAAATTTTTTTGGTCGTTTTCCGCTTGAAAATGCTCTTAAACGCTTTATTTAAGTGTTTTTGAGCTTTTTAAAGCATTCTGATAATCATTCTGATCATTATATCTCAAAAATTAGATTTAAATTTTGTGTTCATAGATCGTAATTTCTAGAACTTTATCATTCGAAAAATTCCTCAGTCAGTTTATGTGTGCTTGGATTAGTGGCTAAATTCTATATTTCACGGAAAGTATGTAAATATGATAATTTAAGTTTGAGAATTGTGATGTAACAATGATATTGCTGGAAATTATATTCTAAAAAAATTTAGGGGGACTTCCTCCCTTCCCTCTCTGAATACGGGCCTGGTTTTAGGACAAAATTTTGATAAAAAGTTAACGTTTAACACATTAACTTTTTTTAAGAATCGTGCTCAGCCTATTTTTCAACTAACCATGTCAGTGAAATAAGAAAAAACTGCAAGTAGTTCACGACGACTCGAAAAGAAATGGAATGCTGAGAAAATTTAAGTAACTCAAGAATTGTTCAGGAAACTCAAATTGATTCACTTTTCGACTACAGATCTTATCCTATTGAAGAAAAATGTAAAAACTAGTGGAAATAAAGTCAAAAATTGTGTAAATTTTTGGTTGGAACAATGTACCAACGATATCGAATTTTCTATTCGAATGAATCAAGCACGAAAAGTAAGAATTTCAGTTTTCATTGCAATTTAATGTTTAACAGCCAAAAAATTTGTGCTAATTGGCACAAACGCCCAAAATTTTTTCTGCCATTCCAATTTTTTTTTGTGCCAAAAACCATGTTTTGGCACAAAAAAAACACTTTTAAATCATCCTGTCCTGATAATCATTCCTGAACCATACCTTTTATTGGGGAGGAGGTTGGGGGGGACCCCCACCCCCAACTTGGTCGAACCCTATACCCAAATGTAGGGACTCCCACCCCCAACTTGGTCAAGCCACCTATCCAACCCCCCTCCAAACTCGGAAAAAGGGGCTTTTTTCTGCCTTTTTTGGGAAAATTTTCGAAATTTTTTCGACTTTTCTGGGTTTTTTTACCCCCTCCCCAAAATTTTGGGGTGGTGGTCCCAAAAATGGGACCAAAAAATTTTTGGGACCAAAAAATGGTCCCAAAAAAAGACCAAAAAAAGGTCCCAAAATTTTTGGGGACCCAAAAAAAGGTCCCCAAAATTTTGGAAATGTTGGGATCCCCACCCCAAAATTTTGGTATGTCCTGAACAGGTATATATTACTCTTACAGGTATGTCCTGAACATGTGTATCTCAAAAATTAAATTTAAATTTTGTGTTCATAGATCGTAATTTCTAGTAGAAGAAAGAAGAAATAGTTTATTCGTCATTAGAAAAAATACATTCACAAAAGAATAAAGAAAAAAATATAATCACGAGCTTAAAGGCGATTAGAATCGCGCGGATATAAGCTCAAAAACGCAATGCATCGTTTTTTAAATACACGAACATTAACGGCAGATGTAACATGACTAGGTAACATATTCCACGTATCAATATATCTATTACAAAAATCTTTTTCAAGTAATCGTGTAGGAAGTAGTTTATCATCCGAAAAATTTTAAAACCAGTGATTTGTTCGTAAGCTTCCTTTCACAAATTTGGCCGAAAAGCAATGAGTTAGGAGCATAGAAATTTTCTAAAAATATTTCCATGAAGCTTTTGAATTGAATTTACGTTAAGGAAAGAACAAACGCTTCAAAAAGTTTAAAAAGTTGACGTGTTGATCTTTCTCCAAAAATAAACGAAGGAAAAAATGCGGATTATTAAATATAAAGATATTATATTCAAGATTGCCTATTAAACATAAAATAATACGTTTAAGATGAAGAAAACTATGAAAGATTACATGGTAGGTGAAGGTAAACATGCTAGAAGCTGCGCCTGAGCTTAGTAATAAATAATATTCATTATTAAAGTTATAACCAGCGCGGAAAATGGAGATTTGGACCTCCTAAAATGCACTAAAATGCATTTTTTCAATATTAAAACCCCAAATATTTCTTTCACATTTGTCGATAGACATCAATAATTCTTTCCACATTTCTATCTGTGCAACAAAATTTTTTCGGTCAGGTTTCGCAGTGCAACTTGAAGTCTGACTGCCCTTCTCATTAGGTTATAATGTACAGGGTTTCCTGTTCGGAGATGCAGTTTTATGCGTTATAAACATTACCTATGCAGTGTTTTTTCTGCACTGTTACGGTTACCACTCTTCTTTCCCCTGGCTTTCTCCCCAAATTGGGAAAGATGTCAAATTTTTTCCCCCATTTCCCCATACCTGCAAGTGTAAGAGGTCCGATCAGTTGGGAGGGGGGCCGGAAGAAGTTGAAAATTTTCCCTAAAACGATAAAAAAAGCACTTTTTTGCCAATTTTTTTCAATTTTTCTAAGTCAAGTGGGGTTGAGTATAGGGTTGGCTAAATTGGTGGGGGCGGTCCCCCAACCCCTTGCAATTACAGGTATGATTTTCATCGAGTGACTTTTTGCTTAAACGTGCTCATAGACGCTTTTATGTATTTTTGAGCTTTTTCGAACCTTCTGGTGTTTTTAGAACCGATAATTCATTATAATTGAGGAAAAAATTAAATTTTTGAGTTTGATCGAAGTCTAGTCTTCAAGCATGGTAGAACAAATTTTCCAGCTAACTATCCAAGAGCATAGTGACTTTTACATGATGAATCGACGGTTAAGTCTTCTATGACGACAGGTGAGAGCCCAAAATAGATGTTGATTTTTCGGGTGCAAAGCGCCGGGAAATTTTTTTGGGTATTGACATTCTTCGACGCTCTAAAATCAATTTTCCTAACATCTATTTCAAGGATCAAATCCGAAATTTGTGTTTAAAAGTCGTAATTTCTAGAATTTTATTAATTAAAAAATTTTAAAACCAGTAATTTATTCGTGAACTTTCATGAACTTGGCCGATGAGTAAGAATAGTAGAAATTTCCGAAAACTGCTTCCATGGAGCTTTTGAATTGATTTTACGTTAAAAAAGGAATAATCGCTACAAAAAGTTAAGAGACTTGACGTATTGATCTTTCTCAAATAATGTGTCAAGGAAAAAATGCGGATCTCCATTATATCAAGATAAAATATTGAAGGTTACCAATTAAAACACGAGATTATACGTTCAAGATGATGAAAACTAAAAGATTAAATTATAAGTGAAGGTAAACATGTTAGAAGTCGCGCCTGAGCTACGAAATAAATAATGATTATTAAAGTTATAACCGGCGCGAAGCGCCGGAAAATTTTGAGATAATGACGTTCTAAAATGCACCAAAATGCATATTTTCTGTATCCGATGTGATCAAACACATGACTCAAAAAATTCTGTACCAGTGCAGAAATCACCAACAAAATTCTGCACGAAGCCAAAAAAGTCTGCACTGTGCAGAAAAACACTGCCTGTAAGAGGTCCGAACAGTTGAGGGAGAGTAAACCCGAAATTTTAGGGGCATGTCGAAAAAAGCCGAAAATTTCCTCAAAAAAGGTCGAAATAGGGCATTTTTTCAATTTTTCCGAGTTTCGGGAGGATTGGATATAGGGTTGGCCAAGTTGAGCGGGATCCTCACCAACCTCCCCCATTACAGGTATGGTTATGAAATGGAAAATGGTGAAACTTTTTGGCGCGTTGCGCCCATTAGCGGAGCCCCGAGGTCTGAGGGGGTCGGACGACTTTTTTTGTGCCGGGGGTCAGTAATTCCCAAATTTTTGGGGGAGGGGTCTCTCAAGGAAAAAAATCGATATTTTTCACGAAAAAAGTCCGAAAAATAGTTCAAAAAATAAAAAATTTTTTTTTAAAAATACCGAAAAAATGTATTCATGGCGCGAAGCGCCCAGAAAATTTACATTTTTGACCATTTTTTGTTCAAAAATTGACATTTTCATCAAAAAATTAACATTTTTTAGTGTTTTTCCGACCGGGGTTCCTAGGGGTACCTTATGGCTAGTCATAGGATTGGAAAATCCTGGGGGCGGCGGTCGCCCAATGGCTAGCCATATGGTCGACGATTTCTGGGGGGGGGGGGGGTTCCCATAGCACTTCCCCCCAATTACATGTATGGTTGCGCCGGATTTCAATTAATTTATAATTTGTTTATACTGTTCCAGTGCGCGGTTAGAAAATGCCATTCTAGCTGATGCTTATAGCTTTTGATTATCAACATAATGGATAAATGTTCGATCCTCTGTTGTTTTTTGACTAATTTGACTAGAAGCTAGATTTTTCTCGGTTATTTTCCCAAAATCCTTTTGCTATTTAAAATTTTTTTTGTGTGATTGAAACATTCGGAGTCGAAGTAAAAATTCTTGGTGGTTGAAAAATCTAAATTCTTGGTTGCTCTCCTAGTTTTTGAATTGTAGTCTGCCCGACTGAAAATTCATTGCATTTACTGAAAAATTGAACCTTCTGTCTAGATAATATTAAATTGAAAAGACTCATTTTCCAGCGTTCTAAAATATCCAAATTCAAGAAAATTTTTCGGCGCTGTGCGCCGAACAAGTTACTCGTACCCGCCGTTTCATTTTCTCTCCAAAGCTCAGGAAATAGGGTTTTAAAAGCCTAAAACCGACGCGAATCGAATGAACAGCTCCGTTTCGATCTTACTATGGTTTATATTATTGTTCGTTTGAATGTTTTGTCAATCAATAACTTTTTCTCTATCGTTCATAATTCTAACCGTGCCAATAACTTGTTAAAACTGGTGTATTGTAATGTAAGTATCGCCATGATTTGTTGAAATATAAAGTCTTTAGTCTGTTAAAATGGTTAAAAAACATTTTCAAAATTTTGGATTTGGCTTTTTAGTGTTTTTTGGGTTTTATCAGGTTTGTTAATATTTCAAAATTGTTGATCTGATCAAAGTAAAAATAAAGCAAATGAAATATCACTTGAGTTTTATTCTTTATAAAGCAAAACATTTTCAGTTATTATAAAGCAGAAATACACAAATTACTCATCGTAACAAATAAAATCATCTACCTCTGCTGCGTCGGTAAAATTGTTGGCATTGAATTTTATGAAGACCACTTTTCGACCAATGACGCAACTTGGTGTGAACAAAGCTAAATGTCGAAAAATTACGCTCTGATGACGCAGTAGACACGACCAGAAAAATCCCTGATTATAACATGACAAGGTTAATTTCGCATGTTTGCCATTATTAGTCGAGAAACGTACTCTCAAGGTAATTTTTTGGAACGAAGGCCACGTTTTGGCTTCTGTCAACCAAAATTGCATAGCAGGTTTTTGGTTGCTCTTCAGCGTTTTGTAACGAACCGTATTTTTTTCTTCATCTTCATTTGCTGAGATAATATATTCAGTTAGTTGTTTTGTTTGTAAATTGTCACTTTGCCGGCTGAAAAAAATTTTACGTTTCTTCAACATCCAAACTGCTTACGGCTATTCAACCAGCATATTTTGGGCCCATTTTCAGCCCATTTTTGGACCCAAAAAGCTGCCAGCTGTCTCTCTCTCCAGGGGGTCTGCCGTCTCCCTAAAACTTTGGTGCTGCTCAAGTCAGCCCACGAGCTGCTGATGACTGAGCAGTTTGTATATGAAAAACTTGAGCAGTTACAAGTAATGCTGTAGCACTGCTCATGAGTGCCCACTAGCACTGCTCCTGAGTTCCCATGACTCATGAGTGATCATGACTCATGAGCAGTGAAATCTTCCTAATATTCAGATAAACTATCAAAGCGAATCAACTTCAGCCAAAATATAATTCAAGTATAAGTCAAATTTATTGAATATGTATCTCTAGCTTTTAGATTAGAATAACTCAACTCAACAGAACAGTCATAACGTACCGGATCGAATCTAAAAGTTTCCTGAATTGAAAATTTACGAAAGATTTGATTTGTTTTTGTGTTATGTAATCTCATCTCCAATCTGTTGTCATATCAGTGTCAGAAGAGACTGCATTGCACTCATTAAAGTTGGCTCAGCTCTCAATTTATTGTTAAATCAGGGAGAAACTTGTATTCTTGAGAACAGAATGGAAAAAATGATTTTTTCCACGAGGTCCTAATTTCATTTTTCCAACGCTTCGCGCCAGTCATATTCCAAAAATATGTTTTACAACTCAAGATTGACGTGTTGAAAACTTTTAAATTCAGGAAAGGAATTTCTTGGTACATTTCAAAGGCTAGAAATTTCAAATATTTTAGGCACATAGCATACACAGGCATATCAACGAACAATCCTTATTTTGTAACTCAAGAAAAATCCGAAAAATGCTTAAATGAGAGCATTTTGGACATTCTTCTATGTTTTCTAGACTACAACTGCTTATTTCAAATTTTTCCTTCAATGACCTCCCTAAATTTTGGGCGATAGATGACTCCGCCACCCATACAAAGGTCGATTGATCCGTCTAAACCTTGGAACTTTGTCACATGTATAGTTCAACTATGCAACTCTGGACTTAGATACCTACCAAATGAGTTGGGCCTAGATTCTCAGTCATTCATCTGTAACATACTGGAAATGTATGAAATGAGTTGGAGATAGAGGCGCATCTTACTCACATGTGACTATGTCGGATGCGTCGATATTTTTTGACTAAACTAAAAGGGTTAAGTGAATGTGGAACCGAGCCTGGTTCTTTAGTTTGACTCATATTTTTCTGGTCCCTGATTCAGCAGTTTTCCAAAGTTAAATTCCTAAACTCTCCAGGTAATTTTTTCAGTATTTTACAGTATTTTTGAGCAAAAACGATTAGTAACTCATTCGTAGAATGGTAAAAAGTCCGTATAGAGCACACTGCAAAATTTTCATCACAATGATTTTTCCTATTTGTCTGCCTATAACTAATCATAATTCATGACATTCACAAAGTGAAAAAATACATTAACAAGATCAACAGAAGAATTGAATTAAATGTTAATTGAGTTGTGGTTCTGGATTTCTAAGTATTGCACTTGAGCTGAATCTGATAAGTGAACACCGGTGCTATGCACGGAAAAATTTTGACATTTTGACTTTCTAAAATGCACGAAAATCCACTTTATCAAGTTCTCAGAATTTTGCACATTTTTCAGGCATAATTTTTTTCTCTGACTTTGAAGGTTCCAGGTTCGCTGGATACACTGGTATGCCCTAAAAAATGTTTAGACTCTGGATTAAGGTTGAAAATCAACTTTGAGCGCGTTCTATTTATTTTCTACAAAATAAATTTACTATGCGTCTGGTTCCTTACCCTTGTTTGGCATGGCAACCATACATGTAATTGGGGGGGGGGGGAAGTCCCCAGAAATCATGAGCCATATGGCTAGCCATTGGGCCACCCCCTTCAAATATTTTCTAATCCTATGGCTAACCATATGGTAGTCAGAGGGAGCCCATAATTTTGGTCCTGAAAATACTGGAAAATGATTAAAAATGTCTATTTCAGCACATTTATACTTCTTGTACATATATCATTTTATATATAATTGGGAGGAAAAACGTTATATTATTGAAATTCCTCCTTTTCATCCTCTCCTTTCCTTTTTCCCGCTTCTGCGTTGGGTCTTCTGTGCACATGTTATATTTCTCCACCCAAGCTGTGGCATACTTTCCTGCTTTGAGTTGTGACCATACATGCACAGCATAGAAATTCTGCGGGGGGTCGGCTAGGACAGGGGGTGAAATACAAATTTTTTTTGTTCCTGATAACCAAAAAAGATCTTCAATGGGTCTTGTAATATCCAAGCAGCATATTCTTCATTTTATATTAGTCAGATATGGGAAATTATTTGCCTATACTGCACTTTTTAAAGTTTTTATGTTACTTTTTTGGACTTCAAGTATGCTTTATTTAGAAAAATTGTTCAACTACAGCATCATTCCTATTTTTATGACGACTTTCTTTTGTCACTTGCTCATTTTCCTTTATCATCTTCTGGATCATTGCTGGGATGGTCAAATCTGCTGGGGGTCAGCAAGAATCTGCTGGGGGTCAATCAAAGTGTGCTGGGGGTCAAAACCCCCCCACGTGCATGTATGGTTGTGACATCCGAGGTCCATTGACGCGGATGTACATACATGAGTGCGGGTTTCAAACTCGTGATTCATAATCAAACGCGATTAATAATAAAGCCACATTCGACATCAGCACTTCCAATTGGAGGCACTGTTACAACCCTTATTAGTGATAGAATGTACTCATACCCCTGATGATGCTGATCCAAATAATGCCTCCAAAATATGTTGTAGCCGATTTTTGAAATATGCAGGAATCAGTTGACACGACAATCTCCACAAGTCTGACCATTCTCGGCGTATAATTAATACATCCATGTTGCATGATTGAGCTAGAAAATAAGGTTGAAATAGTAAACGTTTTTGACCGTAAAAAGTGTAAAGCAGGGTAAAGTCATATGGTACATATGTAAAGCCATATGGTAGGTAGGCGTAAGGATCCTATACTTTTGGTCGAAAAAATACTGGAGTCAATTTTTTGATGAAAAATGTCAACAAAACATTTTCAAAAACATCAACTTTCTGGGTGATCCGCGAAATGAGAAAATTTTGACCGTTTTTTAGACAAAAATTACTGTTTTTTGAATCATTTTTGGGACTTTTTGGTGAAAAAATAGAACTTTCTTTCCTTTAGAGGCCCCTCCCCTAAAATTTTGGGAGTCAGCGGCCACCGGTCCCTCCCCCAAACCTTGGGGCTCCCATGATAGCGACCACCAAAATGATTCGGGAACCAACCAACTTTTTCGGCTGGCTGGTACCATGTGAACTGATAGGGTTTGTCCAGGTATGCCGATTTGCCTAAACTTCAGCATATGTCAAAACAGCTGTTTTAAAATTACTTGAGTAGTTTCTAAGAGGTTAGAGCCGAAGCGAATTCAAATTCGAGCCACAATCATTCACTATGCAAAAGTGACGAAGAGAATGAGAATATTGATGAAGTTTTTATTTGTAAAAACTACGATTTTTCATTTTTCACCACAATTTGTGATATGATTAGCTTCCTTCTCGAACTTTTTTCAAAAATTTCTCCCTTTTAGTCATTAGCACGCGTGATAACGTCCAAAAATTTTATTAGCACGGCTTTGGTTTCGTTGTAGCACTGTGCTAAAAAATCCTGTAGTACAGAGATCCTAAAAAATCTTTGTACGGAGCTTCGTCTCATTTTGAAGAAACATTCGGAGAAAAATTGTGATCGGGACGTATAACTTCTACTTTGCTGCATTAGATAATTTGACTTGATTCTTCAACTTTTTCAGGACACAATTGATTTTGTTATGATAAGAAATGCCACCTAAAAAGAAAAGATCGCAGCAAAAGCAAGCGGCTCAGTCAGAAAGAACAACAGGTCCGTTGGCAACTGAAACAGGTTTGATTTTCCGAATATGCGTTTCAGGCAGAATTGTTTTATAATGAAAAAAAATCTGAATTCTTAGGTAATTGTCTGATTTTTGAATTTTAGTTGCCTGTTTTAAGCTCAAAGTTGACATAATTTTTGCTACTTGGTGTTGGTTGTTTATGGTTTTCTAGCATTAATCATATGGATAGTCTACTGAACTGATTGAAACTGTCATCACTCATCAGTACATTGTCAAGGCCTGATGCATTTACATGTGTTTAAGCAGCTATACATGTTTTTAAGCTGAACTCGCGCAACCGCCGCCTGTTCAACAAGTGATTCAACAACTTGGCCAATTGTCGGTTAGTAGCACTCCAGTAAGAAATTCTATTATCTGTAAAAAAGGATTATCTCCACTAGGAGATTGAGGAAAAATTTAGGACGGAGGAATCTTCAACATTTGTTATATTTCGAAAATGTTTTCAAGTCAACCTGTTATGTCCTCGTTCCAGTCATTCAGTATCGTAGTAAAAAAATCATTTCAGTCATTCAGTATTTTAGTAAAGAAAATGCTTTTTGCGTTAACGATTCGGCTGTAGAAATCGGCCCATTTTGAGTAGCGTTAAATATATATGTGTCCGGTCTATAGAGCCGGTATGCAACCCAATATTTTCTGATTCAACCCATCCGGAAAAGGG
Source organism: Romanomermis culicivorax (assembly GCA_963922205.1). Classification (NCBI taxonomy): domain Eukaryota; kingdom Metazoa; phylum Nematoda; class Enoplea; order Mermithida; family Mermithidae; genus Romanomermis; species Romanomermis culicivorax. The sequence continues at coordinate 1,849,100 of CAWUHX010000018.1, read as the reverse complement.
AAAAAGATTTTTGACTTGACCTGTTATCGAGAGTACACCATTGCATCTTAGGTCACGAGTCAAAATTTCAAGCTGCTTTCTCGTTCAACACTGTTGATAAAATTCATTATTTGATCCACGTAGTCTTTTGACTACACTTATTCTGACCATATAACTATGCTTTACAATTGATAGTTTTCTGTCTTCATCGGTTTGATTAGTGCCGATGGGTTGAATTGTTAATCTAGACTTGCCATTTTGTAGCAGCTCAAATGTTTTTCATCGTGTGTTGACGCTTAGGTGCCTAATTTTTAATTTAAATTCTGATTGAAATAAATGTATTTCTAATGTGATAAGTCGTTGTCATGCCTATGACATTGTTTTTTTTGTACGGCACCAAAAGATCTTTTCGGCATTTCCTGGTCAGAAAACGCTGTTCTCTGCTCTAAAATCAGAAAACACCGAAAAATTGGATTATATTCATTAATTCTCTGGATTGGTTTATCCATCGTTTTCCCTTAAACTGTGCTCCTCCTTTAAAAAATTTTGAGAAAAGAGAAAAATTTTTCGAGAGTTCGACCTAAAAAAAATAAATTTTGGTACATTTAGAAGGTCGAAATATCAATTTTTCAACTTTTTTGTGACTATACTTTTAAACATAAACCCGAGCATGAATTAAATTCAAAACATGTAATTGGTGGAGAAGTGCTATAGGAACCCACCCCCCCAGAAATCGTCTGCCATATGGCTAGCCATTGGGCTACCCCCTAGGATTTTCCAATCCTATGGCTAGCCATGTGGTAGTCATAGGGACCCCCATACTTTTGATCTGAAAAATACTGAAAAGTGTACATATTTTGATGAAAAATAACAATTTTTGAACAAATTTTTTTATATTTTTTATGATTTTTTTTTATTAAAATTACTAATTTTTGAACCGTTTTTCGGACTTTTTTGGTGAAAAAATCTAATTTTTTCTTCAGGGCCCCTCCTCTAAAATTTTGGGAAATCGGTGACCCAGGCCTCAAAAAAGTCGTTCAATCCCTCAGACCTCGGAGCTTCGTTACATGAATGATTCAAAAGTATCGTGGAAGTAATATAGTTCATAAAGGTAAGACTTTTCTTATTCTGCGCCGTGATCTTCGTTTTCGTTCGCTGTGTGAGGTCGCAGGGGGTGTATATTTCGCTGCCTCCTTGAATACAGTATGTGTACAGCGATGTACAAGGTACAAATCCCTTACTCCCCGGTACCTTGGCCAATTTCACATGCTCACCTTATAAAATGCACTAAAATTGTTTTGGGTGCGTCGAATAATCAACATTTCCTCTTTCTAAACACTTTTCCGAAGAAAGCACAATTTGAGAGAAAACGTAGACTCCTGCGCAAGGCGCTAGAAAACTGTAACCTCAACGAAATGCATTTCTACTTACTACAAACATACCACAAAAATCTTCGTACGGAGCCAAAAATTTTTGTCTCTTGCAAAAACCAGTGGTTGCGTGCAGCTGTCAATTTTTCCACATTCAGACATCAAAATTATTTATGCAGTAAATACATTTTCAAACCTGTGGGCACCGGCACCGAAAACATATTTCTCTCATATTAACTACGCACTCTCAAAAAAATAGCCATTACTTCTTCTAAAAGTGCCTACTTACTCATTTTCTTCAAATTGGCTTACTCATTATGGCACCCCAAAATTTTGTGTACCCGTAAATCATTTTTGTCCCATGTCACCCGACCAGTAAGTCATTCTTACCGAGGTGGTAAACGAATTTCCAAACCTAGGACTGGGTTAATATCTCCATACCACCTATAGGGTGCTCTGGAAAAAAACTGAGAAAGTCGAGTAATTTGGTTTTATAGAATCTGTATGAAGCCTGAAGCTTATGAGACTGTTAGTATGTTTTTTGAATTTGTAATTAATAAAAACATGTTTTTGAACGGAAAACTTAAACATTGTGCAGAAATACACGCAAGATCGAGACTCTTTAGTGCATACATGTAATTGGGGGGGAGTGCTATGGGAACCCCCCCAGAAATCGTTGAGCATATGGCTAGCCATTGGGCGACCGCACTCAGGATTTTCCAATGCTATGGCTAGCCATAGGGTATCCCTAGGGACCCCCATACTTTTGGTCGGAAAAATGTCAATTCCTGAACAAAAAATGGTCAAAAACGTCAATTTTATCGGCGCTTCGCGCCATAGATACATTTTTTATCATTTTTTAGACAAAAATTACTATTTTTTGAACTGTTTTTCGGACTTTTTTGTGAAAAAATCGAATTTTTTTCCCTTTTTTCCTTTTTTTCCTTCCCTCCCCCCAAAATTTTGGGAATTACTGACCCCCGGCCCAAAAAAAGTGGCCCAACCCCCCCCCCCCGAACCTCGGGGCTCCGTTACATGTATGCTTTAGAGTGTATGAGAAAATTTTCCTCTTCTAAAGATTTTTCGGCCGATCTTTGTTCATGTACAGAGGCTCGTACAAAAAACAAAACTGGTCTATCAAGGAACAGCTTTTTAAGCTGAAATATCAGTCAGTATCTTTCGGCTATTAGTGCGTCTGATGTTGGCTAACGGCAATTTTCAGCTCGCTCTAAAACTAATAATTACTATACACTTATTTTCTAATGTGGGTCCAACACGAAGCACGAGATAATCGTTGTTGACTGAATACTCATCAATTCAATTGAGGGATGAACATAAAAATTGATCAGATCAATAAGTTGAATTTGATATGGAGAATTATGCGCCTGTATGTGTTAGAAGAAGTATGATTCATGAACATACTTCACTTCATTATTTCTAATAAAGATGGGACGGATCCACTTTTTTGACTACATCTGATCCGAATCCGAAACATTTGTTTCATCGTATCCGGATCTAGGAAATTGCAGTGGCCGCTGGGTTTTTTCCGCATAGTGCGGATTTTTTTGGAGTCGCGCGGAAAATTTTCACAGAGTTTTCCGCACGAAACAGAAAATTTTTAATGTTTTTAGTGGTTTTTAATGGTGGTACGGAAATTCTTCTGACCGATTTCCGCAAGATGCGGAACGACCGGTGCGGGAAAAACCCTGGGTGGTCGTATTCGGATCTAGAAAATATGCGTGCCGTATATCCGTCCGATCACTGATCTATTAATCGGAAGCATACATCTAACAAAGCCCCAAGGTCCTGGGAGGTCAAGCGACTTTTTTTAGATTAGAGGGTCATCGACCGCCAAAAATTTCACGGGGGTTTGTGAAGAAAAATTTCTGTTTTCCCCGACAAAGTCCGAAAAATGGTTCAAAAAAGAATAATAATAAAAAGATATTTCTAATCGCCCTGACGAAATTTTCATTTAATCAGACGTCTCGTGCCACTCCACCTGTTCCGATAGCTACAACGCCATCCGATTCGCTGCCATCGAGCGATACATCAGGAGTATGGATCAAATCATCGCAATCATCTGTGTCATCGAAGAAGCAAAAGTACACGCCTTCTTCGTCAGCAGCGGAGTTGGCCGCCGCAAAACCTAAATCGATCGTCGAAGTGGAGTCCGAATCGAATGATGACAAACTGATTTTGCGTCCGAAGGTGTTGGGAACGAGAGGCAAGAAGATAAATTTGATCGCCAATTTTTTCCCGGTTGAATTAAAACCGGGCTTGACCGTCTACCATTACGACATTAACATGAAAAAGAAGAATACCACTGGCAGCGATGGACCCAGGAAGAAACAAAGCAAAGAGAAACCGACTGCCGAAGGTCAGCAGCCAGGAGAATGCGGATATACGCGTTTGGATAAGAAGCTGCCTAGGTAATTTTTTCGAGTGTATTACATAGCCTACTGGAAGTTTCAAAATGTGCTTATGTAGTTGTTCTTTGCTAAAATCTAGAAGACAAGGTGACGATTTTAGTTAGTTGTGTCAAAATTGAATGATGGTATTTTAAAGAGAGATCCTAATGAGGATAGAATAGCACCGGTGTCATGGTATCTAGCATCGGCTCATGTCGCTTGGCATCGGCAATTTTACTACTTCTACACAGGGTTCCTACACAACCTGGGAAACTCAGGGGATTTTTTTCAGCACCTGGGAAACTCAGAGGATTTTTTTCTTGGGCCGCATGTTCATATAAAAGGCCCAGCGCTTGGTGTGTGACTACATAAAGTCAGAGGGCGGTTAGTTAAAAATAGTTATTTCAAATTTTTTCATTTAAGTTTTATATCTTTGCTGGTTATAAATCGTTGAACAGCGGTTAAAAAAACTTGATTAAAACGTCAATAATAATTAACGATCGGTACCTAATAAAAAAGATCGGTAAATGGCAGTTTCAGTAGAATGTGCTGAAAAATGAATTTTCCGACATTTTAGAGGCCTCAAAGTCAAAATTTTTCGGCGCTGGGCCCCGAACAAGTTACTCTAGCCAGACTTTTGATTTCTCACCCAAAACTCAAGAAATTCAATTTAAAAGTCAGGAACTGACACGAAGTGAATGAAATACAAGGAAAGTAACTTTTAATCATTTTTCTGATGAAATTAAGCAAATTTATCAATTTTAGAGTGAGCACCTAAAAATTAATCTGTGCAACCAAACTCTTCTCCAAGCCACAGATCAACCTGGCTTGTGCGAAAAAATCCTGATGGTTGATTCGAATAATGACTGATCTAATTCGTGAGCCTTATTATTCTGTGTGTGATTAAGAATGTATTCAAAATGATTGATCTGTTTTGCGGGCTTTTCCTATGATTTTGGAGAGTGTTTTTGACTAAATTTTTCGCAAAAAAACTTTGTTTTTTACTACCACACTTATTTACAAACTTTTTAGTTTTGGCTTGTTGAAATTCCTATTGGCCCGTAAAATTTTGACCTTTGGAGCCAAATGGCCTGTCGAGAAAAAATAAAAAAACCCTGCAATACACACTGTAAAAGTATATAGTGTAAACAACAAAAATTGTGTCCGAATTGTGTATGTTAAAAACCTGGGAAATTATTTATGAATACCTGGGAAACCTGGGAAATTCAGGGGATTTTTTTTGGCCAGTAGTGTAGGAACCCTGTCTACAGTCAGGGCCGTATTCGGAAATTTTTTAAGGGGGCTAAAACAAAGACCGAGCAAAAAAATCCGGCGCGCCGTTTCAGGTTTTTATCTTCTAAAAGGCTGTAAAATGAATCTTCATAACAATGAAAATAAATTGGAATCAAACTATTGGATCAATACCGTTCTTGTTTCGGCGCGCAGCTTTTCCAAAATGCTGGAAAATGAATGTTCGCAACAATTATTCCAAGATAGAAACTCTAAATTTACAGCCTTGGAATGACCTTCTTATCGTTTTTCCATGCGTATTACGAATGTTCACGTTTCAAGACGTTTGGAAAACTCCAGACGAAGCGAGAACAAAATTTTAAGAAGTGATGAAAAATCTCAACCAAGGGAAAGGTATGAGGGGGATATTACCCCTACCTAAAGTTCTAAAAATTGATCACTGGGTGCCTAATTTTGAGACCAAATGGAGTGTTGTAGCTACACTACCCCGAAAATTTTCAACGTTACCTCTACCTGAAAAATTTGACCTTGGAGACCTCTGGTCTCAATTATCAGCAAAATATTACTTTTAACTAGTAATAAAAAGAGAAAAGTTATTCAATTGATAGGAACTGTTGAAGGTTAGTTAGTAAGTCGAAGTCGATATGCTAACAACCGCGCCTGATAGAAAACAATGATTGTTATACTCATGACCGGCGCGAAGCGCCGGAAAATTTTTCAAATTTTTCTCAGTCATAGACTCGAAATCGACACATGACAGAGTCTCAACGGGGGCGGCCCCCCTAAATACGGCCTTGATGGTGAAAGTACTCACACTATCCCCATGACAAAATGGCTGACAGAAAAAGTCACGGTGCGACATGGGAAAAGTACTACCCTTGCCATTTACGATTTTACCCCTGCCTAAATTTTCACCCTTGGGGACGTCTTGCTTTTTGTTTTTTGGATGCAAATGAAGCACCAAAGACGCCAACGCTGCCTTTTATTTTAATATCTGTTAGGCTGCTGTGGGTTAAAGATGATGTAACCGACCTTTGGGTTTATACAAAGGAAGTTGCAACAGTTCTGACCACAGGCTAATAAAAACAATAAACTAAGAACTCTCTCACACGTTTCACCAGATACACGCCAGTACTTCACCAAACTTCAGGCAGAACACCTTGGCTCGTACCTCAGCAGATCCTACCCAAGTCTCCACTCCTATCCGTACAAAAACCTCCACTACGCTCACAAAACAATACAAATTACCGGTTCAATTTGTATTGGGAAAACCACGGGCGACGCCAAAACAATAATAATAAAAATAAAGTTAACAGCGATTGGCGGCGGCGCTTCCATAAAAACCACAATATATTTCAGAAAGAAAAATATAAACAATCTCGCGAAACAGTGGCTACATATTTCAATGTAAATTTTCTTCTTTCTTTTCGCCACTTTTCGCCACTTTTCGCCGCGTCCTACCGCCTGCGCACCGACGCCGGAAGCTGAACACGTGCACCTGTGGCAACCCCGACATACCATTTATTCCGTTGATCGATAATTATAACGGCCATCTTTCTGTGCAGAGTTTTTAATTATTGAAATAGTCCGCATACATATAAATTTTCTGCATTCAAAATTCAAAATTACCAGGTTTCATAAAGCAGCATTGTTTTTCAAGCCGAAATAAATTATCCGGGCTATTCTAGAGCATGAGAAGGCTTAGCAGTTTGTTCGAGATCTTAGTAAAACTGCTGTTAAAAGCTTAGGTGTTCAAAATATACTCAACTGCTGGAGAAACCATCACTCATCCTATTTAATTGGAGAAATATTTATAGACTGCCCATCGAAAAATTCAAACATAGTGAAGCGAAAGAGAAATCAAATTATTTTCCTTAGGTGGCGATTGATGCATAAAAATTTATCGATTTTCGCTTCCAGTAACTGCTAGTGAATGTAGTTTCAGTACAGATAGACATATTGTCACACATTTACACCAAAGAATCAATCCTGAAAAAGTCAACAATCGGATATCTTTATGTAGTAACTTTGACTGGTTATGATTCTATGATGTGTTTTTTCATTTTTTAAATTTTTATCAGGTAGTATTTTAAGTCCTAGAAGATGAGCTTTTACGGGCTGGGTCGGGCCTTTTTTCTCGGCCCGTTAATGGTCCGAGACGGATATGGCTGAACGAATGATTTGACCGGGCCGGGCCGTACTTCTCCGATACATTCAGGTCCCTATGACTAGCCCATTTCTGCCATAGGATTTTCAAATGTTGAGGTAGGTCACCGTACGGCTAGCTATATGACCGGCGATTTATGATTGGGGTTTTATGGCATTCCCCCAATCATATATACATATAACGGGGCCCCGAAGTCTGGGGGGGGTCGGGCCACTTTTTGGGCCGGGGTCAGTAATTCCCAAAATCTTGGGGAAAGGGGTCTCTGGAGGAAAAAAATGAGTTTTTCACGAAAGAAGTCTGAAAACTAGTTCAAAAATAGTAGTTTTCTTCTAAAAAGACCGAGAAAATGTATTCATGGCGCGAAGCGCCGAGTAAATTGACGTTTTTGACCATTTTTTGTACAAAAATTGACATTTTTCAGCATTTTTCCGACCAAAAGTATGGGGGTCCCTACGGCTACCATATGGCTAGCCTTATGATTGGAAAATCCTGGAGAGGGCGTCGCCCAATGGCTAGCCATGTGGTCGACGATTTCTGGAGTGTTTTCCTATAACGCTTCCCCTTAATTACATGTATGCCCCCAATCACGTGTATAGTCCACAGTACAGGTTGACTTGTAGTGACGTAATATTGTCACAGTAAATTTTGCACGAAGACGAAAAATTCAAGGAGAAATGAAATTAATGAGTATTTAAAGTTTAAATAGATATTGAAAAACAAACAATGATCAGCTTTAAATTTGCCACCTTATACATCAAGATTTTGTGGCATCAAATTGATTTCAGCGTCAGAACAAACACTTATGCTTGTTCTGGTATACTTACTGGTGACTAATCGATTGGCTCTATGAAAGCTCATGGACTATTTAACGAGAATACGATGCTACCTCCTCTCAATGTGGCAGATTCCTAGTGCTCATATATTTTTCAATGTTTCCCATGGTTAGCTGGGGAATGTTCTAATAAACCAAATACTAAAATCTTTTTTATTTTCTGGCCTTGAAATATTCACCATTTTCGAAATGATCATTTCCAGATTCTATTCAGTTCAGTTCACTAGTTGTGTGATAATGTGCGAAAAATGTAGTTATGGTTTTTTTCATATGCACTTTATTAATATTTTCGTAGAAAGATGTTCTTTAAAAGGAAAGTAGAAATCTAACCGATTGGATAAAAATTATACGGTGTTGCCCAGTAGGGATGCAACGGGTACCCGAATCCGAATGTCGGGTACCCGAACTATTTTCAGCTACCCGAACCGAACCCGAATAAAACGCTTCTCAGATACCCGAACCCGAATAGTTTTGACACTTTTTTCGGGTTTTATTCGGGTTTATAGGAGACTTTAGAGCACCTATATTCTGGAAAATCAATTCATCAACAACAATATTTACTTATCAATATTTGTAATTGTATTTTATCAAATTAAATTTACCAAATAATAATGTTTCAGCAGTTTCATCCTTCATTCTGCTTCGACTTGGTTCATAAATTAGACATGCATGGCTAAACAATGTTTCTGAGAGCAATAATGCGGGTGGTGATGCCAAATATCTCCTTACAACACGTGCCAAAATTGGAAAGTTTTTTTATTTAATGGCTACCAATCCAAAGGGTCTTCATGAATCCTAAGTCGTTTCTTCTTTTTCTAATTTTTAATTTCCTGAAAGCTATATTGAAGTATATATGATTGAGGAAGCATCTTCAAGATTACTAAATTAAGGATAAGTAATTGGCTTGTTGAGTATTTTCTTCTGAACTGCTATCTGATTCATGAGCAATGTCTTCCATACTCAAGCCTCCGGAAGTTGTATATGGTTTTGTTTTGTTTCATTTCTTCATTGGCTGAGGTTCTATATCTATTGCACTTTGTTCAACGTATTTTTCAATGAGACCAGTCACCAATCTTACCATTGAATTTTTGGAAAAAAATCTATTCTTGTAACATGGATTGAGGTATGTTGCGATGTGACAATGTGCATTCTGAAACGTCATTGCTCCTTTAAACTTGTGCTCAGCTCAGCTTTCTACTGAAATTTTTTCTACTCATTCTGTTCTATGTTCCCAAATCATTTCTCCATACCTTCAAAAATCGTGTCAACAAAAGTACTGCTACTTTGTTATATGAGAAGCATTGACACAATGAAGATAACCCATGTACAAGTACTGCAATGCAGTAATACTAGAAAAAAGTTAACCTATGTTTATTGAATTACCCGAACCCGAATAATTTTAGGATCAATACCCGAACCCGAATAAATCAAAATTTACTACCCATTGCATGCCTATTGCCCGGGACCTGAAATCTACCATGGCTTGACATTTTTCGTCAATATTTTTTCTTTTAACTGTAAAATGGTCTTTAAGAAGTTTTCCACTTTTATAGTGATATTTTGTTTTCAAATTTACTGTTATCTCCCAACGAAAGTACCCATTTTATGGTTGAAAATTTTACTTGGTTGAGGGCAAACATCCCAATTCCGCATTGTTTCTACGTCCGTCTTTCTTCAGTCATACAGCAGGTGTTTCTCACTTCTTTTCATCTCAATTATTCCATGAGCAAAGCAAACGCGAAGTATACTTCAAAAAATGTAAATTTCTTTTGTGCTCTACACTTGTAAAGTTTTCCGATTTTACACATCAAAGTCAGCTACGCAGTACATTTTCAAAGCTGGACATCCTGAAGGTATTTTTCTCGAACTGCCCCCCTGCTCCCAGAAAGTAATACATAATAGCGATCGTAAGTGGTACAGAGTGTTTAAAAAAACGCGAGTAGCAGCTTCACCCTCCTTTCTATGTTCGTAACAAAAAAGTGTACAATTTAAGTAGCGCTCTTTTGAAATAATAGTCCAAAGGGATTATTTAATTCTTTTTCCATAGACATTGAACCGCTCTATATGCGTGATGAAGTATGCGAAGCACACATCAAGAAGGCCCATAATTTTTGCTTGAGCAAATCCGTAGTTTTGGCAGGGTAGTATCGGGAACTTATCTTGCTTGTCGTACTGTAGGTGCCAAAGCGCACTATATCTACTAATCAAGTCCTCTCATTCGCCCAGGGTCTGCTTCAGTGCAGTCAACAAGCCAGAAAACGAAGAAAAGTTTTCCAAAATTTGAAAAATGCAGCAAAAATTATGCGAATTTTAACCTTGAAGCAATCAACCTGAATTCAAAAATTAGACAATCAGTCAGTGCTAATGTGCTCAACTGAATTTTTTTAACACAACATGCTTTTTTAATTTTAACTACATGATCACGATAAAAATTGTAAACTATTGCCTGAAGTACTTTGTTATCGAAAACTAAGTCGAATTTTTCCGCAACATTTTTTAATAAATTTGACTACCTCTAGTGTACCTAGTGCACCATTTTTCTCGGAGTAGTAAAGGTTTTTCAGACCCTTGAATATACCTTTCATATTCCCCTATGTTGTTGTCTGAGACTAGGAATCATGTTACCTTGTATATAACACTATACTTATTGATAGGCCCGGAACTAGGAGGGAATGGGGGGGTGGGGGGGATTCCACCCTGAAATAAAATCGGGCAAAAAATTTTTAGTCTATCTGGTAATGCAGCTTCATTGTCAGAATGTATATAATGATAGGTGATATACATATAAATGTGAATAGATGATTTTATTCACAGTTAAGTATCAACCGATAAATAAATTTTGATCTTGAGCAGTCCAAATTAGCTTCTTTAATTATTTATTTTCAGAGATTTTTCGAGTCTAAAGTAGCTGGAAGTCGATTTTTCTGGAGCTTTGTCCCAGACCCAACAGGAGGCGCTTAGGCGCGCTGTTCTGAACCCCCCAGCCACCATTTCTTCCCCTCAAATGGGGTCTTGAGGAGAAAATTCGGCTATGGTTCTCATGTTCGAGGAAAAACGGTGCTCTCAGTCCAACAATCGGTAGCTACACGACCTCACCGTGCCCAGTTTCGTTCGATTATTTATTCTCACGCCTTCTCCCAAAATGTTTTCAAAGAAGATCATCTGATAAATTTGTGAGCCAGTCTCATGTGCATCTTACATTACCCATAATGATCCTCAAATTTATGAGAATTTCAAAATGATAAAAATTTCCAATAGCGTCTCCCTTACTTATATAGATGGCTTTCAGCCGTTATCATGGCCAAACTGTTCAGTTCCAACACGGATACATTTACGAGTCCTTACGGATTGGCTTACGACGGCCACAAAAATCTGTTGACCGTCTATCAGTTGAAGGGTATTGACGGAAAAAAAAGCGTAAGATACAATTTATTCTTCACTTTTTCTTTCACATACTATTTTGTTGTCGTTACATTTCCAGCGCGAATTCGCGATTGTTATAAAAAATTCCGAGAAAAACATCGATGAAGAATTTCTAATTGTCGTACAATTCGCTGCGGCTCGTATTGATGTCGATATTCGACAAGTTTTCAATAGAAAATTGCAAGAAAGAAATTCGATCGCAACTTTGATCTACGATATAGTCTTGAAGCAAAGATACTTTTTTGAGTTGGTGATTTAATTATTTTATTGTTTACTCAGTTACTTATAGTAAGTCCCTTAGTTTTTAATTACATCTGATAAGGAAGGCCATGTCTGACACAAAACTTTATCTTCCTTAGCTGCCTGATCCACTTTTAGTAATCGACGACTCCGAAGAATTTTGGTTTTTTATTTTAAGTAGGTATCCAAAATAGAAAATTTGTGGCGTTTTTGATTAACTTCATCGGAAAGCTTATTTCTGGAAAATTTTCTGATTGTTATAAAGTTGTGCACGCGTCAGGTGGATTATAAAAAACATTAGCTTTTCCAAGTCCGGTTTCTGCTGCAGTTTCTTATAGGAAGTTTGACATTTTTAGCTTCAGCATTCCGTAACATTTTTTGATATTATTTGCAGTAGCAACTATATTCCATTCGGTCGCCGCATTTTTTATCATCCGCTTCAAAAAATCGATCAATTTCCGTTGGGCGGTGGTGCGTATCGATTCCCAGGTTTTTTCCAATCGATGAGACCTGTTCACGGATGGAAAATCATGATTAATGTCGACCGTGAGCCCTTTCTATCAGATTATTTTTACGAAATGTATAATTTTTTTTTCAGAAGCGAATACTTCATTTCTCAAAGGTGGTCCTGTTTTGGAACTGTTGCAGGAAATCATGGGCAGACAAGATTATTTTAATAACGTTCAAATTATCGGACCGAAACTATTAAAGATTGTCAAAAGTATTCATTAGGTCGACACTTGAGGCCAGAATCATTTTCCAAGCAAAATGTACATCAAAAAAGGAAGCTTCTCATTTTTCGTGATCATATTCTTGTAACGACAACGATGGTAAATTTTATACTTACTTCTAACACTTGTCTAGAATTTTTAAGGTACAGTGTAATGTACATATCAGCAAATAGTCACATAGAAACTCAACATTTTAGACCTGAAGATAAGCCAAACACAGCGGTTTCCGCATCGCACTGCCAAGTGCACCGGTGTTTCTATGAAGTCGGCCGCCACGCAAATGTAAGGCCTTTCTTGAAAATTTTCCATTTCAGAACGGCTTAATTTACTTTTTTTCTGAGATTAGTTCCTAAATTAGATAACATCGCATTTCATGTCAGGTTCTCGGAGAGTGGCTCAAAAACCAGCGTGGCTGACTATTTCCATCGCCAGTTTCAAGCTCGCGTATTCGTTAAAGACATCAAATACCCGAATCTTCCGTGTTTAATGTTTGGAAAGGATAAGTTCGTTCCTCTGGAGGTAAAGATGCGGTGCTTGGGGCGCTCTTCTGAAACTATGTTAAAAATCGTGGTGCATTTATTATTTTAGTTCTGCGAAGTCAAACCTGATCAGCGATATCCTAGGAAGCTGGACGGATTTCAGACTAGTAGTATGCTGAAAGTGAAATAATTTTTTTCCTACCAGTTGTCTTCATATTTATACCATGTGCGTTTATAGGTTGCTTCTTCGAAGGCTACAGAGCGAAAGAGAGACATTGATGCTGATGTGAGTAATCCTTTTAGTTACCAAGGAATTCATTTCGCAACATCTGGACTAAAAATCAAAATTTGACAGAAGTGTTCTGCTTGCCTTGAATAAGATGTTGACAAGAGCTATATTCGTATATTTTTATGAATGAACGGAAAAATGGTAGATGATTATTTTAGTTCAACTTCTAGAATGTCTGGTTTCGATATTTGATGTATTTATTCGATTTGTCGAATCCAAAAATTAGGATGTCCAAAATTTATTCGTATATTAAGTTTCGGTTAGGTATCAGTTTTTGTTCCTGTCGGTGAGGTTACAGTAATCAGTACGCAACTCACTTCGAAAAGGTTCTGCTTGAATCGGCTTCTAGTTTTCTTTTTCATGTCGTTCTATTCTATAACTGAGACTCGATTCATTAGTCATTTATTTAGTGGATCTAAATAAACAGTTCTCTGGCTAAGCAGAAAGGTCAGAAATCCAACCGCCGATGAGGGAGTACTTGAGATGTCACCGTGATCTGTCACAAAAAAGTGGTCTTTTTTATCTTCAATCTACAAAATTCCAATTGTAATCGTGATAATATGTCTTAAAAAGGATTTTTCACGATTTCTAAGTTTCACTTTTTTAAATTGTGGGATTAGACTGAAATGTTACTGAAATGTAATCAAAATGTCGTTGATGTTTGAGGTGCAAAATGTAGATAACGGAGTTTGTTAGTCTAGAGATTGGACAGATCCATTTTTTGGCTATCGGATCAAAATCTAGAAAATGAGTCGGATATCCGGAATATCGGATGCCGATATGCGTACCATCGTTAGCCGTTTGGTATCCATCTTTCCACGCAGAAGTGAAGAAATGAAGTGCTTGCAAATATAATCTAACTCTTGCAATCCTCAACCATAGTTTGCTGACCACAAACTTGACGACGGAATTGACAAACTGGTCCCTGAATTGCTTTCAACTACAAATTTGTTTTCAGATGGATTATTTGAAAATGAATCAAGATCGTTATCTGCAAGCGTTCGGTATTTCGGTTAGCGCTAAAATGGCTACCTTGGATGGCCGAGTATTGCCAGCGCCACGTATAGAGATGGGTCAGAACAAAGTATAAATACAATTGTTGTCAACATAATGCATACTATACATGTACAGCATAGAAATTTGACGGGAGGGGCAAAGGTAAATTTTTTTCACTACTGGTCAAAATTCGTCAGAATGTTGCAAAACTTCGTTTTCATATGTTTCTCAATGAGCTCTTTTTAGTTTCCACGAAAAAAGCTTTTTCCGAATAATTTTCAGGATTTTTACTAGTGATGTTCCTGGTACATTTTTTGACATCCAGATATCCGTGTTTTTGTAGTGGTCGGATATCCGGATATCTGGTCATATATGTGACAAAATCGACTTGTGTCCACTGTTTTAAAATTTTATGAAAAATAAGCTTTTTTAAAATTTTTTAGTGTCATCATTGATGATAATAAATATTAAAAATTTTCCTATTTCAAATTGCCTCACTTCAACAATCATCAAGTGAGAAAAAAATAAGAATAAAATCATCGAAAAAGTTAGAATAAAATTATGTATTTTTTATTATTTAAACATTGATTGGGATCGTGTAAAGGATTGAGAAACGGTAGTTGAGTTCCCGTGAGCCGCGCTCGAGTTGAATTCAAATTAATAGTGATAAAATGTCTGAAATCAGCGCGGGACGCTGTAAAATTTAAAGATGTTCTTTCTAAAACGCACAAGGAGACGCCTTTTTGTTCCCCACGGCCGACTTTTTCTTCCACATTTGTGAAAAGGCTCAAAAAAGCTACAGATGTAAATAAAACAAAATTGTGCCTGTGTTTGGTACGTCCAGTTAATTGTATCACGATTTGGCGCCCGCCGTAATTTGGCGTCTTGCATTCTACTTTGGCGCCCATGCGATGGTAGAAAAATTTATTTATAAATTTCAAAATACATTCCGCGTTTAGATTGATGAAAAAAATATTGATTAAAATATATATATATATATATATATAGTGACAAAGTTTGCAAAAATCTGCTAATGTGAACAGATTAGATTTGTATAATGTGATGGCTAAACTTGAAATCACTGACCTCTGTCTATCTCGGTTTCTTATTGACAGATTTTAAGTACAATCCAAGAATTTTACGAGGCAACATAATAGGAAATCCTTGATGTTTTCAATTAAGTATGCTGAAAATTTATTATTTATGCGCAGCAGACTGTTTTTCGAGTGGGATTGGATAAATTCCGAGGTGTCCGCTAGGACACATTTAAAAATGTACTATAGTATAAATTCTCTGAGTAATTCATTTCACCGAAGAAATGGTACGGTTAATACAGTCAGATGAAAGAAATTAGAATGAAAAGCCAAACAAGCAGAAAATGTCGACCACAAGAGAGGATAAACCGAAAACAAAGACAAAAAGTGCCAGTTTATCAATAAAAGCATACCATGTTTATGATTAGCTTTCAACTTTTTTGATTTGATCATTTCCTATTCATGTCATTTAAAAATAAGTTTAATTTAATTTCATTATTGCATGTTCAACAAATCTATTTAGTGCTCTGACTTTCCTATTTTTATTCATTTGTGTTTTATTCATTTGTGTCATGAAAAGTTCAAATATTCGAATATTTTTTCATATCCAAAAATCCGCATATCCGATTATCAGGGTATCCGACGAACATCACTAATTTTTACATGAAATGTCCAAGTATAAAGACCACGGGACTTGGTATAAAACTCCAAAAAAATGAAAATTCTGGGGAGTCGGTCAGAATTCTAATGGGGGTTAACCAGAGTTCTGCTTGCGTCAGGACCCCCATCTAACTCACCAAGAACATGTATGATGCATGCGATCATAAGTCTTAGGGCAATATCAAATACAAAAGTTGACAATAATATAGTAGTTTGTCGGAAAAAATTTCGCCGACGACAATTTTTCCTTGTTGTAATACAATGTAGTGTATTTGAATTGTGGTTTATATGTCTATGAAAAAGTGCCAACTGAACCTGTAAAAATCAGGTACATTTACCCTAAATTGTGGTGAAGTGTTCATTTTTTTGCTTTTTGACTCTAGTAAGTAGGAGTTCAGTTCTTATTTTTCTGATTGATTCTGTAATTTTGAAAATTCTCACAACTATCGTCATTCGTGAAAACCAATCGGATTTCAGTGCAAAATTTCAAATTTGTTGACTTCAACGTTATCCTCTCGAACGCTTCGCCCACAACTGAATACTGAATCAAAACAAAAATAAAAATTTTAGCTCTGTGTGTGTGAGTATGATTTCACCTTTATTTTCGATTGGAATTTTTTAGAGATATTTCAGTCAATTTGATTCGGAAAGGATGAACGTTTCTCGATATTTCTGTTATAGCGTCAGGCTCAAAAAATACCATCTACGTAATGGCGCAAAAAATTTCGGTCAAACTTGCTGCGTTGATTTCCAGAAGAATTGTTTCCAGCCAGGATTTATAGTTTACATCGGTGCTCTAAAATCTGTGGAATCATAAGAGATGACTAAGCCTTTTTAGTTTGTTCTGTAAGTTTTGAGATATTTATTTATTGCGTTTCAAGATGAAACACACAATTTCCTTTCAGGGTGAAAAGTTATTATCAAAAGCGTTTCATTAAAATATAAATTTTTGGGAAAAATTTGTCGTGAGAAGGAATACGTCCCCAAGGTCGGAAATGTAGATGGGGGTAAAATCTTAAGGGTAGTACTTTTCCTATGCTGTGCGACGGCTTCTTTTTGCTCACTGTGTGAGGTCAGAGGGGGTGTATATTTCAGTGGCGCCCTGAAAACAGTACATGTACAGCGATGTACAAAGTACAGATAACTTATTCTCCTATTAACTTGGCCAATTTCACATGTTTATTTTATAAAAGACACCGAAATTGTTCCTTCACGTCGGATCCCAACATTTCTCCCCTTTCTGACCATTTTTCAAAAGAAGCAAAATTTGGAAGAAACAAGTAGATCGCCCGATCCGATGAATTACAACACTCCGGCGCGAGGCATCAGAAAACTTTAATCTGGACAAGATGCCCTTCTACTTTGTACAAAAATACCACAAAAATTTTCGCACCGGCACAAAAAAATTTTGCCTCCTAAAATAAACAGTGGTCCTCTGCAGCTGTCAATTTTTCCAATTTCATTCATCAAAATTGCCTATACATGCACTAGAGATAAAATGGATCCACGATTTTCAATCTTCCGGATCCGGGTAATGAACTTGCCTTCATCCGGCTCCGGATCCGAGTAGATCCGTATCCGGGTAGTAATAATCTATATACTATACAGCTGCTGTGATGATGCAGGCATTTTAATTCATGCGTCTTTAAGTAATTCTGTTGAAGTGTTTATCAGATGCATTAATTCCGCCGTGTAAAGCTATACACGAGTTCAGGAATGTAAATTACTGTAGCAATCCGCATAATGAAATCTTCAATTGTAAATAGAACAAAAACTTCATCCTTCTCTAAGTCTAATCTACACTGTGAGAAAAAAAATCTGTACTTTCATAACATGAATTCATGTGATGCTGAATCACTGTCGCTGACATCTGAGTGAGAGGCTGTGAGACTGAAAACCGTTCTAACGTTTGCAGCTTTAAAATAACCGATTTCGCTGGAACCAAAACTGAGGCGAAAAATCTTAAATCGCATAAAAATTTCACTGACGACATCTCTGTGATTAGTCAAAGTAAAAAACTATAACTGCATTCAATTTATCTTTCAATCCGGCGTGAAGCGTCGGAAAGTTTTTTGGAGTTTTATACTCTTTTTTTAAAATAAATTCAGGCGAAACAACATGAAGGATAAAAAAGTTCTAGGGCAAAGCGCAAAAAATTTCTATAGATTTTGATGTTATAATGCTAAAAAATGAGTTCTGGCAGCAGTTATTTCCTGAATAAGTGGCCTAATTTGCAGTCAATTTAACCATTTTGCATACAAGAACAGAATGTAAAAATCATATTGACAGCATGCAAGTGCCAAAAAATCTCAGTGCACAAAAAAACCTGGTTGAAATTGTTGAAAAACTTTTGTTTTCGAAATACAATTTACCAAAAATGAATTTTAAATATTGGCTGTTATTATTAAATCAATCAAATAAGTCTTTGTTACCTTACCTTGTAACGTTACCTTAGTGTCAAAATATACTTATAGTCAGAGAGTACATTTCCACTCAATTAGTATCACTTATGTCTAAACTGCATTTGGAATTATCCCGATCCGGGTAATTGAAATGGGTTCTTCGGGATCCGGCTAATTGAAAATGTTTCTTCCGGATCCGGATTCGGATCCTGAAAAGTTTCGGGTAATGCGGATCCGAGTACCCGTATCATCTCTAGCATGCAGTATATAAATTTTCAAACCTGTGGACACCGTAAAAGTATTTCTCTCATACTGACCGTGCAATCTCACAAAAAATAGCCAATAACAATCCCTCTGGCTTCTGGGTACCAATTCACTCACTCATTTCCTTCAAATTGGCTTACCCATTATGGCACTTCCATTGTCCAGTGTATCATTAAGTCATTTTTCTCCCATTTCACTCGGCCAATAAGTCATTTCTACCGGGGTGGTGAACGAAATTCCAAACCCAAGACCCGTGTAACACCCCCATCAGAGCACCCCATGGGGGGTATGGGGGGGGGTATTACCCCCGTCTTAGATTTGAAAATTCATTTACTACCCCCATAAAAACAGCTCACTATTCCAAAAAATTTTGGTAGGCTTCATCCTCTCCCCAGTAGGTTATTCTGAGGAATTACTCACTGCTCTTTTTGACACATTTACTGAGCAAATGATAATGGGAAAGTATGCAACTTCTGTGCCATATAGCAATTTTTAGGAAAGGATATCAGCACATTAATATATACTACATGTAGGAAATCATTATAAATATAATTGGGAGATGAAATAATGACTTTATGTATATGTGATTAATCAAAAAATCGCCCATTGGGAAGAAAAACATTATGTTCTTAAAATTCTGCCTCTTCATGCTCTCCTTTCCTTTTCCCCGCTTCTGCGTTGGGTCTTCTGTGCGCATATGGTTACCCAAGCTGTGTCATACTTTCCTGCTCTGAGTTGAGACATGTGAGGTCTGTTGACGTGGATCAGGAGTGGTACTTGGTTTCAAACTCGTAGTTCATAGTCTAATGGGATTAATAATACTGGGGCATTATTCATTTATGTAAGTTCTATGTGGTTAGAGTACTACAACTCCCCCCTCCTTGGCAAAAAGTTGGGAGCAAAAAAAAATGTCACGGCATATTTCAAGTACTACCCTTAAAATTTTCGATTTTACCCCTACCTAAATTTTCGACCTTGGGTACCTCTGACCCCCATACCCTCCTATGGAGTGGTCTGTGGGGTGCTTTGAAAATTTTTTAAAATAGATTTGCACGTTAGCGAATGCTCAGTGATTATTCCTCCTAGCAGAATAGTTATTGTAAGTATTTGAGATATTTACTTCATGATTCGAAAACCTTGATATTACTTCTTCCTATGGTGCTGAAATCAGAATAATGATATGGTTTCCCGATTTTAATAAGTCCGCGGCTGAAAAAGTTGCTCTTGCTGTGTACCATTTGAATTATAAACTAGAAACTAAAGGAGCCCCAATTTCTATTCCGAAGCTGGAACTTTTTTAAAAGTTGCCTTGAAAACTTGAAAAGTCAAAAAAAGCTATACAATGGCGGACTTGATTTTACTTTTCATGCAATAGCAATTCTGACGACAATTTTTGGTAAACTTTTTAGGATGTAGTAAACTTATATATACTCGATGTGAATGTCTGGCTATCATTAAAGATCATACTCGTTCGGTTAGAAAAAGGATACACGTTGTTTACAACTCAATTGTGAAAAAACACTAATAAGTCTTAAGGCCCTGTCATACTTCACCGCACCGCGCGGCGCCGGTTGTTCTATTCATACTAAAAAGCGGCGCCGGCCGGCGCCGCGCGGTACCACTTTTGAAGTGGCGCCGCTTTTTTACTTTTGAATTTTGCTTTTGTCAAAAAATGCGCATTGCTCGTCTCGACAAATACGAAATACAAAAAATGCGAGAAAAACGAAATAATCGAAAAATAAAAAGCGCAAAAGAAAAATGAAATCAATCATTCTTACACGGTGCAGATAGAAGCTTGCAAAAAGCCTAGTCTAAAGATTTTGGGCTATTGCTTCAATTTGCTTCTAATTCCAACGATTACTAGTTTTGAACTGTAGAGAAATATCAATTTTATTTAAATTGATTTTAAAAAATTGAATATACAGGGTGAGCCAAAAAAAGGCGACCGGTGCCGACTTCCATAACTCTTGAACGGATGAAAGTTTTATAAGGCGGATTGCTGCATTAGAATGCCCTGTTTGTCTTTGTTACAAGGGCCAAATTTTATGCTATCCATTGATGGTTACTGTACAAACAGAAATTTAGTAAAAAAGATTTTTCAAAAAGTAAAAGTTGTGAAATGAAAGTAAAAGTTGTCCTATTGTGAAAAAAAGTTTTGTAAAGCTGTTTACACACAACAATACTTTGAAAATCACCCAGATTTGTAAAGTTACACGTAATTTAAAGTCAGCAACTTCTTGTTTCAATATGATTACAATTTCGCCAAAATTAAGAGCCTTTGTTATGAAATTTGAAAAAAAGCAAAATTGAAGCAAAATCAACTCTGTCATTGACCAGATCGAAAAACGATTAAAATTATTGGTGAAACAGAAATTAGGACACACTAAAGCGGCTCTCTTGTAGTTTCAAGCTGTTGGTTCTTATGATTGGATCCATTGTGCTTTTCTGCCGTGAAACATGTTGATTCTGTAAATTTTGAATATTTATGATCAAAAAAATCGACGTTTAGTATTTTTGATTTTAGTCAGTCAAAATTCAGGAAATCTAACTGAAACTTTGCAGTCTTTATGCCAAATGTTTTATCTATCGATGACAGTAAACCGCACAAAAAAGCTTCACCCGTTCAGAAGCTATAAAAGTCAGTACCGGTCGCCTTTTTTTGGCTCACCCTGTATATACACAATTATTCATTCAGATATGTGCTATATACAGGATCCAGATCTAATCTGGGTCCGGTCGAACCTGCTGTTTAGGACCCAGATTCGAAGTGGATCCATCCTTTCCCTAGTATTCGGGAAATCGGGACGTTCAGGGAATAGGGGCTAATGCATTTTTCGGGGTAATAGGAAATTTATTCATTTTTCGAAGAATCGGGACCTACGGAGAATATGAACTTTCGGACAATCGGGATATTTGCGGAAAAGGGACGTTGGGGGAATGAAGACACAAGTACACCTGCTGTAGGAACATGTTTATACCTACTTTGCATATTCATAATTTTTACACATTAATGTCTTCATTGCAAATTGAATGATCAACTTCTTAGTAAATCTTCATTGAAAATTAAGTAATCAATTTGTTAAAATAATTTGACAAGTGTCAGAATTCGCCACTCAAGTGAAAAATATGATTCTACTACATGTATAGATGTCACAGTAAGCAACAATATGTTACAACAACAGTATGCTGCAACTTTAGAGCACATAAATTGTTCGAAAATTTCGGTTCAGTTGAAACTTGACGGCGGCGCCCCGCAAAAATTACAAAAATCTATTCATACTTCAAAGGTGGTATCGCGCGGCGCCCCCGGTTTTCCGAATACTAAAGAAAGGGTGGATCCACTTTGAATCTGGGTCCTAAACAGCAGGTCCGACCGGACCCAGATCAGATCTGGATCCTGTATTAGCACATGTGTGAATGAATAATCGTGTGTATATATTCAATTTTTCAAAATCAATTTATATAAATTGATATTTCTCAGCAGTTCAAGAGCTATTAATCGTTGGAATGAGAAGCAGATTGAAGCAAGAGCCCAGGATCTTTAGACTTGGCCTTTTTGCAAGCTTCTATCTGCACCGTGCAGGAGTGATTGATTTTTATTTTTCTTTTGCGCTTTTTATTTTTCGATTTTTTTCGTATTTTTCATCTTTTTCGCATTTTTCGTATTTCGCATTTGTCGAGACGAGCAATACACATTTTTTGAGCAGAGCAAAATCCAAAAGTAAAAAAGCGGCGCCGCGCGGTACGGGGCGGCTAAGTATGACAAGCCACCGCGCGGCACCGCGCGGCGAAGTATGACAAGGCACCGCGCGGCGAAGTATGACAAGGCACCGCGCGGCGCCGCTTGTTAGTATGAATAGGACAACCGGCACTGCGCGGTACCTCGCGGCGAAGTATGACAGGGCCTTTAGTTTCGAGGTTTTGTTGATTTCATTTAAGTTGTGTATGGTGATGGAAGCCATCTTCTCATTCGAAGCTCATTTTTAGATTGTCAGCACAACATTGGGCGCTTGGAATTATACTAATGCTCCTTTCGTTCAAGGATGTCGAATAAGGAACTTCGGCGTTATTTGCACAACTGAGCGTTGTCGTGATGAAGAGATCAAGTTAGTTTTTATAGTAACATAGATATAGTAATACATATTAATATGAATTTCATCTGGTATTTAAGATTAGTACAAAAGCTGTCCTTGAGGTGTTACGTCGCAGTAAGCTGTGCCATATAGGGATCAAAAATTGAGCTTTTCGCATTCGATAGTGAATTTGTGCTTACTAGTGTCCTATGTCAGAATTTTATCTGCCCGAAATCCACAAATTTATCAAGAAGATTTTATAAAATTCTCCGAGACATCTGGAGAAGACAAGCTTGAAGAGCAACTCAAAATCCGCTGAATACGATCAATGTCTTCAACGACTTGGTCTTGTTTGGCATCCATATCATAGATCAACTGCAGGTCTCAAATAATAATATATTGAATTGAATTTATTGGGTCAAAAATTCATGCCATTCGAATCATTGATGCGTGCCTGAGCAAAGGTTTTTTAATGCGTATGAGTAAAAGACGACAACCTTTTGGTTTGTTATCATTTTTCAAAAAGTTTACTTGAATTACTGAAATACTCCAGGCAGATTGGTTATTAAGGTTCACAAATTGATTACTTCATGGTTATCGTACCTAACTACTGTCTAAAATCGGATTCGTTTTTTCCTCATTTTTCTGTTTCGTATAATATATGACACGGCTAGATTCGGTTTAGATTGAGCAATTTCGCATTTTTTGACGATTGCGTGCCTTGATCTTGTTTTTTTACCCCGAAAACGCTAATCGACCGTAATTCGGTCAATATTGTTTCAAACTCGAGATTGAAAAAAGATTCTGGTAGACCTTAATAAGTGCTACCCATTTCATTATAGATTGTTTCATAATGATTCGTCTTACTGTAGCTATACGCAAGTTTTTTAACCGGAACTTTACACTTATATAATTTTTAATGTTAGCGCTACGGTGTGAAAACTATAGATTCTGGTAGACTACAGTCTGAGCTTCCTGAAAATAAATTTAAATTATCCTCAAGTGTAAAGTGCAAAGCGAACGCAAAAAAGCGAACAAAAATTGCAGCTTTTGAAACTTTGACTTACTGTAGTTCCTGTACCGTAATTTCAACCGGCATGAGACAGGTCTTGTTTTGAGAAGCTGTACTACATACTAAAAATAAAAAACGTAGGATGACGAATTTTCGAAACTTGGCATCACATGTTGAGCGATTTACACCCTGTTTACATATACTATCAAACTTTACACTGTAAAAAAGTTACCGATCGACTTGGCTTTAAACGTAATGAGAAAATAATTTTGGAGCTAGCACTAAAGGTATGGCATGGTGTATAGCAGCCGAATCTAAAAATCACAGTTTTTTGCTTGTACAGACAGGTCAGAGTTTTCATTTGCCCCGCTATATTTTATATATATTCTTGCTCAGCTCGTCAAGGTGCATCAAACGGTGTCCTTGTTACGGGGCGGGGGTTCGAACTTTTTTCGACCTTTTTTCCGACATTTTCAAATTAGCTTAAATCAGCGAATTTTATCTTTACACTCCAATTTTTGTATGCCCAACGAAAGCTTGAAACGTGGTCGATCAAACGTTTATCCTCAAGTATGAGATTTACACAAAACTCTCAGAACTATTAAGCCTCGAAAACCACTTTTACATTTTTCGTAAAGAAAATTTCGGACCCTCGAGAAAGTAAGGTTAAGCCAAAGGGTCTTTACCTGTTGCCAAAATTAAAAAAAAAATTCGAGCGTACGTTTCAAGGAAAATTGGTCCCAAAATCAGAATGTAAACAAAAGTGTTAACCGAGTGTGAATTTGGGACGGCGAAAAGTTGCGACACTTGTTAACTATCATTTTGATATATTATACTGGTATAGAGAAATGCGTTTTTCACTCCGATAATTGCAGTTTTCTGATTTTAAATTTCTATTGTAAACTAACCTTGATGTTTACACTCATTTATAGCGCAGTTTTGACATCAGCATAGCCGAAAACTTCAACTTGGCCACCTTTAGGGCTTCCGAGAGTGAGTCGAAAAAAGGTTACCTCACTCTCTTGGTTTTATGATGCATAATTTCCTAGCCTCCAAATTCCTCCGTAACATTCTTCAATCTTAAAAACTATTTTCATTGGTCTGGATTTTTCCGACTCACTAACGTATAAGCTACTAGATGCAAAATTGTTTCAGCTCGACAAAAACGCTGTTAGCTCGAGTACCTCGGCAACTCGGCGTTGCGCATGTATCACACGAATAATTTCTGTAGTATACATATCGAGGAGATCAACCATTTTTCTCTACGATGTGTTGTGTTTTTGTATCATTTTGCATTCTGAGAAGGCTTCTAGTATTGACTCCAAAATTTATGTGGCTTTGTTAGAGATATATCCTTCCTATTTTGTTCACATTTTACACATACTCTTCAGGAATTTCATTAAAAGTTGGGTCGAGTCCGCGCGCAAACTCGGCATGGAGGTTCAAAGTCCTTCGATGAGCTTCGTGCGTAAAGTTTTTGATGCGGAGAAAATTACACCCCTGTTGCAACAGATGAAACGCGATATCAAAGATTTGGATCTCGTTTTCGTTATATTGGAAGGACAAAATACTGACTTCTATTGTAAACAAGAACTTTGCGCTACTCTCAGATGAACCATTCTCATTTTCCCTCTGTATATTCCAAATTGAAAGTACTTTATTCTCCGCAAAAACTACTATAATGGGACGAAATATTGATACCATTTGATGATTCCGGAAGTCTAAATTTTTTAAAAATAAACATGACAGTGTAAGAGCAAGATAGTATTTCCAAAACTTTCTTTTTGGACGTTTACACAGGGTACGTATACTTATTCTCATATTTCGAATTTTGATTCCTGAATGTTGAGAATAGCCTGCTCAGTGTTTTTTTGCAAGAGCTATTTTGCACGGTGCAAAAAAATCGCCAAAAAAGTTTTGCACGCCCAAAATTTTTTTTGTACTATAAACAGAGGTTTTTTTGCACATGACCCATTTGCACATGTACAAACAGCAGCCAATATTTCGTTCGTAAAATTTGTATACAGCAAAAATACGTATAAATAAGACTAATAACTAAATCAGTGTAATTTTCATATTTTATTTATAACTACAAACATTAAAATTGAGCAAAAAACTGAAATTTTCCAGTTTCAAGTCTAATTTACAAGTATTGTGGAACAAATTTTCTAGAAAACTGTCCAATAGCATAATGAATTTGCATTAGATGATAAAAATGGTCAAGTCCTCTATGATGACAAATGAAAGCCCAAAAAAAGATGTGAATCTTTCCGGCGCGAAGCGGCAGAAAAATTTTTCCTCTATTGACATTCAGCGACGCAGCAAAATCAATTTTCCAAACATTTAATTAAGGAATTAGATTCAAATTTTGTGTTCAAAAGTCGTAATTTTTAGAGTTTTATTATTTGCAAAATTTTAAAACCATTAATTTATTCGTTGACTCTCGTGAACTTGGCCGAAAAGATATAAGTGGAAGAGTAGAAATTTCCGAAAACTACTTCCATGAAGCTTCTGAATTGATTTTACGTTAAGAAAGGAATAATCGCTTCAAAAAGTTTAGAGACTTGACATATTGATCTTTCTCGAAAAATGTTTCAAGGAAAAACTGTGAATCTTCATTAAATATCAAGATAATATTGAAGATTACAATATAAAACATGAGATAATACGTTTGGGATGATGAAAACTATTATACACTAAATGATAAGTGAAGGTAGACATCCTGAAAGCCGCGTTCGAGCTATGTAATACATATTAATGATTATTAAAGTTGTAACTTAATTTTGAGATTTGGACCTACTAAAATGCACCAAAATACTTCTTTTCTGTATGAAAACACCAAATTTCTTTCCACATTTGATAAATATTTTTTTGCACGGTGCAAAAAACCTGAAAAAAAGTTTTGCACGAGCAGAAAAAGTTTTGCACAGTGCAAAAAAAACACTGGCCCTGCTGATTATTCCGGCCATTTTGTTAAGCGAGCATTTGATATTATCATTTTAAGCTTATGCTAAACAAGCCGGCGACGTCGCTGTTGGCGTCAATACTCAATGTATTCAAGTTAAAAATGTGTCCATGTGCAAATTCGCTACATTAAATAATCTGAATTTGAAAATTAACGGCAAATTGGGCGGTATTAATTCTAAATTGCCGCAGGATAGCCTGAAGTTAGTCAGTAGAATTTTAAACGTTTGAATTAATCGTCTGTTATGGCAATAATTTATTCTCTTTTTCATTGGTATAGAGAAATCAAGAAAATAGACTTGACACGCGAACCAATTCTGTACTTGGGGGCTGATGTTAATCATACGGCGCCAGATGATAACTGTGAACCGATAAGCTGCGCGGCGGTGAGTGACATTTTTGTTCATTTCGTAATATAAATTTTACGATTTAAATTAAGAAATCACTGCAATTTTGTATTGTCGGACAATCTAAACAAATCAATATTTTTGTGTGATCTGATTAGTAACTACAATATCATACACCGCACAGTACAGTATTTTCCCGGCTTTGTTGTGGATTCAATATATTAGACCTTGCATCCAACTCATTTCTATAGAATTCTAATTTTACTTATTTTTTCGATGTACTTCCCGATCTATACCAGGTTTAGGCATTTTCGTTTTGACGGAAGTTTGAGACAACGCAGAATTTTGTGATTTTTCATCATAATTATTGCAATGATCTTTTTCCGCGTTTTATAACGGTTCATAGTTTCACGACATTCGATTATATTTTAGTTTCCCAAAGGCTTAACACGAAAATAAATATTCCGTGAAAACCGTGCACAAACTTCTGCTTGAAACTATAGTCTATTTATTTTGAAATGATAGATGCAGGTAAGACGCAGCGAATATTGCATTTACAAATGGAATGGAACTTTTATCAACAGCATTTGAGGTATATTTTGTTCATTATCCAAAGTCCTTGATAGAAATGTAACGGATAACCGGCACCGATATTAGCTAGTTAAAATTCAGAAACCAGAAACTTGAAGTTTCAGAACCGATATGTTTTCATCAAAAATACTGGTTCTAAATGGATATACCGTTTTTCCTTTTTGATTTTGGCAATATACATAAGCATGGATTGTCCAAAGTTTCAGAAGGTTGAAATTCAAAAACATAATGACGTCTGGCTTTGATTCAATGACAATAACCTAAATTACATGTCTTCTTGATCAGTCTCATAGTTGTTCAATGCATGATGCTGTTTAAATTTTCAGTTTGAACCTCATCTCCCAGCCACATATTTATTTTCTCTAATTACTGATAATTGCTGTAGAAAATTCAACAACTTTGAGACCTTGAGCACATTTAATGAGACTTAGTATGAAAATATTATTGTA
Organism: Romanomermis culicivorax; assembly: GCA_963922205.1. Classification (NCBI taxonomy): domain Eukaryota; kingdom Metazoa; phylum Nematoda; class Enoplea; order Mermithida; family Mermithidae; genus Romanomermis; species Romanomermis culicivorax. The sequence goes on along the minus strand of CAWUHX010000018.1, from coordinate 1,821,139 downwards.
CAACCTAATTTTCTTCAACTCAGAACGGAAAAAATTAATTTTTGGTTGGAAGTTTTCTGATAATTTTCGCTATGTTGTGCTAATGAATTCCCGAAGAAAAAGTCTACAATAAGATAAGATGATTGACGAATATTTTATAGAGGAAACCAAATCGAAAAATTCTAATTTAATGTAAAATTTACTTACAAAAAGATTCGTTCTATCTTGACCCTTTTTTAATGTCCTGATTTTATGAATTATTACGTGACTGACACTGAAGAAAAAGTTCAATATTTTCAACTACTAAATTTGCAGTTTTGCATTCTTTCTATCAACACAACTAACGAAGCGATTGATTTATCGCAGTTCACCATTGGCGTTTCTCTCAAGATTATTCACATAGATTTGATAGGATATTGAACTATATTAAAAAATTCGATCAATGTTCGAACTACGAGCATTTTATGTGATATTGCTTGATCGACACAATAATTATCTGCAATATATTCCAGGGATGTTCCGGTTAACCAAAACCGTGAAAACCGTAATTTTTTCTAAAACCGAAACCATCAAACTCAAAATTGGAAAACCGAAACCGGAATTTTGAGGGGTGAATTTTACAGTTTTCGCACTTGTCTGCATATTCACAACTCCATGAGAAGATTAAAGTAATGCTGATGCAATGAAAACTTTATTGAATAACAGAATTAATCCCCTACACACAAAATCCAATTCTTTTCATTTGAAAAATTTAATGAAATTAGATTTCGAAAATAATAGCTTCTCCACTGATTCGCCTGAAATACGGTAATAGATAAAAGATGATTCCCGCACCACTGAATAGCTGTTCTGGAGGCACACTCCTGACTTGTGCGCTGAGATAACGCTTTGCAAGTTTTGCCAAAGTTGGGTACGTTTTTTTGTTGATTTGCCACCATTGAAGTGAATCTATGTCATGGGATACCCGTTCTTCTTTTAGATACCTTTTGCATTAGTAAGCATTAGTATTAGCATTAGTAAGTTACATTGTTGTATGCAAAGGCATCTTGCAAAGGCTCTTTTACCTTATTAGGCCTTCTTGCTCATTGAAACATATAAATCAGCGGCGAAAGATTTTCCACTTGAAGCATTTTTACTTATGATTAATTTCAGTCGATTTTTCAGATCGTCATATTGCTTGCAAATCAGTCTTTTCTAAAATTTTCGTCTTTTAAGCTGACATGTCGAGAGCTAAAATATGTTGAAAAATCCATCAGCACTTTGATTTAACCTGCCTTACATCTAGTTTTATCACTCATTATCTCCCCACTCACTTTTTGATCAAGTTGATGAAACCTGGATTCTCGACAAAACCAAAATGTTGATCATTAACAACAATCCTTTACACAATATGTGATATGGTGACTCTGCATCAGGCCTTTTCTAATCATTTATTGACCTTTTTGATTGATCTATCCACTGTTTTTCTACAAATCAAATTTTTTGGGTAAAAAAAATTCGAAAAACGGAAAAAATGTGGAGGTTCCACAAGAAAAAGATGAATTTTGGTGGATTGAAGGGAAAATCTCAATTTTTTCAATTTGTTATTACTATAATTTTAAACATGCAGCCAAGTTAGAATTCATAATCATCATGGAAGTGATTTCCAGAAATTTTAATTTTAATTTGAAATTTTTTTAAACTCATGAAAGTAATGAGCATATTTTTAATTTGTAAAATGATAAAGACATGTTGTCGAACCTTGTGTTTATTGAATAAGTTATTCTTGAATTGATTTTTAAGCATTTTAGAATGTCAGAATCTAAAAAAATTTCAGCGCGTGACACCAAAAAAGGGAAACAACTGGGGAATAAGAGTAGAAGCTGCATTTTCAATAACCTATACTTTAGTGCCAGAAAGACATGAACTCAAATGCTATCTTGGAAGATTTGTGCAAAAATACAAGAAATATCGTTTTTCTGCATACAAACAAATTTTCTTTGCACATAGATGTCTCAACTCATCCTCGTACATGTAGAAACAGGCCTGTACCCGAAAAACGCTAGTTGGTTAGACATCAAACTTTGAATTTTTTGAAAGCGTATCAACTGATTGAATATCTAAATTCGACTATATACATTTAGCAGTGTGTTACAAGCCTTTTTTCGACATTTTTCAATTTTTGGACGCCAAAATTTAAATTTGGCTCATAAAAATTAAAGCTAAGGAGCCATGTGGCTCTTGATTTTCAAAACAGAAAAAGCCTGCACGGCATACATGTAATTGAGGGGGGAGTGCTATTAGAACCCACCCCCACTCAGAAGGACATCCTGACTTTTCGTCGGAAAAATACTGAAAACTGTCAATTTTTTGTTGAAAAATTGTCATTTTTGAACAAAAAAATCAAAAATGAGTTTTCTCGGCGCGTCGTGCTATAAATACATTTTTGAACGATTTTTTAGACAAGATTACTATTCTCGAAACGATTTTTCGGGTTTTTGGCCAAAACAAATTTTTTTTCTTCAAAGACACCCCTAAAATTCTGAGCAATCATTGAACCTCCGCCGCAAAGAAGTCGCTTACCTTCTTCCCGCCGTACCTCGCAGCTCCGTTACTTGTATGCTGTGTATGAGTAAGTTATTGCAGAATCGATCGATATTTCAAACAATTGAATTCGCTGCTTCTCCAGTCTGTGATACTGATTTCTTCCAGCGACTCTAAAATTATAATTATTGAATAATAATGAATAAATAACAATTAATAAACAAATAACAATTAATAAATAAATAACAATTAATAAATAAATAACAATTAATAAATAAATTAATTTAATAATAACAATTAATAAATAAATTAATTTAATAAATAAAGTACCTTTGTTTTACAAGCAGGATATGTTTTCTTTGTAAAGTGACGGCATGTATGAAATTACTCGCAGTCCAAAACTCCTCCGACCAAAAAACCGCAAAAATACGCTTGTTCACACTCGGGGTAATTTTTTGATGTAAAGCGATTGTATCTATTGAAATCCCTGGGGTCAAAAACTTCCACCAAAAAAATCACTAAAATACGCTTCTTTACACTCGGGATTGTTTTTTGTATAAAGTTACCGCATCATATTGACTTCCCAATAGTCGAAAACTCCTTCCTCAAAAAGACCACGGACACGTAGGATAATTTTTGTGTAAAGTGACCACATCCATTGAATTTCCCACGGTTGAAAACTCCATCCATCAAAAAAATCACGAAAATACGCTTGTTTACACCTGGGATAATTTTTTTGTGTAAAGCGACCGCATCATATTGAATTCCCAATAGTCGAAAAGCCCTTCCCCAATAAGATCATTGAAATACCTTTGTTTACAGTCAGGATAATCAGATAACACTAAATTTTTTCACCAAAAAGTTTTTTTTCGAACCCAAACGAAGTTGATTCTCTCCAACTTTGGTCACTCATATAATTTGACCAAATCAAAAATTTTCAAAGAATAAAAAAAGTGTTTCGAGTGGACAACCTATAGATGCACGGGTAGAAGTACCAAGGTCCAGGGATGCATACCCTTTGAGGAACCTACTGCAACTGGGGACCCTGAAAACGACCGTTTTTTGCATGTTTTTGGCGCCCCACCGAGCACCATTTGAATATACTAGACCCCCAATGATCTTTGCTATCCCCAGGTTCGCCCATATGGCGGATATTATGCAAAAACCACATGTCTATCTATTACCGTTTTTGCTTTAGGGGGTTCATCCGATTTTAGGGGGCCAAGTATATTATAGGTTGACGCTACCGCGCCTCCTATGATGTCCACAACGGCGTGGACGTTGTATTTTGGCACGGCACGAATATCACGACGCAAAATATAATGAATAAATTGGCCCGCGGCTTTTCACTTTTCAATAATAAACTAAAAAAGACAATCCCATTGGCTTCTTCCAAATGATTGGTTGTCTTGCATGTCAATTGTCGTTGTTCGCTCTTTGGCTTTGATTTTGGTTAATCTACATAACCTTTGAGATAGACTATGTTCATCCCTGACATCAAGTACGCCATGAACAAACTTATGTAACTCTATCAACATGCAAAATCCAATCATGGAAATTCCACAGAAATAGTTCCAAAACTGCTTTGTAGTCTGGATAATTTTTTCCATTTTTACAGAAAAACTATGTGTATTTCAACCAATCGAAGGTGCGCACAGATGAGTGGGCCACCCTGTAGAATAAACATTTTTCAGTGAGTCTAGATTCTATTTCTTTGTACAGGTTGTTGGTAGTGTCGATCTAAACCCGTCTGTTTATTGCGCCCGCATTTTCTTGCAAAGTCAAGAAAGACTAGTCGACGGACAGGTAAACAGACGTCCGCAAGAATGGATTAGTCAAATGGAAAACGGCGTCCTTATGTCGATCGATCATTTTGTACGAAGAAATAGGATTTTGCCGCGACGCATTATCATGTTTCGAGACGGCGTTGGAGAGACTATGTTCCGTTTGGTATTAATTTTCATTTCTAACGAATTTTTCCAAAGGCATCTTCATTGTGTAACAATTTTTGATAAACGTATTATCTCTCACGTCCAAGCCTGTAGCAAGGAATTTTTTTCGGCGGGGAGGCCACACATTTTTTCACTCTATTTACTATAAAATTGGCATTTCTGGCTTGACTTTTTCTTGAAGAAAAAAAAATTGAAAGTACCTCTGTTTTTTAACACTTGAAACATTTCGGGGTGCATGCCCCCTCCTACCCCCCGCATACAGGCCTGAATAGTTATGCAGGATTACGCACAAAATTATCTTCCCTTTTTTGGAGTAGTTTTTGGTCACGATTTTTGTAGGTACCAATTGTTATAGAAAACTAAAAAAATTATGCCATTGGAACAACATTTAGTTGCCACAGCGATTTTAGTACTTTGAATTTATAAAATTTTCAAATTTCTCTCTTTATCCACTACAATTATAAAACATGAAATATAAAAACAGTTTATCCGGAGAAGTTATATCTTCACACCTGGATGATGATGTTTATTTCCACGAGCAGCAAAACAAAATGCTAAAATGAAAGATAACAGAATTTGCGGTCTATCCAACGAATTTAACGGAAGAAGAAATTGAAGAAATTAACAACAAAATGATTTATTTGCTAAAAAAGTAGGGTTAACTTTTTCGAATTTAGACCAAAGAATGCATTGGGCTCATGACGAACTGATAAATTCGCAACGTTTTTATGCCAGATAAAATCAGACTGAAATCATCCGTGGAACAAATCACTTATCGTTCGATTTTCCAAAAAATCTTATTTATTATCCCAATTCTCAGAGGTGTCTCAGACTGTCCATAGGGAGGCATGCGGGGTGTTGCCTCGGTCTTAGGCTTGGAAATTCATTTACAGTCGAACTTCGTTCATACTAGCAATAGTACATCAGCCGAGCTTGTATAGTTCAGCATGGTAAGTTACCGTGCTCAAGACGTACTCAATGAGTGCATCATACGTACTGTTCAGGAAAAAACAAGCCTACACATAATTGGCATATGTAAAACACGGTTAATACGTACTCGGTCAGAATGTACGTCGATTTTGATATTGCTTACGGCTGCATCCTCCATTTGATCAGGAAAATGTCTAAATATTTGTAAAACTACCTGTAACAAGATTTTCTCACAGTACATTTGTCAATGAAACTGTGGCTTGAAAGAATCGTAGCTTTTATGTATGAAAACTGGAATAATAGTTTTTATGTATATGGTAGCTGTAAGCCGTAACCGAACATATTCGGTTAGACTTATACGCTCGGTTAATATGTACGGCCGGCTCTGGTCCGCTACAGACACGTACTATCGGAGTTTGACTGTACCACCTTGGTGAAAATGACTTGCTGGTCAACTGATATCGGTGGGAGGGAAAGAACTTTCTGGTACCAGTGTCTTTTTACACAACGCGAAAGTTTTGATGACTGTGCAAAACTTTTGGTGCTCTTTTTCGCACGGTGTAAAGATCATACGCCAATTTTTTGAGCTGAAAGTTGAGTTTTGAAGAGTCTTATGATTTACCGATTCTAAAAGCATCATGACATTCCTTTTCTTCAAAAAATTAAATTTACATCTCGTAGAGAAACTTTAAGTGTTTCATACAATTTCTTGAAAGTCAAATCGAATCCAAATCGCAATACCGTCTACACAATTTTTTATGATAACTGAAAATTATACGGTTGGCTTGTGAGATTTTAATAATTAATATTTCAATGCTAGCATTGGATGTTATGGAAGTGAGTATCTTTATAATACTGAGCTATTTATAATATTGGATTTTTTGCTCTTTTACTTGAGTACAAACTTATCTGCGCATAAGCTTTTTTGACCTCTTTTGCACGGTGTAAAAGCCGTCGTGTAAAAAAACACTTTAGGCCCTGTCATACTTTACCGCAAGGTCCCGCGCGGCGGGGCCTGTCCTATTCATACTAAAAAGCGGCGCCGGCCGGTGCCGCCTGGGAAGTATGGATAGATTTTTCTAATTTTTGCGACGCCGCGCGGTACCGCTTTCAAAGTTCAGCACAAACGAACTTTTCGAACTACTCATATGACATAAAGCTGTAATATATTGTTGCTATAACATATTGATGCGTAGTATAACATCCGTATATGCAGGTCAATCATATTTTTACATGAATTGTGTGTTATGACACTTTTCAAGTTTTATTTTATCATGCCTCTTAATAATACATGCACAAACGCTACTTCTTTGAATCAAGTATCCTTCGTTTGGAGAGATCGTTCAACTACGGTACCATTTTCATTCATAATGACTTTCTCTTCCCTCTTGATCATTTTTCCGTTCGTCATCTTCTCAGTCGTTGCAGGGGTGCAGATCTGTTGGGGGGTCAGTAGCCCCAAACCTTCCTCCACGTGCATGTATGCTACATTCGGCAAAAACTCATCCTACATTCGAAAAATCCATGATTGACAATTTTGGCCATGCACTCAGACATTTTCCCAATGAAGTAATTCCTGTAATTTTATCCCAGAGATATTATTTGACGTTTTCAGAAATAAATTTTCAGGAGGATTGGAAATATGTATTGTTCGTTTTTATAACATGAAATTGAAAATGGACAAAAAATGGACCGCCCTCAAGGTCGTTTACACAAACCGTTTACTATAGGATTTTTGGCGTAAAAAAATCGCGAGGATCAGTTGAGCAGACTCTGTAAATTATAGAAATATAAAATGATACTTGCTTTCCACTTTTTTACTCTCAAGCATTTCCAGAAAAAGAGACTGTAGGTTCTGTTGTGATTACAAAATTTTCAATGGAGGTATGAATGTGGAAAATTATTAATATGCAAAGCAGGTGTAAACACGTTTCCACGGTATGATATTGTCTTAGCGATGAGCCAAATGCAATTAGCAGCTCAAAAAACGATAAAAAACGACAGTGCTTGCAAATTTTGAGAGCAAAATCCAAAACTAAAAAAGCGGCGCCGACCGGCGAAGTATGACTAGGCAGCTTGTTAGTATGAATAGAAAATGCGGCGCCACGCGGTACCGCGCGGTACCTCGCGGTGAAGTCTGGCAGGGCCTTAACTGGTACGCCAATGCGACAAGATACAGCGACCAAAGGGGGCTAATGGGCACTTCTCAGTAAAATTTCTCATTTTACTCTTCACTAAGGTTGGGCCTTAGGGATGCCTGAGGTAAGTTGAAAACACACTGGATTAATTTTTTGACTAGGGCTTAAGTAATTAAGTTGAAATTGAAAAATTGCCCTTTCTATCAAATGAAAATAATGAAAAAAGTCGATGCATTCAAAGGTATTTTGAGGAAACAATAATTTTTGACGTTTTCAATTGTAAAAAATTGTTGAATCAGAACACCAATAAAAGTGCGTCAAATGGCAAAAGGTCGGATTTTTTGTGTCATCCCAAAATTTTTTATTCCGCAAATGAAGTTTTGGTACAAAACAAATAGGTGCACGAGCATTAATCCAATGAGAAACTAGCGCTGACACAAATGTCGCACTCCACGAAGTGATCAAGTTCCAAAAAACAAGTATATACATGTACAGGTTTCGACTTCAATATTGACAAATTTGGAAGCAATAGATGATAAATCAAGATTAGTGACCAATCTACCAAGATTAAATTATCGTGATTGGCCGCCAATCTTGATTTTGCATTTTTTGGAATCGATATGATTTTTTAAATTCAGTATCATGTAATTTTGCATCAGTTGATATCCTCATGATTTGCTTTTGCACTCAAGATGTATATGTATTTAATTATGTTTTGGAATCACGATAATTTTTAAGATACGCCCATCTATTTTTTTGATTCGGAGCGTTTAAGCTAAAATAGGCTCTCGACAAAATTATCAAGTTTTTTACAGTTCTACTTTAAATTTTAGGTCATGATTAAAGAAATGCAGCAAATTCGAAACGCTTGCCAACGTGTAGCCGAAAAATATCCACAACTTGTGAAAACTAGCGGGTTCAAAATTTACGAGCCGCCGATAACATTCATTGTCGTCCAGAAAAGACACCATACGCGATTATTTTGTGCCGATTCGGTATTTTCTGGCTAGCCCTTACGACCGATGTTTTGATAAATGAATATTTTTTTTCCCAGAGAGACTCGGCTGGTGAAAGATATGGCTTCAATGTTCCACCGGGTACGACAGTCGATACTACTATCGTCCATCCAGAAGAATTCGACTTTTACTTGTGCAGTCATCTCGGATTGCAGGTATTACCTAACCTTCACATCTATTCTATTGACCTTTTTCTTGAATTACAGACTTTTTTATATTCACAATGAACGAAGTTGCCTATTTATAAAATATACTGAATGCCTGTTTCAGTAATTTTTTGGCGACAAATAAAAACCAGAATCGAAAGAATATAAATCTTCGATACAATTTCAACTCTTACTTACACTTTAATGTATCAGTCTATGTTAATTCATTATACAAACTATCGGAAGCAAAAGAACATAGTGCTTAATTGTTGTACGCCGACGTCCCCAAGGTCAGATTTCCTAGGCAGGGGTGAAGTTGAAAATTCGCGAGGGTAGTGAAGCTAAATGTCCACTAAACACGTCATTTTGTCGCAAAATTAGGCAAACAGTGGTCAATTTTAAGGACTTCAGGCAGGGGTAATATCCTCCCCTCCTCATACCCCTCCCTATGGGGCAGTCTGGTTGTACGTTTAACAAAAAGCCTGCAGTCGATCAATATCTGCCTGCTGCAATCAGACATGCACGGAAAGAATTTTTCATTTGGGAGGCTCCTTGGGCTTTTCATCGAAGGGCGTGAGGTTGGATGAGCAAAAAACAGAAAAAGCTCCGCTAGCATGTTTTTCATGCAAAATATGAATGAAAATCATCAAAAAACTGTCTTCCAAAGAGTTCAGGGAGTGTCTGACGATTTTTTTGGGCCAGGGAGGTGAGATCGAGAATTCAAAGATTAACCAAGCAAACTGAGAAACAGTCAATCATTCAGTGAATCTACCAACCAACCAATCAGTCAGGGAATCGGTGAACCAATTAGTCGGGGTAATCAGTGAGCCAACTGATTAGTAAATAGTAGTAAAGATAACTGAGGTTAGAACTTGGGAAAAAAAGTGATGTTAGAATTTATAGCTTTCAGTCATAAAATAGAGCTGAGGGAGGAATGAGATTTGAAGAAAATAATTGAATCTTTTTTCTGCAATGATTCAATAGTAAGCACTGTTTTTTCGGCGGTTTTTCCCAAATGGAGGAATAGGCCAAAATTTGTCTCCCCATTTTCTTCGAGTTATTTTTTTCACTTAAAAATGCTCATAGATGCTCTAAGTGTTTCTGAGCTTTTTCAACCCTTCTAGTGTTTTTAGAGCCGTTAATTCATTAAAATTGAGCAAAAAATTGAAATTTTCGAGTTTCAAGTCTAATACAAGCATTGTAAAACCAATTTTCCAGAAAACTATCCAATAGCATAACGACTTTGCATTAGATGATAAATCGACGGTTAAATCCTCTATGATGACAGGTGAGAGCCCAAAAAATATGTTAATTTTTCCGGCGCGAAGCGCCGAAAAAATTTTTTTGTGTATTGACATTCGGCGAAGCTGGAAAATAAATTTTCCCATCATTTATTTCAAAAATTATATTCGAATTTTTCAAAATAGAATCGAACTAATTCATGAAGCTTCCGAATTGATTTTTCATTAAGAAAGGAATAATCGCTTCAAAAACTTTAGAGACTTGACGTATTGATCATTCTCAAAAAATGTTTCAAGGTAAGTGCAAATCTTCATCAAATATCAAGATAAAATATTGAAGATTACCAATTAAAACACGAGATAATACGTTTAAGATGATGAAAACTATGATACGTTAAATTATAGATGAAGATAGACTTCATGCTGGGTAATACATAATAACGATTATTAAAGTTATAACCGACGCGAAGCACCGGAAAATTTTGAGATTATGAACTTCTAAAATGCACAAAATGGATACCTATTTTCTGTATCCTATCCCCAACATTTTCTTCCCCAAATAGGGAAAGAGCCGTTTGTACATGTAAAAATGACTACCCCAATTTCGTTTGCCTCCAAGAATTTTCATTTGCCTCCGGCAAAAAAAAACACTGATTTGAATAATGACTGATCTAGTATGTGAGCCTTATTATTCTGTGTATGATTAAGGATGTATTCAACATGATTGATCTGTTATGTGAGCTACTGTGATTTTGAAGAGTATTTTTGACTGACTTTGTTGGAAAAAAACATTGTTTTTACTACTACATCTATTTACAAACTTTTTAGTTTTGGCTTGTTGAAATTCGTATTGGCCTGCAAAATTTTGATCTTAGGATCCAAATGGCCTGTCGAGAAAAAATGAAAAAAAACCCTGCAAAGCACCCAGCAAAATCTTTATCACATTGATCTTTGTCGTTTTAATCTGCCTATAACTATCACGATTCATAACATTCACTAAGTGAGAAAATTCGAAAGAAAAATCGAATTGTTAATTGCATAGTAGTATTTGACTTTTGAAGTTCGATGAATAAAAATCCGTGGTTAGTTGATTGATTCACTTACTAGTTGGTTACTGATTCTCCGACTCATAGTCATTGAATTCTAGATCTCATTTTCCTACAGTTAAAATCGTTTCACACACGAAACATGATCAGATGCCGAGAATAAGTCGTCTGGTACCGAATGGTATCCATTTAAACCTATTCTTCAGATATGTACGAGGCATCAGGAAATATTGATCTGGGACGCACAAAAATGCACTTTTTCAAGTTCTCAGATTTTTCCAGATTTCCCGAGCATCATTTTTTTCTGACTTTCCAGATTTTCCACTGGGTACACTGGTATGTTGTAGAAAGTGTCTAGAGTAGTGCTTGAGACATTGTATTTTGTCCATTTTCTACCAGATGAATTTACTATGCATCTGGTTCCCCACCCTAGTTTGGCATGGCAACCATCAAAACGATTCGGGGACCAACCAACTTTTTTGGGCTGGCTGGTACCAGATGAACTGATAGGTTTGTCCAGGTATGCTGACCCCCCTATATGTGCATGAATGGTTGCAATTTCAAATCGTCAAAATATTGATTTGACGATACTTAAAAAATTATAGTAACAGTAGACAACTGTTTTTAATTGGAAAGCTGGTCAAAAATGATTTTGCATTGCTTCTGGAAGTACAATGGTGGGTTAGACACTTATTGTTGAGGCACTACGACCAGGGTTTTTTAGCTCGAGTGTCGTACGTGCAAATCCACATAGCCGGTACGTCAGAAAAATAACGCTAGGTAAGAGGCTCGAACTCCCGACCTTCTGCATCAGGTTTTTTTTTGACCTACGAGTCACAAGCCAAGTGGCTTGTTGACCTAAATTTTTACAAGCCATTCTAAATTTTTACAAGCCAATTTTATAATATCAGTATACGTGAATAAGTTCCAATGCTAGGTTATTTTTTAAAGAAATGTATTGAGCATCACGGCAATCGATCAAACTCATTAAGTTGGCCGAAAAGATGTGAGTAAGAAGAATAGAATTTCCGAAAACTACTTCCATTAAGCTTTTGGATTGATTTTACGTCAAGAAAGGAATAATCGCTTCAAAAAGTATTGATCTTTCTGAAAAAATTTGTCAAGGAAAAAATGTGAATCTTCATTAAATATCAAGATGAAATAATGAAGATTACCAATTAAAACATGAGATAATACGTTTAAGATAATTAAAACTATTCAAGATTAAATGATAAGTGGAGGTAGACAAGTTAGAAGCGGCACCTGAGCTAGGAAATAAATAGTAATGCTTTATATAAGTTATAACCGGCGCGAAGCGGCGGAAAATTTTGAGATAATGACTTTCTTAAATCCACCAAAATGCATCTTTTCTGTATCCGATGTGATCAAACACATGACTCAAAAAATTCTGACAAGCCATTTTGGCTTGTTGGACTAAAATTCTACAAGCCATTTTGTCAGTCCAACAAGCCGTGGCTTGTAAACTGCTAAAAAAACACTATGTTCTGCATACAAGGCAGCAGTGCTTTTTTTCTGCACTTCATTTTCTAAAATATTGAAGGTTACTAATTAAAACACGAGATAATACGTTTAAGACGATGAAAACTATTAAAGATTAAATAATAAGTGAAGGTAAACATGTTAGATGCCGCGCCTGAGCTACGAAATAAATAATAATGATTATTAAAGTTATAACCGGCGCGAAGTGCCGAAAAATTTCAAGTCTGCACTGTGCAGAAAAAGAACACTGCATGGCAGGCCCGCTACCAACTGCGCTAACCGAGCCACGTGGTTGATCGGAAATTGTAATTGTAGTGGTGGTGGTGAGTGCGAGGCATGCCGCGTAATAAACAGTCGGACACACCACTACGACACCCCTTCCCCCTTCGAAGAGGAAGGGCCCTGGACGGTCACCAATGTCGTACGCCCAAATCTACGTGGATGGTTCGGAAATTGTAGTTGTAGTGTTGGTGATGAGTACCGGGCATGCCGCGTAATGAGCAGCCGGACGCACCACTACAACACGAGTCCCATTAGCGCAGCCGCTAACTTCCCTGAATTTGTATTACTTTTTCTTAGCACGACTAAAATTTCCATTAGCGCAGTCCCAACTACTAGCGCCGTGCTTAAAAACCCTGACTAGTGACTACAACCCTATCTGAATTATAGCATGCTACAGCATTGATTCATTATAAATTATTCTGCAGGGAACCAGCAAACCAGCGCATTATCACGTATTGTGGGATGATAATTACTTTACAGCCGACGATTTGCAGCAGTTAATTTACAATATTTGCCACACTTACTGTCGTTCTACGCGCTCGGTATCGATTCCACCGCCGTGTTATTACGCCGATCTTGTGGCCTACAGAGCGAGAAAATATTTGGAGGTTTTGACCAGGTAAGTTATCTTTAGCACACGCAAAACATCGTGTCATTCTTCGTCAAGTTAACAGTTGTCAAACACACAACTGTTTTAGGGTGAAAATTATTAAAAGATTTCATTAATCCAAGTTTTTATCTAAATTTGGTCCCATTGTTGATTGTCTACAATGACTGGTTTAGGTACATAATGAATATCAAACTGTCGAATTCGACTACTATAAGAATAATGTATATGTCGCATGAGCTGATGTATGAGGTATAGATTGAACAGTCGTGTTACGCATACCAATAAGACGTCAGGTAGGTTGGGGGAGGTTAATCAACTTTCCCGAAATCCCTAAGAGGCCTAAATGACCTCAGAAAGTCGAAGAAGCCCAATTTTTTGCGAAAATTTAAAAAAGACACTTTTCCGACTTTCAAGGATTACCGAAAGTTGGGCCAATATCAACAATTGGGTACTGAATCCGACCGATTTGAGGGCGGAGTCTCCCACCCCTCACATCACTACCGGTATGGTGCTATGACTATGTATGTATATTTCAGAGTGATTTTTTTGCCGTAGATTTTAAAAAACAGATATACAGAAAGTAGATTATGGCAAAATGAATGTATCCTTAATCCTGGTCATAAAAATTGTAAAATTAGCAATTGTTTTATTAAAAGAAATAAGTGCCGCACATCAATACCTATAATATTCATCAATACCTATAATATTCAGTACAATTAAGCTGAAGCCTGGCCAAATAGGAGTGTAGTTTTATTCCTTACTCATCCCTGATTACTTCCATGAATCTGTCATGTATCATTTTATGGGGTAAAACTCGATATCTATGAAAATCTTATTTCAATGATTATCATAATAAATATTGATCAGCTAACAAATACGATTTCATACCACTTGATTTTGAAAAATTAAACATTCATTCACACAGAATCCGGATACGATTTAGCCAAAAAAAGTGGATACGTCCCATCCCTAGTATATAACTTGCCGTATCGAGAGATCGAAAAATTCGCATATTTTGATTGTTTGTTTGTCTTATTGTTGAAGATTTTTAAAGAGAAGCACACTTTTGTTCAAAATTCATTTGATTCTATATGCTGAAATTCGGTAGGCCACAAGGCAATTACATCCAATAACGTGCCCAATAATTCACTTTTATGTCGTATATCTCGTCATAGTAACTTTCTAGCGAGAAAAACTACTCCGGTAATTGAGAATACTCCCTCACTTGCACGTGAACTGGAATTAATTCTTAATTTGTCTGAAAATGTATTTTATATTTCAAGCGACAGAAGCTCGTATCATAGCGGCGCGTCCGGGCAGTCTATCAATTTACCGACGCTGCAAAATCAAGTAAACGTTAAAGATAATATTGTAGATCGCGGAATGTTTTTCGTTTGAGTACTACTTTGTTTTAATTTGGTAAGTTGCCATAAATTAATATGCGTTTTTTGTTTGCGTATAAAATCGAAAATCGGCTGAACTTTGAAAGTTTTTTGTTGAATTTCCTATGATTTTAAATTATGTACATAGCTTTTTGCAAACATGTGGTTATTGGGTATAAAATTAGTTGGAAATTTTTAATTTTTTGTAATCCAAGCGTTAATGTGTAAATTGAACCACAGCTCCAAGGTCGACTGTGGTGGTCTAGCGCTATTGTCGCATGTTCTCTATCTTAATTAATGTCGAGCTAATGAATTGTTGCGAACGTAAGTTTATTGATAATATTTATTGTTTTTCAACAAATTTTGCGATCAGATTTTCCCGGCATAGTTGGGTTTAATCGAAAAATTTGCTTTTAGCTTTTTCCTTTGGCGGCCAGTATTATGACTTTCATTTTGACTGTATGTTCTTATATTCGAAGGTGTGGTAATATGTGGATTTTTTCTGTCGTCCATAGTTTTTTTATGAAATGCTTGTAAAAATTGAAAAATGACAAGAAATAAGTACCGCATCCAGAGTACTTCAAAACTTATTGTAGAATTATGCAATAGTACTTACTCTCCAAATATTTACAAGCATTTCTCGACTTTCCTCTCTCTAGCTTAATCGAGTTATCCGTAAACTCGATTCTCGAAAATTTTCAAGACGTTCGTGTTTTTATTACGAGATATTCGGAATATGCTTGCTGTACGTTTGGGAAAAAGTCTGAGCGTTCTGGAAAAATTTTGTTGAAACAGGATTCGCCTGGTGGATCGTACAGGATATCATCGAACGTGATTTGACTATCAAGCCGTTATTGTCTGCAAAGGATCTTTCATGAACTTATGTTGTGATGGCTAATTTATATTCGATCAGCAAATTATTGATTTTGCAAACTTTTTCAGAGCTGATGCAGGTTTTTTACTGTAGCTCATGACGTCAAAATTGCAGACAAACACAAAGCACTAAGGAGCGAAATCTGTCATCAATTTGATTGGTGGAAAAATTTCATACCTTCAATTTGATTGCTCGAAAAAATGTAGTCTACTCCTCCCTAACCACACCTCTACTTGGGGAGGGGGGACCCCCCCCAACTTGGCCAACCCTGTACCCAACATCATCCAACCCCCCCCCCCCAGTTTGGAAAAAATTAAAAAAATTTGCAAAAAGTGTATTTTTGGCCTTTTTTGGGAAAAATTTCGACTTTTTCTACCCCCCCCCCCCCCCCAAAAAAAAATTTCGGTTTTACCCCCCCCCCCACTGGTCGGAGGTCTTGTTCCTAACCATACCTGGGTTGGCAAGGCTTTGGGTTTTTGGTTTTTTAAAAAAACCAAAAAATTGGAAAATCTCTGGTTTTTTGGTTTTTTTGGTTTTTTTCCAAAATCATTAGGAAACTGTTTTTTCACATTAGTCGATCTTCTAGGCATGTATTGGTGTCTATCTGAATCAACAAAACAATTAATTTAGTTGAATTGACTTCACTACAGAGTAAGGTAAAGTGGGGTAACTTTGGTCAAAATCGAGTCAATTCGACTTCTCCAACATATAACTTTTTATACATGGGGAATTCGTAAAAATGTTTCATGGAACTCATATGTCAAAAATGTCAGACAAATCGATTAAACACATCATTTCATGAGTAGCATGCAGATTTAACGTACCATTGATCGTTGAAAAGAGCTCACTTTTTGACCAATGTTACCCACCATGGTGGTCAACTTTGGTCGCCATTATAATTTCTGTTCAAGTTACTTTTTCGACAAGTAAAATTGTTATATCTAACCACAGATAGAACGTAACAAAACAAATTTTGGATATGAGGTAACATAGCTATCGACCTTTATTGTCACAAAATTTCAGCTGAAAATGATGAATATCATCAACAGCAAAAAAGTTTTCATAAATCTACTCCCAGCTGTCCCTATGGTGGGTAACTTTGGTCAATTGACCTAAAAAAGTGCCTGACGTGAAAAATATTGTGTTATTCAGATACAGCAAGTTAAGAGGTACATAAAAATCATAGGTGGCGCGACAGCGTCAACCTATAATATACTTGGCCCCCAAATTTCATGTCCCCCCCCCTCTAGAGCCAAAACGGTAAGAGCTAGAACCTTCGGGTTTTTTGCATAATATCGGGCATAGGGGCAAACTATGGGGTGCCTTTCGTCATTTCGCCTCTATCTGCAATTGGTGCTCGGTGGGGCCCCAAAAACAGGTAAAAAACGCACTTTTTAAGGCCCCCCAGTTCCACCATGCCCAGCAATCGGTGTGCCATATCCAACCTCCATACTTCGGCCTAAGCATCTTGGGGGTGTAATCTCAAATGCGAATTTTTTGTTTTTTGAAATATGGCCTCAATTCAATTATATGGTTGTCCAAAGTCCCGAAAAACGCCAAATTCCCCAATTTTGTTATATCATACTTATGGGTTCAAAAAAATAATTTTTTGCAGCATAATGCACTACTAATTTTTTAGCAGTTTCAAATAAACCTGTAGCCTTATTGAGATATTTGGGCTTCAAGGGTTTTCGACCATTGGGAATTTGATGGACGCGGTCACTTTACACAAAAAATCATCCCGGGTGTAAACCAGCGTATTTCCGTGTTTTTTCAGTGGAGGGAGTTTTCGACTGCGGGGAATTCAATAGACGTCCTCACTTGACACAAATAAATTATCCACGGTGTAAACTAGCGTACTGCCGTAATTTTCTTGTGGTGGGTATTTTCGACCACGAGGAATTCAATGAATGTGATCACTTTACACAAAAATTATCCCGTGTGTAAACAAACGTATTTTCGTGATTTTTTGCTGGAAGGGGTTTTCGACCACGGGGAATTTGATGAATGGGACCACTTTATACAAAAACTTATCCCGGTTGTAAACAAACGTATTTTCGTGATTTCCCGATGGATGGGGTTTTCGATCATGGAGAATTTGACGAATGCGATCATCTTACAAAAAAAACTATCGCAGGTGTAAACAAGCATATTTTCGTGATTTTTATGGAAGGGGTTTTTGACTGTGGGGAATTTAATGGATGTGTCACTTTACACAAAAAATTATTCCGGATTTAACCAACCCTGTTTTCGTGAGTTTTTTGTGGGAGAGGTTTTCGACCACTGGGAATTTAATGAAAGTGATCACTTTACACACTAATTCATATTGAATGTAAAGAAATGTATTTCTGCGATTTTTGAGGGAAGATGTTTCTGACCATGGGGAATTCAATGGACGGAGTCAGTTTACACGAAAAAAAGTCATTTGTGTAAACAAAGGTATTTCTGCGATTTTTTGGGTTGAAGGATTCTAAACCATAAGGAATTCAATAGATATGGTCACCTTTCAGTATCTTTACAACGTTTTTGAAGTACTATGCGGTTTACACATCCCTTACTTTTGCCGGAAGTGAGAATTCGTTGCTTGAAGTTTTTTTATTGTTTTTTTGAAGTGCAGATGACCAAATTTAAGACTTCAATGTGCTTCTATGAAAGTTTTCGTGCATGGTTGAGGCCCACTAAAAAGAGGTGAACTAGTTTATTAGAAAATGCCCCGATCGGGCAGAAAAAAGGAGAATATACTTGCTTCGACAGTTGCCATGGTAGAAAAAGAAGTGGACTAGACTTTTGAGAACTTGGGTCAAAGTTGGAAAAAATTCACTTTCTTCATATTGAATTTTCATTCTGTCTCAAAAAAATTTTCTATGTCTGTGAAGAAGTATATTCTGCCTAATGATGATTATTCAAGTTATTTTTTTTAATTTTGAGATTATGAACTTCTAAAATGCACCAAAATGAATATTTTCTCCACCTTATCTCCTCCCTAAATGGGAAAGAGCCGTTTGTACATGTACAAATGACTACTCCAATTTCGTTTGCCCCAAAAAATTTTCATTTGCCTCCGGCAAAAAAACCCTGGGTTGCACTAACTTTTTCGAATAATTTTCTTATCTCTAAAGTGAATAAATATTAAAATGTCTGCAATTTCCAAACGCGAAATCAAATCTCAGTATTAGTTAATCCTGAAGTGTGTATTGTTTGTCGACTGGAAGAGAATAATTTGGACATTGCGATTAGCTCAACTCTGGATCAGCAATTTAGTCCCGATGTTGAGATTATCCTCATGTTGGGTTAGTGCAACCAGCCCCAGGTTTCTTTATAGTTCTGAAAATGACTATAATATGCCTGCCTCACTATTTTTCAGCTAGTGTGAGAGGCAAGAGTTTTGAATTGGTCGGGAGTTAGAAAGCTATTGGTTTACCATTTCTTTACATTTGAAATCATGTGCATATAATTTTCATATAGAAAAGTTTTGCCGTAGTTAATGCCCGGGGAAGGACAAAATGCACGATTCTGCAGAATATACTCCTTCACAGACATAGAAAATTTTTTTGAGACAGAATGAAAATCCAATATAAAGGAAGTGAATTTTTTCCAACCTTGACCAAAGTTCTCAAAAATCTAGTCCACTTCTTTTTCTACCATGGCAACTGTCGAAGCAAGTATATTCTCCTTTTTTCTGCCCGATCGGGGCATTTTCTAATAAACTAGTATCAATATGAATGAAAATAAAAATATCAATCGTTCAAAATTTATTAACGAAAAAAAATTAACGTGTCGACCAATGTTACCCACCAATGGGTGGGTAACATTGGTCGACACACAAAAATATGAGGTACACTAAAACAATGATAAATGTGCATTTTTATGATCAAAATACATGATATTAACCAAATTCAAAGGAAGATTAATTTGTCGTGCGTGAGAAAATAAGATGATAGATGACGGAACGCAGATGAGAAATTAGCTGTGTAGCTCGACGATTTATCGCGCGTTTTAGAAGAGACGTACGGAACGTGGAAGAGCGTGTGGAACGCTGTAGACGAAACACTCAGAGTGTTTTACGGAATCAACGCAACGATAGTCGAACGCAGGAGATTGACGGGCTCGTAGAGAGCGCTGTGTCAATTTTATCCAGGGATCTTCGCTCAGGTCGTCAAAGGTTTTCGGATGCCGAAACTCGCGCCGTAAATTCTTAACCGCTTAGGAGTTTTACTCGCTCACTCAAACTATTTTCCAAATAGTTTGACTCAACTTAGAACAGACTTTTCACACAATTTACTAATGTACAAAGCCGCCACACACTTTTCAGACAAACACCAAAAAACACAACCGTTCGGCTACAGTACAACGCAAAGACTAACGAGAACACTTTCATAATTTCTTCACATTGTAGCCACGCCTCTTCGGTGGTCTCGTCACGATCTTTCCAAATCAAACTTGCCGATCTTTTTCGCAAATGACACGAGCTTTACAAATACGTCAAATTGCTCCACAACACTCCTCCCCCTTTCGATCTAAATCGCCTCAAGCGATTTCGACGTGTCGTGGTGAATTTGCGTATTGATCGAATGAGAGTGTTTAGCTCGTTTTGGGCAAATTTTCTTTCGACGATTTGTCCGTTTCTCTACTCTGCGGCACTTACTACACAAACAAAGAAAATTTAAACGATGTTATCACAAAAAATGTTACGGCACAAAGTGATGAGCAAATGAAAACTAGTATTTAACACCGAGAATTTAAAATTTTTTAGAGATTTCAAAGAAAAGATTCTAGTGGAAAAGAATAAACTAGTAAAAGGAAATGAGATGCGTTAGCATCGTGATACTTATCCCTTTTGACTCATTTCGGCGGAAATCCGCGACCTTTAGGCAAAACTTTGACCGGGGTTTTGCCCGCTTTCAGAATACCCGGCGGGGGCATCTGTATCGATTGACTCGTGGTCGGTGCTCGCGGGGCCAAAGCTCGCTGCGCGGCTCCAAGCGAGGTTCGCACTCCAACCATCGACGGTTGAGTTGTCGCTGTCGTTGCCATAGTGATGATCGGAGCCGGTGTCATTTGGTACTTTGGCGGTACGGCCACTTTTGCCATGGCTTGGGCGTCTTTCTTTTTCTTTTCTTCGGCTCGCTTGTCCATTTCGATTTGATACTCGCAATGTATGTCTCGAATGATACTCTTTCTTTCTTCAGTTGCCGGATAGTTCGGGGCTCGCGTGTCGGTGAGACATTGCAAGATGTAGCGTAGAGCCATCGAGTACGAATTATCGGTAGTTTTGTAGTCGTAGGCTTGTCTGGCGTGGAAGAGGAACAGCGTGAGCTGTGTTATCACGATTGCGTTTTCAGCGCCGTAGTACTTATAGTAATCGCACATCCAACTTAGAAGAACTGCAGTGAGTTCTTCTGTGCAATGCGGATCTCGTCGCAAATATCGCGCTTGAAAATAGTCAGGAAAGTCCTGCGCTATTTGTTGCGAAGCCGCGGTGGCTTGACGTAGAATTACGGGATCAAAATCCAAATGAGCACGATTGAAGTAATTAATGATAATTACGTCATCAGTCGTTCTCGGTTGGATTTGAGCCGTAATAGGTGCTGTAGGTACGCTAGGGTACCGTTCTTCCGGCGGTGTACTCTGTCTACCGTGTCGTCGATGCGCAACTTTATATTCTCGAACGGTTCTTTGCGACTTTTGTTGTTCGCTAGTCGCTTCCGCTTGCTGCGACGTTGTTGGTTCCTCGATCATTGGTTCGGAGCCAGCCGTCGGAGGCTGTTGGCTCTCTAACTGTTCTTTTTTCAATTGATCGCGTTTCAAGGCGCTAGCCCATTCAATTCTTTTTTGTCGATCTTTTGATTCACTAGGATGTTCTCATCTATAATCGCGGTCTCGGTGAAATTTTCTAGGACGCTCGTTCGACGCGTATTCACCATGCCGGTATTTTCGACTGTCATAATCGTCGCTTTCTTTGCGAGCAGTAGACCGCGAGGGTCGTTCTCGTGACCGTGATTCGGTTTGTTTTCGTTCTCTACTACGAGTGTCTTCTCGTGATTCGCGGCGCTTTTTGGATGGAGGCACATAATTAGGATCTTCTGGGTGCGTGTCCAGATAATCCTGTATTGTGCGCAGCTGTTTATCGATGGCATTTCGTCTGCGAAACAGTGAAAATTGATACGCTCTGACGTTGCGAATGGGTACGCCGTGTTCATCGCACAATCGGTCGTCTTTCACCTCCAAAACTGGGGTGGCGGTTTCGGTACTTATCGGGGTAGAGGTGTCTTCCTCGTTTTTCTTCGGTATCCGATATCGCGTAGGTATAATTTTTGGAGGTACCATTTTCGATTCGTCTTCTTCTTCCTCTTCCATACGCGAAACATCGTACATCGATGAGGTTTTCACCAACGCGGCTACCTCTTGTATGTTTCGTTTCTTTATTTCATCCGATTCCAATTCGAATGTACTGCTCGACAAGTTTTTGGATAGCGGAGTGAACGAGGACGTTGTTTTAGTCGTCGTTACAGGTGCAGTAGTATCAGCTGTGGATACGTCTTCTTCTTCGCTTTCGAGTTGTATGACGTCGGATTCGGACGGTAGTTCTGTTTTTACCGCGAACGATTCTTCGGCGGTTTGTTTGAGCAATGAATCGACGGCCATCGCCGTTTCCGCATCGAATTCGGTATCCGCGGTGGATTGTGTAGGAGCCTGTGTAGGCGTTTTTGTGGGACTTTCTCCCGACAATATGGCGGTCGGTATTACGGGCAAGTTCGAACTCATTGTTAGAGTGTGACTCGGCGGAAAACAAATGAGTTGCTCGCATTTTCTCGACATTAAAATCGGCGAATTGTAAGAAAAGTAGTAATAGGGGTTTTCCCTATACTTCTTTTTCGTTACGAGATCTGTTTCGTTAGAGACTGGAAAACAGTCGTTTTTGAATATGATCTGTCGCATAAAATATCGATTCGCATATATCAGTCGTTTACTGTCGCTGCGATTCTTTTCGTTGTAGGGCAAACGACTAGTCCATTCCATTAGTTCGAATTCGAACGTGCCGTCTCGTTTCACCCAATTTTGTTCGCAAATAAGATCTATGTCAATACTGTCACTTTTCGATAACAGTTTTGAGATCTCATTTTTGAGGATTGCTCGCAATTCCATTTCGGAGTGTGGGGAGCAGACGTGAGCAACTAGTGGCATAGTTCCGCGAACAGCATTCATCCATTGATGATGGTTCGGAACCGAGTAGAGCGGCGTTAGAGCCGGCTTTTCGGCGATCTGATGGTCGCATTTTATTTCGTAGATAGGCCACGTTTCTGGAGGACCGTAGGTGGTGAACGGATCGTTAACGATTAATTCGAAGTTTACTTGTTTCGCGTCATCACTTGTCACCATGTTTTGGTCTATTTCGGAAAGAAATAGCAAAGACATAGGTGCACCGACTTCGTGATGGATGCTAACTACGTCATTGGAGCGTAGAGCTCACTCAATTACTCTCGCGCATTCAGCGGCGTCGTCATACGGTTCAATCTTTCCGTCGTCGGTCAACGAAGACGTGTTGTTTTTGCTACCTTTTATCGTCGGTAGTTTTGTCGGATGCATTTTCAATCCGAGTGGTTTAGTGGAGTGCTCCATGTTTACGTGATTATACGTACAGTATCGCATGTTCGGAACGTTATAGTCGTAGTATACGATTCGATTTAACGCCAGAATTTCATCGCGCATGATCGCATGCAGCATACTCTTCGAGAGCGTCGGATCTACGACACCAAAAGCGCCCTTTTCGTCGCCTTCGCGATCGATGTTGGTGTTATCGTACAAGTTTTGCGCAGCGATGTGTATGTATTCGGGCGGCAAGAAATCATGCGGGAAGATTTGCATGCTGTCGTAGATGCTGTCTACGAAGCCGTAGCGCCCGTACGCCAAAAACATTAGTATCGGATAGTACGCATCTAGAATCGAATACGTCAAAACTTGATCGTCGGGTTTGCCTGCTTGGGCGATGCGATCGTTCGCTTGCGGAAAATACAACGTGTAGCGTTCTACGTCTAGCGCGAACGCGTCGGCGACGATTCCTTTCAATTTTTTATTTTCGGGGCACAAACCGATCAGACGAGCTCTCTCCCACTTTTCGGGTGAGCGTTCGATATTTTCTAGTATAATCTGGACGTCGACCAGTATACTAGGCGCGAGCACGTTAGAGTGCGTTTTTCGAGCGTCGGATGAGTAAAATTCTCGTCCGTGCATGTCTTTGAGACATTTCCAATCGTCGGCTTGATCGAATCCGATTACGATCGTTTTAGGGGCCGACACGAACTCGTAGAAAGCCGTCCAGTCCTCGGGTGTCGCCGCTAAGGCGTCGAACATTATAGTGTATCCAGTGGGAAAACCCAGCTGGACGAACCGAGCGACGTGGGTCGCGTTCTGGTTCACTATATTCATCTTCGTTTTCTTGTGTATATATAGCTGAGTAGTCGAGATCTTTTCGACGTCGAATCCGACTAGCACATGGCCGCGGAAGTTCGGTTTTGCGTATGCCGATAGGGCGCCTTTCAATTGTCCGCTCTCAACGTATTGAGGGTCGCGTAGCACGTTGAGCGGTCTCGCATATACCGTCTCGAACCAACGTTCGAATTCCGTGATTCGGATCATTCTTTTGATATTGTATTCTAAAAAATATCATAAAATTTCGATTAATTTCTGTGAGATGTAGTTTCGCATGGAAACGTCACTCATTCGAATCGCGGCGTGCAAATCTTCTAGCGAAGTTACCGCGACTCCCATTTTCTTATCGACGGATCGATACTTTACTCTTCCCAGGGGAAGTGAAACCCGGAGTTTCTTTTTAGAGACTTTAGTCTATATGGCAGTGCAGAACTTACCATCAGCAAAGAAAAATCTGTCGTCTTGACGGTACTGCTTTTTCTGATACGCCACGTATCGGTCTTGATTATTGAAAGCTTTTCGAAATATCGGCGGCGGATTTATAAGCGACGTTGATATCGCCGATTCTTGCGACGTCGTCGCCTCCGATTCACTAGCCATCGCTTTTATCTTTCAACTTTGATCTTGAAGAATTTCAAATTCGATGCGACCGTTCTCTATCGTTTCAATTTTGCGAAATGAAAAATTTAAGCCAAACTATCTTGCTATAAAAATGAAGGTGTAAAGTGGAAAGTTTTTAAACCACAAATTTAAATTTTCATGCACATGGCGAAAAGTGTAAAGTTCAGATTGGGTGGGACCAGAGGAAGATTTTCCTACAGCGCGCGCTTTCTATTCAATCTTTCTTCTGCGCAACTACTTATGGAAGGTCAATTTATTCGAAATGGACGTGAATAAGTACAAAATCACATAATAATATCACACGCATTCCTTTCATTCATTCCACATAGAATCTGTATGAGCGCGTTTTGCGCGTTTTTTTTTTAAATATTCGAAAATTTGTACTCATCGCTTTGCTCAAAATTATTAAATAGTTAGACTTTATTTATCAAAATTAAAAATTAGTGTTAGTTGAAATATATCAAAAATATTAATTTTAATGTTTACAAATTTTTAGAGGACCGTTGTCTTCCGTTAAGAAGATTGCCGATGCCCTGCGAGGCATGTATGGCTTTACGCGAGAAAGTGAGACTTTCTGAGATTGTCCGGGACAATCTAAACTATCGATAGTTATGACGTTTTTCGAAATTTCGGAGTTTCCGACCACTACGAAGGGTCCGATATAGTCTTTGTCGATTTTAGTTGCTTTTTTGTTATTAAGCAACAGTATGAGATCGTTTAGATCGTATTTTTGGTCTTTCGCTTTTTTATCGAAGTATCGTTTATGCGATTCGGACGCGTTTTTTAAGTTTTCAGAAACTTCGTTATATAGCGTTAGTTGCGCTCGCGTGAAGATATACTGATACTCATCGTAGTTTAGCGGTAATGTAAGACTTTTCGCGCAGTCGAAGTCTATAGCAATTCTGGGTTCATACCCTCGCAAAAGTCGAAACGGAGAAAAGTGAGTAGCTGTGTGAGGAACAGCGTTGTAGGCGAATGTCGCGAAAGGTAGATATCGTTCCCAATTATCGGGGTCTTCAGCGGTGAATTTCTTGAGTTGCAAAATCAACGTTTGATTAAATCTTTCGACCATTCCATTACATTGCGGATGATACGCAGTGGTATTGATTTTCTGAACTTTTAGAAGCTTCGCGATGTCTTTCATCAAGTTTGAAGTGAATCCTGAACCCTGATCTGATAGTAGATGTTTCGGGCTGCCATGAACCAAAACCACATTATTTACGAAACTATCGACTATAGTGGCTGCTTTTTGATCCGGAATCAAATGAGCGCTTACCCATTTAGTGAAGTAGTCTTGAAATACAATGACGTATGATCTTTTCTCACCCAGAGGGGATATGTTTACTATGTCGGTCGCGACGATTTCAAATGGATATTTTGGCTGTATCGGCATCAACGGAGGTGGTTTCGGCAACTGAGAAGTCGTTTGTTGACATGTTTTACATGTTTTGATCCACTTTATTATCGATTCTTCCATTTTCGGCCACCAGAAATGCTGACGAATCATTGCTGTAGTGCGTCTATGACCTTGATGACTCAAAATCTTCGCGCCGTGAAATTGATACAAAACGCTTTCAATCAAAGTAGTCGGAACTACTATCGCGGAAGCTGTGTGAGCTTGTTTTGACGTTCGGTACACTATCTCGTTTTCGGTATGGAAAGCAGATAAAATCGTTGAGATTTGCTTTTGTTCCAGAACTTTTACCAACTTCGCGATGTACGGATCTTTTCTTTGAGCTTCTTTGATTTCTTCCGGTGATTCTATAGTTACTAGCTGTTTCTCAGGCTGTTGGAAATCTTCTTCGAACTTTGGCACTTTATTTCTTTCTTCTTTTTTCGTCATTGACCTTGTTATAGCTGCTGCGACAGTCTTTTTCCCTTCGCGAAATGTCGGTCTGAATATTTCATTTGTTACTTCTTCACTAGTCTTTGGCTTTACTTTAGCGCGAGGTTCATTTCGAGACAAAAAATCAGCGCAAGCGTTTTCTTTGCCTTTTACATATTCAACGCGATAGTCGTAGTCTTGCAGCTTTATTGCGAAGTTCTGAAGTCGCGAATTTCGATGTTTTTCTTCTTTGATCCATTGCAAGGGCTTATGATCAGTTCTGACCGTTACTTTCTGTCCATAGACATAGTGTCTGTACCACCGAAAAGCTTCTACAATTGCTAGACATTCGCGCTCAGTCGTACTGTAGCGGGTTTCTACATCAGACAGAACTCTACTATTATACGCGATGACCCATTGATCAGTTTCGTTTTCTTGATACAAAATTGCGCCGATAGCAGTTGTGCTAGCATCAGTTTGGATGATGAGTTTCGATTTTTCGTCGTTATAGACAGGATATCGCAAGAAAGGAGTTGAGGTTAGAGATGTTTTAATCTCGTTAAACGCTGTTCGATGTTCTTCGCTTATCTCATATTTGGCGTTTTTTCGTAGAAGTTGATAGAGTGGTCGCGAAAGAGTGGCAAGATTCGGTATGAATCGTCTACACCATTGGACTAGGCCCAAAAAACTTTGAAGATCTTTGACCGTTTTTTGCATTTCATAGTTTACGATCGCGGAGACCTTTTCAGGATCAGGCGAGATTCCATTTTCGCTTAGCAAGTGACCAAGAAATTTTACTTGTTTTGGCACGAAATCGCATTTATCTGGTCTTAGCGTTAGATTCGCGTCACGGAGAGCATCAAAGATCAGTTGAATATGTGCTAGATGATCGTTATACGTTTGCGAAAAGACTATGATATCGTCGATATAGACCAAACAAATTTTCCAGATGTATGGATGCAGGATCCGTTCCATTAGTCTTTGAAATTCAGCGGGAGCGTTTTTCAAACCAAAAGGTAGAACTTTGAAACGAAACAAGCCTTCTTGACTGACGAAAGTAGTTTTATCGCGTGAAGCGATGTCTAAAGGGATTTGCCAATACCCTGCTTTTAAGTCTAGAGTTGAGAAAAATCTTGCGTTGCCTAGAGCATCTAGATAGTCATCGATTCTCGGGATCGGAAACTTATCCCTAGGAGTAACTTCATTTATACCTCTATAATCGACTACGGGTCTCCAACTTCCATCTTTTTTCGTTACCAGAAACATAGGTGCAGCCCACGGTGATCGCGAAGGTTCGATGAGACCTTTTTCTAGCATTTCTTGGATTTTCTGACGAACCATTGGTCTTTGCTCAATCGGCGCACGATAGTAGTGTTTTGCGACTGGTTTTGCTTCACCAGTGTCTATAGAGACCGTTAACTCGTGAGTGAGAGTAGGTTGATCTCCAGGGAGACTGAAAACATCGCGATACTGCTTGAAGACTTCGATAGCGATTTTTGTATCTTCATCGTCGATATTCGATTTTTCGGTCATTTTTTCGAGAGCGTGTTGAAGTTTTTCTTCTTCCGACATAGTTGTCTGATCTTTAACCAATGTCGCTGGCTCATAGTCTTCTTCATGATCGCTTAGCGACGCGACGGTCATTTTCGATTCTTCGAGTTTGAATTTAACCTCAGCGATGAGCTGGTTAGGTTCTAGATGGATACCGTTCGCACTATTATTTACGAATAATAGTGGACATTTGCCCTCGGTTATGTTGATTATCGCAAGTTCGATCGGATATTCGCAGTTTTCTTTTCCGAAGTTCACGGGTTGAACTATGACGCTTTTGAAGCTTTCGTTTGTGAAAGGGAAGACTTTCCCGTTTACCCAGGTTTGACAATTCGGTTCTACGTAGCATGACGAGATATTCAAAATCGGTAGCGATCTGTCGATTTTCACGATTTGCGTTTGACTATGTCCCGTAGAAGTATTTGAAAATACTTCGTCATAGGGCGCTTTTTCGATCGGTTTCAAAACTAGATTTAGTTCTTGCTGAACGTCTCCGATTCTGATGAAATTTTCGCGGAAGTTTATTACGGCTCGAACGCTTGGATGCACTAGGAAATCGGTTCCTAGGAGGCATTGCTCTCCTGTAGTAGGTAGAATCCAGCATCGTTCTAGATGCGTTCCGAAAGATGAACTGATTTTGAAGATTATCGGACCTCTAGCATCGACGATAGCACCGTCGGCTACTTTTATCTGCGCGGATGTTTCCAAAGTATCATAGTCAATCCCCAAAGAGCGTTGAGCTAGACATGAGGAAATGACTGAACACTGAGCACCAGTATCGATTAACGCTTTCGTTTTGGTTTTTCCGATTTCGGCATCGATATGAAAAGCAAGAGTAGGAGCGTATAAGCTCAGCAGTTTGATGTCTTTTTGCGAACATTCTTCGATTCGACACACGCTAGATCTCGCGATCCACAGTTCAGTAGGTTTTTTGATTGTGAAATCAGTGATTCCAGGAGCGACGAAGAAGTTTGTAGCTTTAGAAGCTTCTGTCGGTTCAAGCATATTAGCTGTACTGGTTGTCGGTTTCATCGGAACGAAAGTTTTAGGTGAGTTGGACACCGTTTTGGTTTCTGATGGCAGAATTTGTTGCGAAGATTTCGGAGAAGTTAGCTGAGTCTGTACAGACTGTGAGTTGTTCATCGGATAGTAGTAGTGCTTTTCGATTATCTTTTCTTGTCGGGATTCGGAATCGCAGAGAGAAATGTTTGCAACATCTCTCTGATAGTTTCGATTATCGCGATTGAAAAATCGGTTATTTCGGTCAAAATTTTGATTCTGATTGAGCGTGTAGTTACGCGTATTTTGTTGAAAACGAGGACGCCAATTATGGTTATTTTGCCATTGATGATTCGGTTGCTGTTGCCGAGGCTGAGAAGCCTGTGGTTTCAATTGATAGCATTCGGAGCTGTCGTGTTTACACTGACCATGATAGGTACAATACTTTACAGGTCGTTCACGTGACTGATTTCGTTGGAAATTTCGATTCTGAGAGAAATCCCGTATAGGAATGTTTTCTCTATTCCGAAAGTTCGGACTCGTACCACGATCGAATCGCGATCTTCGATTTTCGAAATTGTTAGCGTTTTGCGAATTTTCTCGGATTCCGAACTTTTCTAGGACTCGTTTTATGCTTTCTTCCAATTCTTTAGTCTTTGTTAGAGTCGAATTTTCTTGAAACCTCACGCTGTTTCGCTGTCTAGAGTCGTCTCTGTTTCCGGATTGAGAGTTATCTCTGAAACGAGGTTTCGAATCATCTCTGAAGCCCGATTGAGCTGGTTGCTCTTCCGACCGATTTTTGAGTGTATTAACCAGTATAGGTTGTTCTACTCTGACAGTTGACTGTTTATTGGCTCTTTGGATTTTCTGAACTTTCGCGACGGCTATAGCTAAGTCAGTGATCGTTTCTAGAGTACTCGCGTCAATCGAGACTCTGTAAATTTCCGGCATTTTCCAAAGAAAAGTTGTGATAACTTTTCTATGGCGATACTGAGCGCTTCTGTCATAGTACAGTAAATGTACGTAGGTGCTAATTCGATTTAAGAAAGCTGACGGATCTTCGGTTTCAAACGGAGCAATAGACTGGAGCTCGCATTGGAGCGTATCTTGGTCGCAATTCGGAGCATTCATACACATCAAAATCTGTTTCGCTTCATCGTAGGATCCGACATCTCTTATGGTGTTCAGGGCACCATCGCAAGTCAAGCGACGCAATGTGTGAAGTTTCACATACTCAGACGCATCAAGGCCGAACTCGTTTTCGAGTGCAATGAAGAATTTCAAAACTTGTTGATTTCGGGTCGAATTATCTAGTTTTTGCGGCGCTATCTTTTTACAGATAGTCTTAATTCTCGTTTCGTCATCGGCGAAAGATCTATGCGCCTGAGAAGGTGGGATAGAAGGAAAATTTATCTGAGAGTTTAGCGCATTTAGCACGTTAGAGTGGTCAAACGTTTGTGTCGGGTTGATCAGATCATCATCGTCATCGATTATACCTCGAAAACTAAGTTGACTTTTTCGATCGCTAGTGACGTTTTTCGGTTTAGTCGATTTCTGAGACTGAGCGTAAGAGCTCGTAGGTCTCGGGATATTTTCGATTTCAGGAACGTTCGGTTTCAATAGCTCTTCTTTCTGAGCTCTCATTGCTTCGATTTCGGTTTTAAACTCATCGAGAAGTTTTCGCTGTTGAGTCGCGATAGTTACGATTTCGCTTAACGCGTCAGTAGCGTCGCCACGAAAATTTACCATTTCCGCATCGCATTTTTGCATTACGTCGATGTACGCGTCATTATCGAAGATTTTTCGAGTTTCGCTCTCCTTCGGTTTCGGTTTTAGAAAGTTGAATTTTCGGTTTTCGACGTTTTTCGGAGATAGAGATCGCGAGGTTTTTCGCGTTTTTAACGGAGCGGACATTTCCGGTAGGTCGAAATTACGCTTATCTGCTTCGTAGAGAAGCGGTAGATTCGCGTTTTCGCAGTCGAAATTTTCGATTTCTCGTTTGTCGGGATTCGCTAGTTTCTTATAGAAACCTTTTTCGTAACAGAGCGCAGTAGAGCGACGCGTGCGGTTTTCTTCTATTTTTCGGATTTTCGATTTTTCCCAAATTTTGGCGTTTCCTCAACCTTTAGACGAGCTGGTACGGTCACCAAATTATGTCGTGCGTGAGAAAATAAGATGATAGATGACGGAACGCAGATGAGAAATTAGCTGTGTAGCTCGACGATTTATCGCGCGTTTTAGAAGAGACGTACGGAACGTGGAAGAGCGTGTGGAACGCTGTAGACGAAACACTCGGAGTGTTCTACGGAATCAACGCAACGATAGTCGAACGCAGGAGATTGACGGGCTCGTAGAGAGCGCTGTGTCAATTTTATCCAGGGATCTTCGCTCAGGTCGTCAAAGGTTTTCGGATGCCGAAACTCGCGCCATAAATTCTTAACCGCTTAGGAGTTTTACTCGCTCACTCAAACTATTTTCCAAATAGTTTGACTCAACTTAGAACAGACTTTTCACACAATTTACTAATGTACAAAGCCGCCACACACTTTTCAGACAAACACCAAAAAACACAACCGTTCGGCTACAGTACAACGCAAAGACTAATGAGAACACTTTCATAATTTCTTCACATTGTAGCCACGCCTCTTCGGTGGTCTCGTCACTATCTTTCCAAATCAAACTTGCCGATCTTTTTCGCAAACGACACGAGCTTTACAAATACGTCAAATTGCTCCACAACAAATTGTTATGAGTAACACAAACTTGACAAATAAAATTACCAGTGGGATCAAAATCATCAGCTAAACAGTTACCACATATCCACTGATCACATCCACAGCACGCCCAGTCTTTTTTGTACTTTTTCTTGTAAATTGTCCATTAAATATGGCAAATGGGACACACATTAGTGTTTCTAGCTTTTTTCGCTTCTTTCAATTTTTTCAGTTGAGGACTGACTTCTGGTTCCATCAAAGATTGGCTAAGCGCATGACAAAGACGTTTTCTGGACTTTTTCGACTCGTTTTTTTCGCATGTACCGTCTGAAGATACTTGATGACACTGGCCGTCATACATCTCAATGGTGTAACCTCGTTGATGGCTGATGCCGACGATGTGGGCATTTCTGAAAATTTTAGATATCATTCCTCTGTAAATTTCGTAACATAAGTACATACTTTCAAACATTGAAGTCGATGACGGAAAAGACAACGCCGATAAATTTTGTTGTACTAGAATTGTTGTACTATTATGTGTAATAATTTAGTATTTAGTCGCATATAAATGTTCAAAAGTGTCTACAAGGTACCGTTTGATAGTGGACTGAATAACAAAGAAGCTGATGTATTTTTGGACAAGTTCAGTTTCTCTAAAAACAAATTATCATTGAGTAATTTAGTGTGGTTTTAGAAAATATACTTACCGTCAGATTACTTTATTTTGTAATGTTCCCTGTGGAATATTGTAAACACGAGCTGCTGTTCGAATTTTTGACCCGTTTCGAACGCCCTTGATGGCCTTTTCGAGATCTTCTGTTAAGTAATTAGTCAGGTATTTGCGGGCATCAGGCTTTCTTTTGTAATGCTTGATCATATTGTGACGTACATAATCGATGAAAATTATATACAGGATAAAATAATTCGTCTGAAAAAGAAGTAAGATCAAATTATTATAAGTAGAAAAATGTGTGACACAAAAAATTTTAATTTGACCAAAGTTCCCCGCCAAAATATAATGTGACCAAAGTTACCCACCCTGACCAAAGTTTCCCACCAACTGGCCAAAGTTTCCCGCTTTTGGACTGATTTTCCTGCTCGAAAATGGGTAATTATTTTTTTATACAAAACAGAAAAGAGAAACTCTCTAAAGACACTTAATAGTTAGTGAAAGTTTTGAGTGCAGCGGATGAGTGAAACCCAAATTTTTTTCAATTTGAAAATTTTCATTTAAAAAAATGGCAACTTTTTCGACCCACAAATTTCTCAATTTTATTTGGATTTCAATTTCCTTTCACAGTAACATGCACTGATCACTTAGACATTAGTGTGCCAAGTTGTATCTGCATATCTTACAGAGAAAAAATTCGGCGATGTTTCGAGCGAAATCGACCAAAGTTACCCCGTGGCCAAAGTTACCCCACTTTACCTTAGATAGAAGTCGTATTTTTATGATACATTTCGTACTCAAAAGATGTAATATAAATCAATCGATGTCCTTTGTATCCATCTTGCAAGCACACATTTAGTACATGAGTCAACTTTGCTATAAATTTGCTCACAAAAAAGTAGACACTAAATCTTTCGTGGAGTGTACTCTGACCATACGGGGTGACATCCATTGATCCATATCATCATCAAAATGTTATAGAATATGATTGAGTTTAATATACTGAATTTATTGTTACGGTGGTCTTTTTAATTTTCTCAGCTCGAAATTTCAAAATATAAATGAGACAACAGTAATAAAATTTTATACAGATCAGTTAAGCATACTGTAGGTTGACAAAGAGAAGAGCTTTTGAGTGGTTCATTTTTATGGAGCTTGACGTCGCTACTAAGTAGAAAAAATCGTACAAAAATATGTATCTATCATGCAAGCGAGAATAGTATATATAATAAGACTCATTTGCTGTAGTTGTAGCTCGCAGACAGGTTTGAGAAGCAAAAATTTGGAAACATCTGAAATGTCTATGTGTGACCTTCAACCATATTCGTAATATTAATAACATATGTAGTAATCTATCAATTTAAAACCCTCTTATCGAAAACGGTATTGTGTCATTTCAACTTTTCTGTGCATATGTATATATGTGATGCATTGACACAATTCTGTAGTTGATTTCTTTTGAGTTTTGATTACGTACGTTGTGTATTGTATATTTCTCTTTATTTGTAATTTTTCTTCTTTTCCTTGAATTCGCCCCTTACATATCGCATGCTCTGTTCCATTTATATTTTTCTTGTGTTCTTCACTCATGGTTCCTTTTTTTGTGTGCCCACTATTACTGTATTTCTATTGCTAAATAGGGATTTCCTATAGCATAAAATAATGACACTTCCGATAAGATTAATACTCCTAGCTGCCATTTTAAGGCTCCCTAACTAGTCTTAGATGATACAGGGAGCTTCCAGCAGTTTTTTTCATAGTTATTTTGATGTACCAAACATTCTAAAGAATTAAACCAGAAAAAAACCACTAAAAAACCATAGAAAAACCAAAAAAACCATTAAAAAAACCATAAAAAACAAAAAAACCAAAAAGTCGAAATTTCAAAAGTTTGGTTTTTGTCAACCCTGTCTCCGACCAGTTGGGGGGGGGGGTAGGAAAAAGTCGAAATTTTTCCCAAAAAAGGCCAAAAAACATACACTTTTTGGCAAATTTTTTTAATTTTTTCCCAACTGGGGGGGGGGGGGGTTGGGGGGGGGGGAATCATTTTGGGTACTGGGTTGGCCAAGTTGGGGGGGGGGTCCCCCCCCAACCCCCCCTCAAGTACAGGTATCTTCCTAACCAAACCATGAGTCCAAGCCTAAGCCTAAACACCTTAGACTAGACCTAATCGTAAGCCTAAGCCTGAGTCTAAGCCTGAGCCAGAAAATTTGCCAGAAACATCTGTAAAAATCAATAAATTTTTTCGACCAATCAGAATAATGACGGATTTCGCTTCGCAATGCTCTCTATTTTTGAGGAACTTTTTTTGAAATTTAGGCAAATTTTTTTGTGCTTAGGCACCACCCACCGTTTTTTTTTCCTCGAAGATTTTTTCCACATGAGAATCGTACCCAAAATTTTTTTCCTCATTTTCCAAAAATTTTACACAATTTTAAAAACGCTTATATTGTGGCTACGGATGCTTTTTTATGCATTTTAATAGCATACCCAAGCATTTTCTTGTATTTGTAGTCAGAATCCTGCAAAATTGAGGAAAAATTGAGAAAATTCTGGTTATGTTAGTCAAAATGAGCTCATGAACAATATATTGGTGTTCTAAAGGAGCGGATAAAGCAAGTTAAAGATAGAGTTCTCATGAATTTATCTGCTATCAACATTTCTGTGATTCCGATTAGAATCATCGAATTTTATTTAGTTCTTGGTCCGGCGCGGAGCGCCGGAAAAATTTTTTGGTTTTCACTTTCTAAAACGCTGAAAAATGAACCTTCATAACGTTGGGAAATAATTTAAAATCAGACTGATGAAGTGTAATTTGCTTCCCATTCCGGCGCGAAGCGCCAGAAAAATTCTCAGGTAACGCTGAAAAATAAATCTCTCCAACAGATAATTCGTGAACAAATGTTTTAAAATCGTGGTCTAGAGTAATGTCTTTAATTTCCACCTTCAATAAACACATAAGTTCAGATTCCAAACATTAAAAAAATTCCAATCATCGAGAGAAAAAATTGAGAGACTTGATGAAAAATCTCTATTTTCGGCGACATAATTGACTGTAAACGATTAGAAAATGAAACGAGCTAACTCGATTGATAGAAACTGTTGACCATTAATTAGTAAGTCGAAGTAGATATGCTAACGGCCGCGCCTGATAGAATATAGTTATAATTATACCCATGACCGGCGCGAAGCGCCGGAAAATTTTGAGATTTTGACCTTTTAAAGTCCACCAAAACGCATCTTTTCGGTTTAGAGTTCCCCAAAATTTTTTCCACAATGAGAACCATACCCAAAATTTTTCTCCTCATTTCGAAATTTTTTTCCTCAAAAGACTTCATTTGAGGAAAAAAACGGTGGCACCACCACTTTGAGGAAAATTTGTTTGGTTTCCTGTCTGGCTGGAGATGCATTTTACGCGTTATAAAACTGAAAATTGTCAAAATTTTCCGGCGCTTCGCGCTGAATTTTAATTGTTTAATAATTTTTCCACATTATTCCGATGCGCGGTTAGAAAATGCCATTCTAGCTAATGCGTATAGCTTTCAATTATCAAGATATTATGGATAAATGTCTGATCCTGTATCGTTTTTTTGAGAATTTGACAAAAAGCAAGATTTTTCTCGATTATTTTGCCAAAGTCTTTTTGCGGTCTTTAAAAAGATTTTGACATTTGTGTGATTAATTTTTTCGAGTCCAAGTGAGAATTCTTGCTGGTCGAAGAATCAAAATTCTTGGTTGCTTTCCTATTTATTGAATTGAGGTGTGCCTCACTGAAAATTCATTGAATTCACTGAAAAATTAAACCTTCTGTCTAGGAAATAAAAGTTGAAAAGGTTCATTTTCCAGCGTTCTAGAATATCAATATCTCGGAAAAATTTTTGGCATTAGGCGCCGAACAAGTTATTCATACCAATCTTTTTATTTTCTCTTCAAAACTCAAGGAATTTGGTTTCAAAAGCCTGAAACCGACGCGAATCGAATCAAATAGAAGAAACAAGATTCTGGTGTTTCTTCCGATAAAACTAAGCTAATTTATTGATTTTAGAGTGAACATCCACAAATTTATTTTTCCCCAAGTTGCATATTGGAACCTGGCCTTAGCAGAAAAAAGCCCTGTGGTCCAGTTCATATCTTTATGTCAGATTTTCAGCCGATCAGAATCAGTTTTAAAATTCTGTTTTTCAGTGTTATATATGTTTGTCAAAGTTTACTGTTTGATTTACTTGTTATGTCAAAATTAGGTTGTTATGCTCATGTAAACTGTAAATATTCGTCTATAAACAGGACATAGCTCGAGTCTTTTTGAAAAAAATGTCCGTTTTTATTTGCGGAATAAGATACAAGTTAATGAGAAACGTCCATCAATTTGATTGATCGAAAAATTTTATACCTTCAATTTGATTGGTTGAAAATTGTACTCTACTCCTTCTCAATCGTGGGTCCAAGGCTACGCCTAAGCCTAGGAATAAGCCTAAGCCAGGAAATTTGCCAGAACAACTAAAAAATCAGTAAATTTTTTCGACCAATCAAATTGAGAAATTTTTATGGATGGCGCTGGCCACGCCGAAATTTCTCTGACGCCGGTTTTTGGGGGTCTTCATGATGAAGGGAAGAAAGAACAAGTGAAATTATGCATGGGAAAAGCGCCAAAGCGAAGTTATGGGAAAAATTTGCGTCACTTATGTAATGATGTCCCCATATTCGTCCACCTTTTCTTCTTCATCGTTCTTCAAATTATTCATTTGGAAGAGCCTCAACAGCGCTGCGCCTTTCGGGCGCAGCTGCTGTACCCTAAGCCCAAGCCTAAGGAAAATTTTAAAGGTAGGGTGAATTCGGCGGCCACTGCCACCCCTAATTTACCCCAAATGGATGACAGATCTCGCTGCGCAATGCTTTCTCGTATTTAGAGGAGGAAGGGGGAATCAGTTTTTTGTGCCAAATAGGCCCGTATTTAGAGGGGGAAGGGGGGAATTCTCCCTAAATTTATTTAGAAAAAAATTTTCAGCAATATCATTGTACTTATACATCACAATTCCCAAATTAAATTATATTTACATACATACTTTTCGTCAAAGAATTCAGCCACTAATCCAAGCCCACATTAACTAACTGAAAATGAGTCCTCTTTAAATGACTTTAATTGTCTTGTTATTCAGTAAATTCTAAAAAAAATTTGGAAAATTCCCCCCCCCCCTTTTTGAAAATCCTAGATAGTACCAAAACATGGTTTTTGGCACAAAAAATTTTGAGCGTTTGTACCAATTGGCGTGAATTTTTTTGACTGATTTGTTTTTTTCTGGCTACAGGCTTGCATTAGATAACCTACCTATACCACGATCACCTGAAGTATGCATGTTATTTTCGCTGATGATATAAAAATTTATAGCTGTACTAAAAACAGTGGGGACCCTTGAAAATTCCTAGAATTCATCGTCAGGTGGTCCGAAAGATCTCAACTAACTCTCTCTACTTCTAAAAGTAAAGTAAGCATTTTGGAATTAATAACAAAATGAAGAAGTACGAAACTGATGATAAAATAATTGAGGGTATTATGTTAAAGATTGTGGTATTTTTTTAACCAAAAACTTTCAATTTGATTAACATAATTGGCCATATTATGAAGAATGCCTACTAGTATATATTACATATATCTTAATTCCGTCGATTCGTAAGCAAACATAAATTCTCACTCACTGATATACACAAAACGTATGTCAGACCTATTCTGGAATGTGCAATTACAACCTGGTCACCCCACTCAACTCAGAACATCAGAGCCATTGAAAAAGTACAGAAATACTTCACCAAAAGGGTTCTCAACTTTCCTGAGGTTTCTTATAATGATCATTTGACTATATTAAAGTTAGAGACTTCTGAAAATGAAAGATGTTTGACCGATTTGGTTATGTTATGATAAGATAATAAACCATGAAGTAGACATAAAATTGAGTGATTTCTTCACCATTACACATTCTCAAAACTGATCCAGCCCAAATTGGAAGTCAAAAATAGATATTCCGAGGACTCAAATTAAGAAATACTTTTTTACGAATAGAGTTATTTTTATCTGGAATAAACTTCCTGAATCGATATTCATATCTAGAAGTAGTAAACTTTTTCCCTCTAAATGGAATAAATTCAAATTTAGTCAACTGTAAGAGCCGTACCTCATTTTTTTGTATCAATGATCTATGTGAAACAAATTTTGACTACATAGATTGTCGAGCTTTTGTTTTGGTCCTGACCTGACCACCGGCAGAATTCGTAGTATATTTTTTTAAAATTATGATAATCATTGTAGAATTATCAGTGGAACAAATCTTCATCTGCATACATAACGCTAGTTAATGGGCGCCGTTCTGGGAATTTGCGCCGGCGCGGGATGTTTGGCTCAGGTAAGATTCATTTGAAAATATAGTTTTATTTGTACTCGTTAATGCGTGGTTGATTTGCCTTACAGCTAGCTTGCTGTTTCGGCAGTGCAGCTTGCGGTCTTTGTTGCGGCCTGACTTGCAAAAGTAGCACAAGCAGTCGATTGATGTACGCGTTAATGCTCCTACTAGGCACGTTGACGGCATTCGTTATGTTATCACCTGGTGTAGAGAAAAAATTGAGAGAGGTAATGTACACGGTCGGTGCGGCGTGATGCATGTGTGTGTACACAAAATAATTCATCATGTTGCTTTCCATACGAGTTGCCACAAAACTGAAACAACTGACTGAATTTTTCAGGGGGCTGAGGAAATTTTTTGAAATCTTTTTATTTGAAAAATTTGCCCCTTTTTAAAACGCAACAAAATGCTCTTCTTGATGCATTTTTTAAGCTTCCCTTGTGTTATAAAAAAAATTGTCCATCATGAGCAGCGTGTTGCTCATGATGAACACAATTTAACACTCTTGGAATTGGCATTTTAAAGTTTTTCTGATGGTTAATCTTGAGTGATAAAAGATGTTTCTGGAATATAATCGGCGTAGAGTCCGGAAAATTTTGAAATTTTGGGCTCTTAGAATCAGAATATTGTTTTACTTTCATCGCTTGTTTTACTTCGTAAAGAATCGTTCTGTCCTGAATTGTAGCATTACATTATACTGCTCCAAGAAGATGTGCTAGAACATCTGGGGTTTTAGCCTAACGGAATGCACGAAATCTATTTTGATTTTGTGCGAAAAATTTTCGAGACTCGTTGAAAATCCTTTTCGAACTGTTTTGTAACAAACAATGTTCACTGAAATGCATAATTTGCGCGGAGCGCAGCAAGGATTTGGGTTTAGACCTTCGATAAGGCATCAAACTGTTTCTCTTTTTCATCTTAAAATCATCGAAACATTAATAAGTCCTCCTGCCCCATGGATACGCCCTTAAATATAAACGTTTCTCTGGATACTTACTCACGTAAAGAGATTATTGGCAGGCACGTAGCTTTGGATACGAAAAATTTTTTTTTCTTTTTATACTACATAACTGATCAGTAAGCAGATCTTTCTACGCTAAGTTAAATGAAAAGCACTGAACTTTGCAGCTAATAGCTTTCTCAGCTAAGTAAGTATGACCAATATAGTGTGTTTTCATAATTTGTAGTATATGTATACTTACAAAAAAGTTGGTCTCCCCTAGGCCCAGCTACGCGCTTGATTATTGGCGCTTTTTAAAATACACTCCCAAAAAGTTAAAAAATTTTAATCTTTATGCAACCTTCTGGAAAGTTGTAGTGAATATACAGTATTCTCATATACTTTTTATTTGAAATTTCATCTTTAACTCAGATCGATCGCTTTTGCGAAAAAGGTACTGGTCAAAAATGTTCGCGCATCGTTGGCTACGAAGCCGTTTATCGAGTTTGCTTCGCCATGGTTTGTTTCTTCTTCCTTTTCATGATATTCATGTTTAACGTCAAATCTTCGAAAGACTTCCGGTCGAAAATTCAAAATGGGTAACGGAATTATAATAGTTTTCTGTAGCTCGAGCTATAATAGTTTTCTGAAGCTCGAGCTGTTCATATTTAAGATTCTGGTTTTTCAAATATGCCATATTGATTGGAATTATAGTTGGCATGTTCTACATACCTTACGGAACTGGAAGTTTCGACAGTGGTAAGAAATATTGGTTCTTCCATCTGTAGAGTGACTAAGCAGATTGACGAAAAAGTTTTATGCGCTTTTGGCGGTTTGTTAAGTTTCTAAGTCGCTTTCATTGTCTAGATTTTTATCCTCAAGCGAATATCGTTGTATATTTATATATTCCTACGCCTGCCTTGTTTGTTTCAGCAATGATGTATATGGGAATGATTGGCGCTTTTCTATTCATTCTGATACAATTAATTCTTATTATTGATTTTGCTCACGGATGGGCAGATCGTTGGGTTAATAATTATCAAGAGACTGGGAGTCGTTCCTGGTTTGCAGGTATTTTAGTCAGTATTACATCTATGTCAGTGGCTCGTTTCTGAGCAGTGTCTTAGGACGCAGCAATGTCTTAAGACACCGTTTAGAAAGGGTCGCAAATGTTTCTACTGTTTTTTTAACGCCGCGCTAATAAAGTTAGTGGCTGGGCTAATGGGTATGCCACTAGAAAGCAGTGGATGTGTCTAATGTCTACTATCGATTTTGAAAAATTTTCTTGTCCTGCAAATTTTGAAAAGTTTAATCGAGCGCCGCACTTTGTTTTCAGAGCACGTTCGATTAAATTTTTACAAAGTTTTCTTTGTTCCAATTAGTTGAGTATTAGCAGCCAAGCCAAAGTAATAATTTTATGATTTTCCATTTTGTCAGATTAACATTTCTGTTCAGCAATACAATAAGTATCACAGAGAACTGTTTTAAAAAGATACTTACTCGAAGAAGTTTCTATACATTACGCACGCAGATCTGGGGCCGATTCGTATGTACTTGGAATTCCAAGTCCCAAGTCTTGGAAAATCAGTGATTTTTCCAAATTTCGGTTCGTATGTTTTTTTACTTTCCAAGTCCCAAGTCTTGGAAAATCCGTAATTTTTCAAGTTTCAGTTCGTATGCTCAAAAAATTTAAAATTTCCAAGACTTGGAATTTTCAAGTGATTCTACCCAGTAAAACTGTATATTTCCAAGTGTCAGTTCGTATGCTCTGAAAATTTTCGACTGGGTTTCCATGACTTTGAAAATTTACTTGGAAAATATTTATATTTTCTCCCGGTCAAATATCAGTTGGAAATTTGTTTCCAAGTGTGCCAGTTGCATCCTTGGCTGTCTATGTCTTTGTTTTATTATCATGGATGACACGTTTGATGAAGAGCTTCAGCAACAAAAAAGGCGATATTCATCTCGAATTAATTTTTACTTGGCCCCACAACCATTAAAAGAATGGTATCGATTAAGTTCAGTTCACACTCATTTACTGATTGATAGGATTTCACCTGATTTCGACCTATGTCGTAAACGAAATGTTGATTTGTCCATCGATCAAAGAATCTTGATTGGACTACAATGTTTGACGTTGAGTTCGTTTTAATATGTCATTGGTGATGCTCATGGTAAACATTTAACTTTGCTCGGAATTTCTTTACAAAATATAGTTTCCCAGAAAAATCTCCAAACATAATGTCTCTTCGTTCCTCTATTGCTTTCAATAACGAGATTTTTTTCAAATAACGCAATTTGCTTTGGCAAATTTTTAACAAGACATTGTGCCAAAAAACAAGGTCCATTAATTTTGATACAATTAATAATAACGACTCATCCTAAGATCGAAATAAACAGGGAATGAAATAACCTGTTACCTACACACCTTATAAATTTCAATATTTGGTGCACTAAAAATAGCCTTATGCAAATTGAACTTGGAAATTCCAAGTCCTTGGAAAGAACATACGAACCGCTACTTGGAGACTTGGAAAAAAGACTTGGAGACTTGGAAAATTTTTAGTCATTTTCCAAGTCGGAAAAATAAAATGACTAGGATTTTTCAATCGAGCATACGAACCGAAACTTGAAGACTTGGAATTCCAAGTCCTTGGGAACTTGGAACTTGATATTCCAAGTACATAAGAATCGGTCCCAGGGCAATGTGTTTTTCAATCAGCTAGATAGTGCGATCAATTAGTTAGAAAACTGGAAGTGACTCGTTTTTGATAAATTCGTGCAATATCGCGAAGGTCATACATATGAATTATGAAATAAAAGCATGTAATCAATGTTCTAAAATCAGGCAACCAATCACAAAATGATATTATCCAAGCAATAAGAACTGCCATTGCCCTGTAGTCTGCGCACGGCACGTACTTCGCTCATATGATACTCGACTTGTTTACAATTATTCTCGATAGGAGTATTCTTCTCTTTTCAGCATTGTTGACCGTAACCGGCGTTTTTTATACCATTTCGCTGGCTTGCGTCACTATGTTTTACATTTATTACACAAAAGTAAGCCTGTCAACGGTACTCTTTATCATTTACACAAATGTTTATACATTTTTTAATCGCAGGCTGATGACTGTTCGTTGCACAAGGCTTTTATTTCGATCAACTTGATTTTGTGCGTGATCGCATCGATTTTATCTGTGACGCCTAAGATACAGGAAGCGAATAATAATTCCGGTCTTTTGCAAGCCAGCTTTTTGACGATGTACGTCATGTACTTGACCTGGTCAGCTATGTCCAGTAATCCAGGTGAGAGCAATGGTCTATCGACTGAGAAATAACTATGAATCATGTTCGAATACCAATGCGGAAAATTTCTCCAATCAGGTACTGGAGCAAAAAAAGCGCGTATCTTTATCTGCAATATTTAGATATTTTGCTCCCTCCCTCTACTACGAGGCATTCCTGTGTAATGTGAATCTCATTGAGGTTGGGAAATTGGCAGAAATAGGCAGAACTCATAAAAGTATAGTTTTCGAGAAAACTTACCAAATTCACTAGAAACTTTTTGACTTTCGCCAGAAAGAATTACATACTTAATACAGTGTTAGTAGGACAATCCTGTAGTAAATAACTCGTTCCTGAGACTTGAGCAGAGGTCCCCGAGGTCGAAAACTTAGGTAGGGGTAAAATCGTAAATTTTAAGGGTAGTACTTGAAATATGCCGTGACCTTTTTTTGCTCCCAGTTTTTCTGCAGAGGGGGGTGTTGTAGTACTCTAACAACAAAACAATTCTCAACTTACAAGAATGAATAATGCCCCTACTTTACGCTTTTTATGGTCAAACACCATTTACTATTTCAACCCCCCTTTTTCCAGCTCCCAATAGACTATAAACCACGAGTTTGAAACCAGGTACCACTCCTGATCCGCGTCAACAGACCTCGCATGTCTCAACTCATAGCAGGAAAGTATGCCACAGCTTGGGTAACCATATGTGCACAGAAGACCCAACCCAAAAGCGGATTAATGCCCCTACTTTACGCACTTTACGGTCAAAATCCATTTACTATTTCAACCCCATTTTCCAGCTCCCAATCATTAAACTTGAACGTACTAATTATACGCAGAGAATAGTCAGACTTTGATTATTGTCATGTCAACTGATTCCTGCACATTTCAAGAATCGGGCACAATGTACTTTTGGAAACATTATTTGAACCAGCATCTTCAGGAGTATGAGCTTATTACATCACTGATGAGGGTTCTAACAGTGCTTTCAATTGAAAGTGCTCATGCCGAATGTGGCTTTAGTATTATTAATCCTATTAGATTATGAACCATGAGGTTGAAACCAGGTACCACTCCTGATCCACGTCAACAGACCTCACATGTCTCAACTCACAGCAGGAAAGTATGCCACAGCTTGGGTAACCACATGCGCACAGAAGACCCAACCCAAAAGCGGGGAAAAGGAAAGGAGAGCATGAAGAGGAAAAATTTCAAGAACATAATGTTTTTCTTCCCAAGGGGCGATTTTTTGATTAATCACATATGTAAGTCATTATTTGATCTCCCAATTTTATATATAATGATTTCGTACAAGTACTATATATTAATGTGCTGATATCCTTTCCTAAAAATCGCTATATGGCACAGAAGTTGCATACTTTCCCATTATCATTTGCTCAGTAAATGTGTCAAAAAGACCAGTGAGTAATTCCTCTCAAGCACACATTGTGCGATTTTTCTCGAATTACTATACCCTACTGAGGAGAGGATGAGGTCTACCAAAATTTTTTGCTATAGTGAACTGTTTTTATGAGGGTAGTAAATGAATTTCCAAATCTAAAACCGGGGTAATACCCCCCCCCATGGGGTGCTCTGGACTTGAGGCTCATTTATACTTGCCTTTTCCGACGGAGTGGAACAGAGTGCAATCGACGTAACGTAACCGAATGAAAGGGCAATCGTTTTCCGCAAAATTGCAGCTATCTTTTCCGACAGAAAGTGGATTTTCAGGCTGAACGTTTCAAGTTGTTGACGATCCGT
The DNA here is from genome assembly GCA_963922205.1 of Romanomermis culicivorax. Lineage (NCBI taxonomy): Eukaryota > Metazoa > Nematoda > Enoplea > Mermithida > Mermithidae > Romanomermis > Romanomermis culicivorax. Next base: position 1,776,326 of record CAWUHX010000018.1, on the reverse strand, counting down.
CCTGTTCCGTCGGAAAAGGCAAGATGAGCCTTCACGCCTAAGCCGTTGCGGTGCGCCCAAGCGACCATCGCGCTTATGATCTTACTCTGTAGCATATACAGGGTGAGCCAAAAAACCGGCGCTGACTTCCATAACTTTCGAACAAATGAAGCTTTTTTAATGCGGATTGCTGCAATAGATTCTCCCATTTGTCTTTGTTGTAAGGGCCAAGCTTTATGCTTCTAGCCTTTATCTTTCTTTCGTAAATAGGAATTTTTTAAAACTGGTCATTTTTCAAAAAGTAAAAGTTGTGAAAACAAGGTAAAAGTTGTCCTATTGTGAAGAAGGTTTTGTAATGTTGTTCACTCATAAGAATACTCTGAATTACCCAGATTTTTAATTTACACGTAATTTAGAGTCATTGTTAGCTATCTTCCCAGCGGAATGCCACGCGCTCACCGTTTTTTCTAAATTTCAGTTCCGTGTTCTATCTAGGACTTCTCAAGTGAAAGTCAATGTTTTTGAGAGTTATCTATTTCCAATAAATTTCAGATTTACGAACTAAGAAGTCTATTCCCATTTTTTCGAGTGTTTGAAAAGAAAAGATGGAAAAAAATTTTGAAGTTTGCCTCACGAATTTGTATGTCATTCATCTAGATATTTATCTAGATAAGCACTGCAATCCTGGCTTATTTGGTCTGCTTTCGCCATCGATGAATGTGACCACAACGACAACACCATCGCCCATATCGTCTAGCGCTCCAATTTCGGCCGACTCCATTGTGGGCATGTTCATTTGGTTGGCTTGCATCCTTTATTCGAGGTAATATTTGTTACAATCGATTTTCTGTGTACAAATTTTCAAATATTTTTTCTCATGCTATGTATACAGCATTCGATCGGCAAGTGGCTTCGACAAGTTATCGGGAAATAATCAAAGTATATTACTTAATGACAGTGAGTTGATGAATCGATCACTAGAATAGTATATAGATCCATTCCGTAATCTGTCCTTTTTCTAGCTTAGGTTTTTGACTATTTGTTTATTAAAGCATTGATTCATCTCTTGTAATAACATTGTTTGCATCTGACCCTAGGCTTCTCGCTGTTCATAAAAATGAGAGCACATTTTCGCACCGAGCGAAGTTGTGGAATCGGTTTTAGTCCTATACGTACAAAGTCAAGCCGGATAGCGTTGTCGATTACTAGAGATGTATTGGGTCCAAAATTTTAAGACTATTGGGTCCGTGTCCAAAATTTTAAGATATCGGGTCCGGGTCTAGCAAAATGATCATTTCGGGTCCGGGTCTCCGATACATCTCTATATTACCGTGATTTCCAGCGAAAAAGATCAGTCGTTTTATTTCTACTGTGATGAGGTCTCGCTGATCGGTTAGCTGTTCGAGAAATAACGCCTTTTTTAAAACTCTTATTCAAGAATCATTGGGGTGTCGAAGTTACTCTGTTTTTTAGAAACTGACGAATCAAACACAGAATCTGCGAAAGAAACGACGGCCATAAACATAGAACAACAGAATGTATACGACAACGAAGAAGAAGGCGTCGTTTACAATTACTCGTTTTTCCACGCCATGTTCATGTTGGCTTCGTTTTACGTAATGATGTCGTTAACTAATTGGATATCGTGAGTATTTTCTGACGGTTAACGGATCTATGTATCTTTGACGTTATACAGTTTTTTATGTGAGCATGCAACATCTATTGAGTTGGAAAAACAACCATACTCTTGAGATGCAACGAGCATTCTAGCTCGAGTCGAATAACGAGCACTCGAACCTGTTTGGTCTACCCAACTCGATCTAAAAAAATCATACATGTTTCGCGAGATAATAATGAGCCTCTGGAGATGAAAAAGAGGCTCGTGCATGTAATAAATCATCTGCATACGCGGTCATCTCAGATTGAACTCAGCAATCATGACACAGCTTGAGAAAAAAGCACACGGTGTAGGTGCCTACAGATTTCTGTACATTCTGAGGATCAATAAATGTTTACCTTGCATGCGATCCACCCATCTGATCATTTGATACCGCGCTCTTTCTTTACCATCACAGAAATTTTCTAAACCAGAACTTATCTTCAACTAAATTTATATTCATGGGAACACGCAGAAAAATCGTTCAAAAATCACCCGCGAATACAGCCATATTTAAAGTAAAGTTTTTACTACCTTACAGTACATTCTTTCAAAAGCTCTACTCCTGTGTTACAATAGAGCCGAGATGAGGAATTTGCGGCTTCACAGTCCGGGACTCATTTGAAAACTAAATGGACGAATGATTAAGTTTACATGAGGTAACAAGAATATGCCCTGTCGTTAAAAGCACGTAAATTGGCAAAGTCTATCACTAGCCTACGGGTCCATAGGCGAGACTGCGCATCGAGCCTGTAGAATTCGCGTAAGAATGAGTGCGTAATTCAGATGACCCGACCTAAAGAACTAAATATGAAATATATACTGTGATTTTCGCTGGATTGAGAATACAGCTTATTTCAGGGTGTCTAGCAACCTGAAAAACCTCTAAAAGTCAGGGAAATAAAAGTTGTACCTGGAAAACCTGGAAAAGTTATGAAATTTCGATTATGATTGTTATGGTGCAGGTGTAGTCATTAATATTGCAAGATGCACCCAAATTATAGCATGATGAGCCAAATTTGCGTTTCAGAAGGTCAAATTCAAATTTTCCGCCGCGAACATTATTATTATTATTTATCTGGGTTTGTCTAAAGTGTGGTTCTTAAAAATTATAGTGCTATTACTCAAATAACATTTAATTGTTTTAGTGCATCTGTAGTTATATTTTATCTCTAACTATTAACATTTCATGTTCTTTGAAAAGTAATTAGGATCACAAATTTTCTGCTGGTATTATTTTTGCTAACTTGATGATTGTTATAACGTCATTGATGAACAACAAGTATTATTTTAAAAGCTTACTTTTAATTACGATGTCCGGATACTGAGAGCTAGTATAATGTAGTGGGATTCTTTGATCTGATCGAAGAACAGCTAGAGCATAATACTCTTTTGATGGATGCTTTGTATAACATTTATATCTTTTTACATGACGAAATCAGGAGCAACTTTGAGAATTTTCCGTGTGAGTAACATTGTACCGCAAAAATGCGTTTAAGAATAAGAATAAGAATGATCAGCATCACAAAAGGAAAGCAAAAAACATTAGTGAAAGACATTAAAAAAGTCAATAGTGATTGGTTTACAAATGAATGAGGAACTATAAATTTCATATCAGAATTTAATATTTTGTGGTGCATCATTAAAGAGGCCAATGAACTTACATTTGTCTAAAGTCATATTTTTCTGATAAAGCTTCAAATACCCTGTTATTACTGGCAAAAACTATATGCTGCGTGTTTGCTCCAAACGCTGGCTGTTCTGCTCATAAAATAGAGTTTTTCGGTGTCACTTTTAGTTTCAAGTTGTTCTATGATGTGGTGGCCACAAGTTGTTTTATGATCTGGTGGCTGTATGCATGATAGCGCAGACGTCTTCCAACTTGGAACCAGTTTTTTTAGAAGCTATGTTATATAGTATATAACATGACAATATGCTTTAGGACTCTCCCTTTTTCAAAGTTTCTAGTTTCCGAATTCCGAATATGACATGTTTTGAGGAATATTTTTGTACTTTTTCAACAGTTTTAATATTAGCTGGTGAGTGGGATGATCATACAGTTGTGTAGCGTATTCAAATAAACGTCTCGCATAAGTTTTACATGTTTTAGTTCAGTCGGCCTTATTTTTTAGCACGAGGTCTTTAGCCAAATGGCCAAAGTGGCCAAAAAATTTGAGTCAATACCTAAAATTTGTACCCTAGTCAGTTGTCTAAAACGTCTAAAAAAATTTAGTCAAATCAAGAAATTTTAGCCAAAATAGGTCACTTGGCTGAAAAGACACTGTCAGTAGGGAAACGTTTTTGCTAACAAAACTTCTCGAAAAATGATGACGCCTAAAATAAGCATTTTTACTATTCTGCTGATTAAATGTATGATTTTCCGATCCAAATCTCTGATTCAAATGTCTGTTTTGACCTGGAGTTATTATTAATCCTGCGTCCATATTTCGGATTATTACTGCCGAAATGTAATTGATGACAGATTTGTTTGAAATTCTGCTGACCATTTAGCCACTACATTCCGAGTACAATATAATTTATGTGGAATAGAAATAATAAGTATTCATTACACTAAGTTTCTCGAAAACAGCAACTATATTAGCCTTTTTGGGTAGAAAGGTGTTTTAACATGATCTTCCTTATTCCGGAAAAATTTAAGTGCTACACAATGGTAGAGAGAAAATTCGTGCAAAAAATAGAGATTGTCGACACGAAGAAACTGTCCAATAATAGAAACAGTTGAACAGAAGAAAAGTACATGTAGCTACTGAAATAAAAAAATTCGACAGCTTAAATTAAATTGGCAGGTAAGCACTGTAATATTGAAGAAAATTCATAACAGAAAAAAATTTGCTGAGCATTTTAATCGCAGAATCAAAAAAAGTGAAAATATTATATATAAATTCAACATAATTTTTTATTATCGCGTCTGCTTTATTATTCTATATGTGTTTACAGCCTCTGGTCAGTCTTGGGCAATGAAAGAAGTTCTTGGATATCAATTTTTGGTTGATTGTCTTTTTTTCTGGATTTTACTACCCTCTTTCAGCCTAAAACTCATTTGATTTCTGTTGTTTTGACCAAATTTATGAAAAATGGTAAATTTCTAGCAGATATTTTTGGCTTTATAGTTTGTTAGCGACACGGTCTAGTTAAAAAGATCAGCACATTGCTGATGTTGAAATACGGTACACACATTTTTACCGCTTTATGGTGGAATTATTGATTTTTGCTCCGAAAAAAAAACATGAAAAGTCTGGAAAAATGACCTTAAAAACCTGGGAAAGTCAGAGAATTTCATTTTGGAAAACCGATTGACATCGTATTATTTCGATCCAAATTGCAATTGGCTCCAAAGAATAAAATCCGGATTACACTCGATCCTGAGCCAGAAATGAAACTGTCATCAAAAGATTTCCTTCTTCCTCCGTTCATTCTAACTCTAAATTTGAGGAATAAAAAATGAGAAAACTCGGTCTCTTTTTTTATCTATATACCTTTTTGTTCCTTCTTTTCATAAAATGTGTAACTGTAAACTTTTTCATGATGTAAAAAAACAAAAGACACTATAAAACACGAAAGAAACACTTGAAAACACTATGCCAGGTAAGTTGATGTAATGACAACTAGTCTTTAATGCTCGAAAGAGTCATCTATACTTGAGTGTAGTTTTCAATATGTAACACCTTCTTGGGAGCTTGCTGGAGTAAAAACTGGATTCTGGCAAGGAAGGAAGTTGCTAGTTGTCTCAAATATATAAAGGGAGGAGTGTGCTTGTATAAAAATCGAAAAATTATGAAGAAATGTTAACACGAATTTCGATCTCGAAAGTCATAAAAATATATCAGGCGCAGTCGTCAGATAAAAATGAGTCTTGACATTTTCTGCTCTAGAAAGGACCATTATCTGCTAAAAACATTTTCAACACTTTCCGATCGTTGAATTGTTGGCTGATCGTATATCCAGTCATGATATCGACGAAATCTGAGTGGGGAACCATTCTCTAGTGATTTCTCCAAATTTTTCCGAAAATTCATCTTGACCTTTACTTGAAAGTTGAGAAATCTTCTCAGTCCGAGTCGGGGCACGTTTTCTTCAACTTTGGAAAGCTTAAACTTTATTTTTTTACATTTCCAGGCCGAATGACGCTAATGTTCACAAGTTCAATACGAATATATCTAGTACTTGGGTGAAAATAATCAGCTCCTGGATTTGCATGGGGCTATATATGTGGACTTTAGTGGCTCCGCTGGTATTTCCGGACCGTGACTTTGCTTGAAAGTTTGAGGTTAGTTTTTACAATATCGCGTTTTTTGGATAAATATTCATTTTAATAACCCCAAATGACTGAAGAATTTTTTTCATTTTTTACTGATAGGCGCCAAAATTTTTTGGATTATTGGTTTTTTTTCTATACCCCGCTTTCTATTAAACAGGAATTTTGTGGTCGTCGTTTTTCGAAGCTAAACTGACAAATATCTCTTATTTTATATTACAGTATGCTTTTGTTCTTTGGTTAAAGACTTATGAAAGTCACGCATTTCAATTGTAGTTTTGTAGTCGTGTACTAAATTTTCCGTGTAAATAAATTTTTCTCTTAATTGTAGTTTTCGAATTAATCATCGTTTGCTCGATGCCATACTTATTAATTATATTTACTATATATTTCTGCAACAGTAGATGATGCGTAGTGAAGTGCAGAAGATCATTTGGTGGCAACTATTCAAGTCAGTTTTAAATAGTAGATTATTGCTGTTGAGGGAATGATGCATAGTTAAAAAAATCTATGATGAAAAATCACGACACCAATTATTTCAGTTATTTTCGATATCCAACAATATCGTTCGGCCGAAAAAATGGGCCTCTCAGCTGAAAGCATGGATCGTTATTTGAGCCCCGTCAACCCCTACATGTTTCCACCGTTGACCTTCGTCCTTTTGGGAATTGGCGTTTTCTGCATGGCTTGGTTTTTCGTCTACGAAGTGACGTCCAGCAAATATAGCAGGAATTTACTCAAAGAATTGGCTATGGCAGTCGTGGCCGCCGTCTTCATGGGATTCGGCTTGTTATTTTTGATGTTATGGGTCGGTATATACGTTTGAAAGAAAATTAGTTCATGTTTTTCCTATTTCTATATTTTCTGTCGGGTGATTTTATTTACGTATCTGTTATTTATGGGGTCTTGTTAAGCAGTTCCAATAAAGTTGATTGGAAACAGAAGGTGTAAATCCTTTATTGAACAAGATTCGGTGAGGTTGTGTGCTACGTTCTACACTCTGCAAAAATCAAGTCCTAAGCATTTGTGCAATATCACCGTAAATTGGCTTCTAAATACTGTACTTTGTGGGCCCGGTCCACGTTGTCCCAGAATTTGCATGAATGTCGTAGTTGCATGACTGTTTTTGACATTCCTGTACTTGGGGCCCCCCTAACTCGGCCAACCCAGTACTCAAAATCATCCACCCCCTCCCAGTTTAGAAAAAATTAAAAAATTTGCAAAAAAAGTATGTTTTTTGGCCTTTTTTGGAAAAAATTTCGACTTTTTTCTACCCCCCCACTGTTTTTTTTCCCCAAATCGTGCTTTTTCGGGAAAAAAATTCGGAAAAGGGAAAAAAATTTGGGCTCTTTCCCCATTTGGGGAAGAAAGTTTTGGGGATCGGATACAGAAAAGATGCATTTTTTTGGTGCATTTTAGAAGGTCATAATCTCAAAATTTTCCGGCGCTTCGCGCCGATTATAATTTTAATAATCATTATTATGCATTACTTAGCTCAGGCGCGGCTTTTAGCATGTCTACCTTCATTTATCATATAATCTATAATAGTTTTCATCCATACCTGTAAGACCTCCGACCAGTTGGGGGGGGGGGGGGGGTAAGAAAAAGTCTAAATTTTTCCCAAAAAAAGCCAAAAAACATACACTTTTTGGCAAAATTTTTTAATTTTTTCCCAACTGGGGGGGGGTCCCCCCCAAGTACAGGTATGTTTTCATCATCTTGAACGTATTATCTCATGTTTTCATTGGTAATCTTCAATATTTTATCATGTTTAATGAAGATTCGCATTTTTTCCTTTTGAGAAAGATCAATACGTCACGTCTCTAAGCTTTTTGATGCAATTATTTCTTTTCTAACGTAAAATCAATTTGAATGCTTCGTGGAAATATCTTTCGGAAATTTATACTCTGTTCATATAGGCAGGAATTTACAATACGGTAACTTCGACTTTTTACCAAAAACCCCCATTTTTCAATGTTTCAAATCAAAAACTTTAAAAAAATTTTTGGAAAAAAAGGGCGGAAAACAGTAATTTCCAAAAAAAATTTGAAAATTTTTCATGGAAATTACAGTAATCATATCTTTCTACCAAAATCCTAAGCCTAAGCCTAAGCCCCCCTCCAAGTTCTTTTTGACCTCGCCATTCACCATTCCACTCCGACCGCCCTAAAAACCAAACTAATTCTGTACTTTTGAGCCACCACCAACAAGGAAAAACACAACTTCAGGCAATTTTGGTTACTTACCGTATTGTTAAAATTAGCCCTCATATATTTTCGACCAAGTATGAGAGTTTACAAATAAATTATACTGGTATTAAAATTTTTCAAGTAAAGTTCTAGAAATTACGACTTTTGAACCCAAAATTCAAATCTGCCCTCCCCCCCCACTGTTTTTTTCCCCGGCCTTTTCCCCAAATGGGGAAAGGGATCAAATTTTTTTTCCCCATTTTCCCGAAGTCGTTTTTTTTTCGCTTAAAAATGCTCACAGACGCTTTATTTACGTGTTTTTGAGATTTTTCAAGCCCTTCTGGTGTTTTTAGACCCGTTAATTCATTAAAATTGAGCAAAAAATTGAAATTTTCGAGTTTCAAGTCTAATACAAGCATTGTAAAACCAATTTTCCAGAAAACTATCCAATAGCATAACGACTTTGCATTAGATGATAAATCGACGGTTAAGTCCTCTATGATGACAGATGAGAGCCCAAAAAATATGTTAATCTTTCCGGCGCCAAGCGCCGGAAAATTTTTTTGGGTATTGATATTCTGCGACGCTGGAAAATCCATTTTCCGAACGTTTATTTCAAGAAGTAGATTTGAATTTTGTGTTCAAAAGTCGTAATTTCTAGAATTTTACTTGAAAAATTTTAAAACCAGTATAATTTATTTGTAAACTCTCATACTTGGTCGAAAATATATTAGTAAGCAGAGTATAAATTTCCGAAAGATATTTCCATGAGGCATTTAAATTGACGTTAGAAAAAAACATTCAAATTTACGTTAGAAAAGAAATAATTGCATCAAAAAGCTTAGAGACTTGACGTATTGATCTTTCTCAAAAGAAAAAAATGCGAATCTTCATTAAATATGATAAAATATTGAAGATTACCAATGAAAACATTAGATAATACGTTCAAGATGATGAAAACTATTATAGATTACATATATGATAAATGAAGGTAGACATGCTAAAAGCCGCGCCAGGGGTTAGTAATGCATAATAATGATTATTAAAGTTATAATCGGCGCAAAGCGCCGGAAAATTTTGAGATTATGACCTTCTAAAATGCACCAAAATGCATCTTTTCTGTATCCGATCCCCAAAATTTTCTTCCCCAAATGGGGAAAGAGCCCAAAATTTTTTTCTCTTTTCCGATTTTTTCCCCCCGAAAAAGCACGATTTGGGGAAAAAAACAGTGCCCCCCCCCCCCCAACTGGTCGGAGGTCTTACAGGTATGCCTATACCAACCATATACCCAACCCCCCCAGTTTGGAAAAAATTCGCAAAAGAGTGTATGTTTTTGGCCTTTTTGAGAAAAATTTCGACTTTTTTCGACCCCCTCCCCCAACTGGTCGCACCTCTTACAGGCATGGATACATTTTACGCGTTATAAAACTGAAAAGTTTTGAAATTTTCCGGTGCTTTGCGCCGGATTTTAATTATTTAATAATTTTTCTATATTATTTCAATGCGCGGTTAGAAAATGTCATTCTAGCTAATGCTTAAGCTTTTAATTATCAAGATATTATGGATGAATGTTTGATCTTGCGTCGTTTTTTGAGAAATTGACGAAAAGAAGGATTTTTCTCGGTTATTTCCCATAAGTCTTTTTGCGGTCCTTAAAAAGATTTTTACATTTGTGTGATTGAAATATTTTGAATTTTTTGCTGGTTGAAGAATCAAAATTCTTGGTTGCTTGCCTTGCCTAGTTCTTGAATTTTAGCCTGCCCGACTTGAAATTCATGGAATTCACTGAAAAATTAAACCTTTTGTCTAGGAAATAAAAGTCAAAAAGGTCATATCTGTAAGAGGTCCGACCAGTTAGGCGGGTGGTCGATAAAAGTCGAAAACTTTCCCAAAAAATGCCAAAAAAGACACTTTTCGCCAATTTTTTCTAATTTTTCCAAGTCTGAGGGGGTCCGTCCAACCCCCCTCCCCAATAACAGGCATGGAAAAGGTTTATTTTTTAGCGTTCTAGAATATCAAAATCCCAGAACAATTTTCGGCGCTAGGCGCCGAACATGTTACTAATATTCTCTTCAAAACTCAAAATTTAGTTTTAAAAGCCTAAAATCGACGCGAATCTCCTTATTTGAGCACCGTCAACCCTATCCGACGTACACGTATCCAGGAGTTTTAAAAAGGGGAATTTTCCAAAATGTCTTTCAGAATTTACTGAATAAAAAGAGAATCATTTTCGCCGTAAAGACGACTTATTTTCAGTTAGTTTATGTATGTCGTATGTGTGGATTAGTAGCTAAGCTCTATGTTGGACGAAAAGTATGTAAATATAATTTAATATGTGAATTGTGATGTTAAGTACGCGGATATTGCTGAAAGTATTATTCTAAAATTTATGATTTAAGTTTAATCTAACATTTATGATATCAGTCAGTTTAATCGTATACGGCATAGTTTTTTGAAAAAACCGAAAATATGTAAAACAATTGAGGAGGGAATTCCCCCCCTTCCCCCTCTAAATATGGGCCTGCTAACCGACGCGAATCTAGCCCGGTCAACCCCTTTATAAAATCCGAGAATGTTACACCAACTACCATTTTTTTGTTGCTACAGTTGGCCCAACTTTCAATTTATTGTTAAATCAGGTAGAAATTTGTATTCTTGAGAACAAAATGGAAAAAATTATTTTCTTTCAAAAACCTAATGCCTGCCAACCCTCTCCACTGCACCTGCATAATTTGCTTAAAAATCGTGCCAAGTGCCAACCTTATTTTATCTAATCATGTCAGTGAACCTGATTGAGAAAACGGTTCATAGATTCAAAAAGAAATCGAACGCTGCGTGAATATAGATATGTTTATAGAATTTGTCATGGCGTTTGTGTTTTTTCTCTTTCAGCTACGAATTTCTTCCTAACAACGATGTAAAGATTAAACTGAGGGTGTCTAATTGCTTTCTCCTGAAAAAGCCAAGTCGGAAGTCGCGCCGTGTAAATTGAAAAATTGTGCTAGCAATGTCAATTTTTCTGTTTGAATCAAACACCAAAAAGCAGGGAGGTTAACAATTCCTATTCATTCAGTCATTGACAATCTCAAAGTCTGTTCTGATAATACAAATGAACTATTCGAATAGAATTCGCTCGCGTTCGAGACAAATAACAGTAGTTAATATACTCATCCACGGCGCGGAGCCCCGAAGAAAATTTAGCCTTAAGCCAGTCAAAAAATCTGTGTCGAATGGCACAAATGCCCAAATTTTTTGTGCCGTTTGAATTTTTTTTTGTTCCAAAAACCATGTTTTAGCACAAAAAACACTGGTTATGCACTGTTTTTGTTTTTCCACATTTGCACTATAATGTGGAAAAAAATCCGGAATGTGGAAAAAAATTTGAGGTCTTTCCACAAATGTGGAAAAAAATTTGGGGTTTTGATATGTAGAAAAGATGCATTTTAGAAGGAACAGATCTCAAAATTTAATAAATAATGATCATTAATATTAGAAAGGTCAGGCGCGGCTTTTAGCATGTCTACCTTCACTTACCATTTAATCTTTGATAGTTTTCGACATTTTGAATGTATCATCTCATGTTTTAATTGGTAATCTTCAATATTTTATCTTGACGAATATCTGCACTTCTTGACATATTTTTTGAGAAAGATCGATACGTCGACTTTCTAAACTGTTTGAAGCGATTGTTTCTTTCTTAACGTGAAATGAATTCAAAATCTTACTAGTTTTAGAGTTTTTGAAATAATAACTTCTAGAACATACGATTTTTGAACACAAAATTCGAATCTAATTTTTGAGATATATGTATGTTCGAAAAATTGATTATCAGAATGCTTTAAAAGGCTCAAAAACACTTCAATAAATCGTCTACGAGCATTTTTGAGCGAAAAAAACGAGTTGAGGAAAATGTCGAAAATTTTTTCGGCCCTCGTCTTCATTTAGGGAAAAGGCCGGCTCGAAAAAAACAGCGGAATAAGGCTTTTCGTTAGTCTATATTTACGTGTTCCTTTAGTAACTCATAGGATTTTAAGACGAAGACTTTTCGCCAAAAAAGTTTCCACATGTCGAAAAAAATTTGACTCCTTTCCACATTTGTGGAAAAAAGTTCATGGAAAAAACAGTGGTGACATGCAACCATACATGCACATAGGGGTAGGGGATAAACCCTCCTGCCTAAGGCCATGACCCCCTGAACTTTTTCTAAGACACATTTCTTAATGAATGAAAAACATGCTTGTGGAGCTCTTTTGCTTCTTGCTCGCTCACCCCCCAGCCTGTCGATGAAAAGCCTGAAGACCTTCCGCCTTGGAAAATTCTTGCCGTGCATGTCTGCGTGTGCAGCCAATAATATTTAACGTCTGTTTTTCCTGGCGAAGTCCGATTGGTCACAGCTGCCGTGGCTGTGCCGTGAAGTATAAATGCGGCTTAAGCAGAGCAATTTGAAAAAAGTCGGTACATTTTTTGACCAACCAATTGATGACAGATCTCGCTCGCCTTTATGTGTTTTTAGCACAAAAAATTTTGGGCTTTTTCGCCAAAACTTAGGTGGTTCGAAGTCTGAAGTTGCATTTCGGAGAGTTAAAACTTCAAAATGTTGTACCGCTTCGCGTCCTTTATGCCCAACTTGTTTGATTCAATTCAGCTCACTCCCGGCGCGAGGCGCCTGAAAAATTTTCGGGGTATGATTACGGATGTGCGTTAAAATTTGATTTTTCCGGCTTAATGATGTTCAGGCTTGAATAATATGCGGATGTTCTCAATCAGCTAGTCACACTGTTTTTTCTCGTCAAATCGGTGCTTTAGACTAAAAAAATTTGGTTTCTTTCGCCAAATAACGAAAACATTTTGGGATTTTCAAGTCGGAAAGCTGCATATGATGCATTTTAGATCAGAACCTCAAAATTTTCCTGCGCTTCGCGCCGATAAAAATGACTATTTTAATCATTGTTTGCTATAGTCCAACTGAGGCGCGATTGAAGGCATGTCTACTTCACTTACTAATTAGTATTCAACAGCAAGGTTGCAAAAAAACGACCTTTTGAAATTCTGACTTTTTGGTTTTTAATTCGTTTTTTAGTGGTTTTTAATGCTTTAATTCTTTAGAATGTTTGGTACATCAAATATGTAACCAGGCCCGTAACTAGGGGGAGAATAGGGGGAATTCCCCCCCCCCCCCTGAAATGAAATCCGAAAATTTTTTTAGCCTATCTGATCCAGCGCATGTATGTGAACAAGTGACTACTCTTGGCACTTGTGAATTTTTTTCTATTCCTTTATTGAATCATAAAAATGAAGGGTTAAAGGTACAAATATTATATTTTATAATAAAATTTGCATGTCTAACAGTGTAATGCATTTGTTGAATATTGATTGACTTTCATTTCGCTGTTTCCTACATAATATTACGCTTTTTCTTGCTGTATGTATTCTATAAGTTTAGGGGTTGAAGTTTATGAAAATTTTTTCGAGATTGTTTCAACTTTTGAATCTAATACAATATGAAGCGTATCACTAGCTATTTTACATCTTCAAATATAAACAACAAACGTCAATGTGTAGCATCTAATTCAGCTTCTTCATGTGAATCCAGTGCTGGGAATGATTCTCAGAAACCTTCAGAATCAACAGGTTAGTTAGAATAAAATTGTATCATCGTTCTAATGAGTTAAAATTTATTTAAATATTAATTCAGTTGTAACACTAGCATCAACTACCGCTTCTACAGGTTGTGATATAGTTGTTGATTTGTTTGCCGAAACCGGTGATAGACGCATAGCACTTCATTAATTCTGGATAGAATTATTAGTTGTTTAGTGCGAATAAATTTTGATCTTGAGTTTTCTCAATTATGTATTTTAAATATAGCGTTTCAAGAAATTTTTCGAGCACTAACAGTGCTAAAAATTGATTTTTTCCGGGGCTTCGCCCCAGACCCCACCAGGGAGCGCTTAAGCGCGCCACCCTGGACCCCTCAGCCCACTGGTCGGTCGCTGCGCGACCTCCATTCGCCAAGTTTTGAGTAAGTCAAAATATTTTGGTGATTCCCCCCCCCCTGAAAAAATTCCTAGTTACGGGCCTGTATGTAACTATGTATAAAACTGCTGCATGCTCCCTCTGTCATCTTAGACTAGTAAGGGAGTCAAAATGATAACTAGAAGCATACCTGTAATTGGAAGGGAGGTTGGGGGGGGGGGACCCCCACCTCCAACTTGGTCGAACCATATACCCAAATGTCGGAACCCCCACCCCCAACTTGGTCAACCATATACCCACCCCCCCAAAGTCGAAAAAATAAGGAAAAAATAGGCTTTTTTGGCCTTTTCGGGGAAAATTTTCGAAATTTTTTCGATTTTTTGGGGTTTTTTTCCGACCCCCCTCCCCAAAATTTAGGAAAAGTTGCGACCCCCCACCCCCAAAATTGTGGGTTTACTCTCCCCCCCAACTGGTCGGACCTCTTACAGGTATGACTAGAAGCATTAATTCTATCGGAAGTGTCATCATGGGTACATAAGAGAGGAATGGTGAGTCAAGGAAATATGAGAAGTAAAAAGAGAGAATGTGATATGTAAAGAAGAAATTCGATAAAATTGACAAGTAGAAGGAAATATACAATACGTCTCATAATAAATTAACCACAATATTGTATCTATGCATTCCATACATGTATACAAAAAAGATGGAATGACAGACAACTTTCAAGTATACTGTTCTTGATGAGAGACTTTTGCATCAATAGATCGTTACGTACAAACTACAGAATCACGCATAGATATCTGAGATCTGTCCAAATGTTTGCTTTCCAAATCTACTAAAGTAGATTTCGACAATAAGAAAGTTCGGCTAAATTTGTTTCGTCACGAAGTGCCGAAACAATAATTTAGCCTTTCATCTTGTTCAGAAAATTATGCTGATAGTTTTTCATCGATGCTGAATTAGTGGAAACGATTATTGAAGTCGTGGGAAGCTGCTGAAGATTGACCGATTTCAATACAAAAATTATACGCTGTTTTTCAATAAAATTAACGCAAATGAACAAGAATAAGCCTAGAGCGCGTCCCGTCAGGGACATCTTAAAAATGAAATTCATTCTGATAGGTTTGCACGAAGTGTACAAGGATGAGTACTTTTTTCTACAGTTAACTTTGATACAGTGCCGCAAAGATTTTGTCGGTTGGATGACTGATGGACCGAGGCGGGTTAATTTGCCTGTGTTTCTTACACTTTGAAAAAGTAGGTATGCAGCGTGCGTTGTCTTAGGTATATGCATGCTGCATATACCTTACACGTTAAAAAACTCATAAAAAATTCCGGGGTCGCCAAAGGGCGTAAGTAACCAAAATTTGCATATTTTTCACTAGACGTGCATAATTTTGCTTGAACTTGCATTCCGCTGATGTTTTTTATCTGCATTGATTATTGCTGGTGATAAGCTGTCGAAAAATATTGATTTTGTTGAGTTTTAAACTTCGTTGTTAAAAAATATTCCACCCGAAAGTTCTTATGTTATCCCATTTATATTTTGAAATTTCGAGCCAAAAAAATTAAAAATCTTACTATTATAGCTAATTCGACTCATGTGCTAAATGTGTGCTTGCATAATGGATACAATTCATAAAATATCGATTTTTATCGTTTGTGCACGAAATGTATCATAAAAATACTATTTTTTTCTACTTTGTAGTGAAGTCAATTCAACTAAATTAAGTGTTTTGGTGATTTACATAGACATATACGTGTCTAGAAGATCGAATAATGTAAAAAAAACAGTTCCCGAGTGATTTTGGGAAGAACGAAAACACCAGGAATTTTTCGATTTTTTGGTTTAAAAAAACCAAAGCCTTGCCAACCCTGTTCAATAGTTGTTACCGCACAGAATATTTCATCACGTGGTTTAATCAGCTTATCTTTGATATCGCGTCTTAGTATTTCACGAAACTAAACATTTTTCGATTTTTTCACAAAATTTTTCTGCGATTTTGGAAATTTTTTAATTTTCGTGAACATAATTTTTTCGCATTTGGCAAGTGATTGAAAAATTGTCAGTTTGAAACAGCGAAAGATGTCCTTGCTGGTAGAAAAATATAAATTTTTGGTTGCTTGTCTGATTTTTTAGTTCAAGTCGCGTTCTTTCAATCTGATTTTTTGCGTTTTGTCTGACTATGAAAAATGATTGAATGACTGAAAACATACATGGCCACAGGGTATACATAGGGTATACATTATCCCTACCCTAAACTTTAGAGTAACCATTTGCTATCTGGCGATTTTTGGACAAAATTACAAAAATTACAAAGAAAAATACATTGACAAAAAATAACTGATGCAAGCAATGCACAGTATATGGTTGACAATAAGTATGAGAACATCAAAATAAGTTACTGGTTGGCAAATACACATCATCTTCCATTTCAGTATCATCCAATTTCATTTCCTTTCTTGTTTTCTTTTTTCGATTATGAGGGTCATCAGTGCGACTCATCAGTGCGACTTGACTTTTATCATTGTCACAAAAATGATTTGCTATATGTCAATTTTAGGATTTTTCCCTACCCTAAAATTTTGACCGTGGCCATGTATGACTGAAAAATAAGAACACTTACCTACGAAATGAACGAAAAAATAAATTTTCTAGCATTATAGAATATCAAAAATCCCAAAAAAGTTTGGCGCTCCGTGCCGGAGGTCTATTTATAAATTTTTCTGTTTTGCCCAAATTTATGAGACATCGTTGACTTCAGGCTCATGTTTAACTGCTTAGCTGATTAAAAACATCCGCATATTATTCAAGCCTGAACATCATTAGGTCGAAAAAATCAAATTTTAAACCATGAAATAAGTTTTGAACAGATTCTCTTACGGGATGCGAAAATTTTTCAGCACTTCGCGCCGGAGGAAAGGATGATTCAAATGCGATCTGTGATTACTGATTTCTCATTTTGACTAGGCACCGATATGTCAGCACTCAGCTGTCGAATTTCTATGCAATTTAGGTTTTCTTCACTTTGTCTTGCTGTTACACTCTTGTTACTATTTTTGATAATTCTTATAATCTGACTCAAAAGTCAAAATTTTTTGTTTTTTCTCTTTTTTGGTAAATTACTGACAATAGCAATTGCATTAATATGTTCTGAAAAGCTCAAAAAGGCAGTGTGATGTTTTTTCATTGTCATGTTTTTCAGCATAGTTTTATTCAAGAAAACACCTGATCTGATATAATCGAAAAAATGCTCCAAAAAGAGTACGTTGCTTTATTGCGACAGTTCGTTGATTTGTGCAGCAAACAACCGGAAGCCTTGCACTCCCCTGAATTGCAATTTTTTCGGGATTTTATCGAGAAGTAAACGTTTCTAATGTTTTCTTTTCTGCGTTTTCATGAGCCGAATTTCACTGTTGTGTAGTTTGGGCGCGAAAATTCCACCGATGAAAAGCGATGAAGCAAACAAAGGCCAAAGTGAAGTAAGTGAATTGCATGTTATAACAGTTGGTTAGATAAAGTTGAATAATGATTCCGATTTAGAAATGTACTGCTTCCGAACCGGCTGTTGAAGAACAAGAAATTGAAAGTGACATCGGTGAGCAAGTTGACTTTGAGTATATCTACCTAGTATTGTAGAAGTTGTACATAAGCGCACCTGAATTGAAGCCAATGATCTGTCCATGATTTTCAGTGTATTGATTGGCCGAAGTCAATTTTGAGGTAAAGGTCGTAGGTTCACGATCACCAAGCATTGTAGTTGTATGCTAAAAAATTGCAGCCAATGGGAGCGCCTTAATCTGGGTTCACCTCGTGGTGTGGTGATCTAGTAGTGAGAACATCAACCCGGAATGCTGGTAACCCAGGTTCGACTCCTGGCTACACCCTATTTTTCAAATTTATTTTCACTCCAAAAATTCCATTTGATTTTCATTCCATAAATTCCCTTATATTTGGCGAACAGTTGATCAAAATTTGGGTACACCAGTGATTTCTGTATAACCTACACTTCGGCGGTACCTGGAAAAGCCCGTGGGTTCATCTCCACGCAAAAATTTATTTGGTTGCCGAATCGCTTCGGTGGTTGTCGAGCCAAACAGGAGTAGGAAACCAGATGTATGGTACATTTATCTAATACAAAATAGGCAGAATGCAGTCAGCGTTGATTTTCATGCTTATTTTAGAGTCTACACGCTTTTTAGGACATGCCAGTGCACCTAGAAAACCTGGAAGGTCAGGAGAAAAATTATGCCTGGTGAAACCTTGAAAAGTTGGAGAATTTGAAAAAGTTTATTCGGATGCGTTTTAGAAGGTCAAAATCTCAAAAATTTTAATGCATCGTATTCATTTATCCCCTGATTGATTGGCTGATTCCCTAATCGATTGGTTGATTTCCCGATTGGTGTGTTGATTCCGTTGCTGGATTGGATCATTAGTTGATTTCCTGATTAGCTAGTATATTTTTCCGATTAATGGGTTGATTTCCCGATTAGACTGGGTGGCTGGTTGATTTCTTGGTTGGTTCGTTCATTTATTTCCTTATTTGTTGGTGATTTCTGAATGCTGTGGTAGTGTGGCAAAGTGTCCACTAGACACGTCATTTTTCCCAAAATCAGGCAACTAATGGTCAATTTTCAGGACTTGAGATAGGGGCAGTACCCCCCTCATACCCTTCCCTATGGAGTGGTCTGATTTTAATTATGAAGACTTCTTATACTGCTCGATTATCTTTCAGCTTAGTTGAATGAAAACATATGCACTGATAAATGCTCAAAATTTGGATGAATTTCCTGGTGGTCTGGCGAAAAATGCTTCTGTGAGAATATTCAATATCGGACCTAATTTACTGGAATCTGTAATCTAAAGATTGCATGACATTCTCTATCAGGCACTGTTCAGTTGAAAAAATACTCCATACGATGACTGTCATTTACACATGCCATAATCTAAAAACATTTGGCGCCAGTTCTTAGCGCGTACCCTGTCCATGTTTTTCCCGCTCTGCTCCGTCTGACTTATGAAGTAATTCAATTCTAGAATTCGACGATGCCGGTGTAATCGAGCCGGACACGGCTATAGATTTGCCCATGGGCGACGAATCTGTTGAAGTACGTAATTTTTTAAGTATATCGATTTGAGATGTATTGGGTACCCGGACTCGAAACAAGAACCGAAATTAACTATTTTGTTGGACCCGGACCTGATATTCTTAAAATTTTAGACCCGAATCCGATATTCTTAGCATTTTTAGCACGGACCGATATTTTCAAAATATGTTATCCAATACATCTCTAATGTCAAAACGACTAATTGCTAGAGGACACTTGCAAGGCGTTGTTTCCTCAGAAATATTTTTGGTCAGTTCAAACAGCATCAAAATTATGTTGTGTTATGTTTGCTTTATGTACATATAAACAGTGACAAATTTTACTATCGATTTTCCTTTTAATTCAGGTTACTGAAGACATGATCGAAAAGTCGAACGATAAACGATCCGAAGCAGTGGCTGCCTTTTCTGAAGGTAAATGAAGATATACTGTCTAATACAGTGTTAGTAAGCAGATGTTTCTGTTGGCATAGTTTTTTTGTACCTTACAAACTTTTTATCTTGACTTGAGTACAAACAAAAATTTGGGCCTTGTTTGTACCAGCACAAAAAATTTTTTGCTTTGAAAATTCAATTTGATATATTAATCACAGTGTAACCAATGATCTATTTGTGTACCATACATACAACCCACAAGCAAACACGTCATTATTATACACACAATGCGGCCAGACATACTCTTTAGTTTAGGTCACCTAATAGTGTGGCAATAAGTATTTTTTATTACGTTAGGTATCCAACCACACATACTTTATTATATTGTTATGTAGGTTAGGTACACTCATAGTAACTAAATGTTGCCATAGTTCCTTCATTCTACTCATATTACACATCATTCATCAATTATTGTATGTATATAATAGTTGATCAATTGTGTTGTGTGGTCACAGTGACTGACTGCGTTATTTAGTAGCTGCTAAGCCAATAATATAAATCGAACTGTGATTATAACTAACTAGTTACGCCATTAGCGCTTTATTTAAATTTCGAAAGAGATACTTGCTGATTCAGAAAAATTTGATGATGATAATAATGAAGATGAAGAATAAAATGACAAAGAAATATGAATTATTTTCGGAAAATTGTAAATCTGTAATGTTGAGTTGTACTAGGTGCGAGTATGGAATAAAGTTGAAAAGAGAAGTTTGGTTTTCGAATCTACTAGTACTTGTACTACTATCTAGTAATTTCACTTTTGGGTCTGTCTAATGCCACTATCCTTAAGAAAAAATAAAAAATCGAGTACTAGTTGATAATCAGACTTTATTACACTTGCTAAGTATTAAGTAGTAAGGATGAATATGTCACGTTAATTTTCATCTAAAATTCCTGCAAATATTTTTAGAAAAGTACAAACAAATTTTAGACCGTCGTTTGTACGAGTACAAACGGGTCGAGTACAAAAAAAACAGTGTCTGTTGGCTGTCAAATCCAATTTATTGATTGATTTTTTGGTTCTTATTAGCAATTTTATCGCCACGATGTTTACCTGAATTAGACTTGACTTAGGCTGAGGAACTCGCGGCGACCAAATTTTTAATAAGATCTAATTATTTACTTGATTTTAGAATTTTGGTTGCATATCTGTATTAAGAAATTTGCGAATTTGCTCAAATTTATGGAAGGTAGTTTTTTCTACCTCGCTGATCTAGCTAATGACATTGAAGCGTTTCAGTAGATGACATTTATGCTTGACCTATTTTTAGATCTAAGTGTCAGCTCTAAATGCATGCTGTAATTAATAACGTTGTTTTTCCGTATTTCATTGAGAAGTTTTTTCCTAGGAAAATATGATACCGCCTTGAAATGCTTTACCGAAGCGATAATATTGAACCCGGGTTCTGCTCTGCTGCACGCTAAACGCGCCAGGTGATATTTTTTCATCGCCCATTATCAACCGTTCTGATTTTGAAAATGCATATTCAAGCGTTTTATTGCAATTAAACAAGCCTAACGCTGCTATTCGCGATTGTGATAAGGCTTTGTCGATAAACGCTGATTCTGCTCAAGCTTACAAGTATCGCGGTCGAGCTCATCGGTGAGAAAATTTTCCTTTTATATTCAACCAGTAGGCTGCCGATGACATGAACTATTGATCGAAATTAGTTTTTGAAAAGATCAAATTGACTTCTGAGTGAATGCCAATAAATTAGTATCATAACGTTACAGAAATAAAATTCATAATGAATAAATAGTATCAATTTTTAAAATTCATGATGAATCAATAGTTCAAATTTTTATCACAGATTACTCGGAAATTGGGAAAAAGCTCATTTGGATTTAGCGACGGCTTGTAAAATTGATTACGATGACGAAGCTAACGCTTGGTTGAAAGAGATCGATCCGAATGTGAGATGTTTTATCCTAGGAAATACATTTGGAACAAAAAATGCGAGCTCGATTGAAGTTCATTTTTTGTGGTTCAGTGGCTCAGAGCACAGGTTCAGTGGTACCACTATAGGTTCATTTTTTGTGGTTCAGTGGCTCAGAGTAAAGACAGCGTTCTTCAAAACTAGTGATGTTTCTCGGATATTTTTTGACGTCCGGATATCCTGGTTTTTCGACAGATCGAATATCCCGATATCTAGTCAAATATATGTAGCAAAATCGATTTGTGCTCTCAGTTTTCAAATTTTATAAAAACTAGGCTTCGAAAATGTTTTTTGATGTCGTCATTGATGATGATGATAGATATTAAAAATTAACTTATTTTAATAGCCATCAAGGGAGAAAAAATATGAATAAAGTCATCGAAAAAATTAGAATGAAAAACTAAACGTTGAGGTTGAATGGCTAGTGAACACTATTGATTGGGATTGCGTAAGTGGTTGAGAAACGGTAGTTGACTTCCATAGAGCCGCGCTCGAGCCAAACTCAAGTTAATAATTATAAGTATGTCTAAAATCAGCGCTGTAAAATTTAAAGAGACTAAAACGCAGCAGAAGACACCCTTTTGTTCCTAACGGCCGATGTTTTCTTTCACATATCTGGAAAAAGCTCAAAGCTAAAAAACTACAGGCGTAAATAAGAAAAAACTGTGCCTGTGTTTAGTATGTCCAATCGATTGTATCATTAGTTTAACGCCCATGCGATGGTTGAAACATTAATTGATCAATTTCAAAGTACAGATCGATAAAAAAACTTAATTAAAAAAGAAAAGTAATATATATAGTTGCACATAATTTACAAAAATCTGCTATAGTAAACATAGTAGATTATAGATGAAATTTGTATAATGTGATAGGCAAATTTGAAATGATTTAAATTATTTCTACTAAAAAGATTTTAATATCATCAGCAAGGATAAGCATTTTGATATTAATGCTGTCTTTCAATAAATGAGAAATGTCATTTAGATAAAGTAGGAATAAAACAGGGCCTAAAACCCATCTCGAGATATAGCTTTTTTGAACAGGAACGTGTTATTTGGGAAAAAATTTGACAGAAAAACCGGGGTTTTAGCGCGGTGCTAATAAAGTTGGGTCTGTGCTAATGAAAATCTTAGTCGTGCTAAAAAAACACAAATTAAGGAAAGTTAGCGACTGTGCTAATGGGACTCGTGCCAAAAAGAGGACCATGCAGAAAAAAGTTGGCGCAAAAAACAGATGAGTTTAAACACTGAAACAGCTACAGCAGCTGAGATTAAACAGTCGGAACACATGCACTATAATACGAAAAGGAAATATACTATTCCGACAATATTGTAAAATCAACTTGATGAATTTTTTCTCCATCATGTTTGCATCATAATGTTGTACGTGTTTACAGCTTCTGGTCAGTAGTGGGAACTGACAGAAGTTCTTGCTAGTCGAAAAATCTCAATTTGGTTCCTTGCCTGATTTCATAATTTTATCTGCTTTTTTCAGTCTAAAACTGATTCGATTTCTGTCGTTTTGGTCCAGTTTATGTAAAATGCCTGTTATTTTTCATTTTATATTTTGTTGGCGGCATTGTCTAGCTGATTGAAGAAAACATGAGCACGTTACATAGGAATTATCGATTTTGGCCCCGAAAAAACCTGAATAATTTGAAAATGACCTGGAAAACCTGTAAAAGTCAGAGAATTTCATTTTAGAAAACTGGTGGGCACCCTTTGTATATTGGTACGGAAAACTACTTGTCTAGAATTGCACGCGAAAACGCTTCTGAACCTTTCTAGTCCGTGGTGTTGAGGTTTTCTATTTCAATAAAGCTTCAGAGGTGTTTGATGCAAACGGCCCCTGTCAGGGTTCATATTGACCGGGAAAAGACCGGGAATTTTTAGTTGGACCGAGAAAAAACCGGGAATTTCTTGATAAATCCAGAATTTAGTGAACGTTTTATCGTATTTTCACAATAATTCTATTGCTTCTGTGAATTTTCTATAGGACTTATCTGGTTTTGTTTTCGTTAATTTCATTTTGTGATTTCAAGCACCTTGTTTTTGGCTTTCAATGGTCATTTTTTACTCTTTAAATTTTTAGGAATCTGAATAGTCAAAAGCTTCCCGTTTCTAAGCACTGTTTTTTCCCCAAATCGTGATTTTTGGGGAAAAAATCGATAAAGGGGGAAAATTTTGGGCTCGTTTCCCGTTTGGGGAAGAAAATTTTTTCGATTGGATACATAAAAGATGCATTTTGGTGCATTTTAGAAGGTCATAATCTCAAAATTTTCCGGCGCTTCGCGTCGGTTATAACCTTAATTATCATTATTTTGCATTACCCAGCTCAGGCACGGTTTTTAGCATGTCTACCTTCGTTTATCACTTAATCTGTAATAGTTTTCAACGTATTATCTCATGTTTCAATTGGTAATCTTTAATATTTTATCACGATATTTAATGAAGATTCGCATTTTTTCCTTGACACAGCTTTTGAGAAAGATCAATACGTCAAGTCTGCTTTTTGAAGCGATTATTTCTTTCCTAAAGTAAAATCAATTTAAAAGCTTCATGGAAGTAGTTTTCGGAAATTCCTACTCTTCTTAATCATACCTTTTCGGCCAAGTTCATGAGAGTTTACAAATAAATTACTGGTTCCAAAATTTTTCAAATAAAATTGTAAATTACGACAAAATTCGAATCTAATTCTTGAAATAAATGTTCGGAAAAATGATTTTCCAGCGTCGCAGATTGTCGGCCCCTAAAAAGTTTTTCATCTTTTTTGGGCTCTCACTTGTCATCATAGAAGATAACCGTCAATTTCTCATATAATCCAAATTGATGGAAAATTTGTATCACAATGCTTGAAGATAAGACCTCAAACTCGCAAATTTCAATTTTTCCCTCAATTTTAATGAATTAACGGCTCTAAAATAACCAAAAGACTTGAAAAAGCTCAAAAACACTTGAATATAGCGTCTATGTGCATTTTAAGCGAAAAAACGACTTCGGGTAAATAGGGAAAAATATTTTGACCCTTTCCCCATTTTGGGGAAAAGACCCAGGGGAAAAAACAGTGTTTCTAAGATGCTTTCATTGATTGATTGAAAGCAACGACTGTTGAGAGACTGTTTTTTACTAATAACAAAATAAAAATTACATTGTAATTTTTATTTCGTTTTGCCATACTCGTATGTTTTTAAATAGGTATATAAATTTTGAACAGTTAATCTTCTTTGATTCTTCTTCGCATCGTAAATTTTTACGTACCTGTTATACTGAAAAATATGTCAAAACTCACCGGAAAAAAGTTTCCACCTACCGGGAAAAAGCCGGTAATATTGCTTTTAGAAATCGCTATGAACCCTGCCTGGTCAAATCGGTGAATTTCCGTTGTATTTCTGCGGTTGTGGGGGACTTTATTTTAATCTCACTCTTTATTTTGTAGTATAAAAAATTGTACGAACACAGACGCAAAATGGAACGTCAACGTGAAGAAAAGGAAGAAAAGAATCGTGAACAACGTCGACAAAAAGCCCAAGAAGCATATGAAAAAGCGAAACACGAAGTTTGTTCAAACTTTTTCATTAAGTAGTTTTCATTTGTTAATCGTATATTTCAGCATACGAGCGAGGAATGTTGCGGTGGTGACGACTGCGGTGATCTGGGTGGTTTTACCGACATGTTCAAAGACCCCGAATTGATGGCTGCATTTCAGGTGAAAATATAAATAGTGACTGATTAAAATTTCGAGGAAAATTTTTCTAAATCGTTCATGCTTCCTAATGTGATCAGCAGCTTATAGTTCACATTTTCTCTAGAAATATGTAAACATTCCGTAAGTGAGCTACGCTGACTTTTTTAGTCATTTTAGGGGCCTGTGCCCCTAAAAATTTGGAATTTAGGTGCATTTCGGAGGTCATTTAGGTTTGTAATTCTTCGGATTTTTGTATCCACTGTTCTTCCCAGATCGTGCTTTTTGACGAAAAATATTCGGAGAAGAAGAAAATTTTGGGGGTTGGACCAGACATGCACGGCAAAAATTTTTCAGGGGAAAGTCCTTGGAATTTTTATCCGGGTTATAGGGGGTGGACGAGCAAAAAAAACAAAAAAATGTTCTGCAAGCTTGTTTTTCATACAAAATATGCACAAAAATCATCAAAAAAACTGTCTTGAAAAAAGTTCAGAGGGGGTGCTCGACGATTTTTTAGGTCAGGGTCTCTGGTAAGGGGGTTTAGTGCCCTACCCTCTATATGCATGTATGGTTTCAACATGAAAAAAGACAATTTTGTGCATTTTGGAAGGTAAAATCTCACATCTTTCGAGCTTTTTTGTAACTATAATTTTAAAAATAAAGCCGCCTTGTAGTGAGATGAGAGCGGAAGTAATATCCGGGAAAAGTTTCGTTGAAAAATACACGAAAAATCGCGGTTTTAAGTGCACACAAATTTGCTACGCAGTGAGAGAGAGGAGAGAAAGAACAACAGTAGTATAGCAGAACATTGTACGCCTGCTGCATTGAGGAAACCACCGACTCATAACATTCCTCCGATATGACGCAGCAAATAAAAAAAGTCGCGGCACGGGTAAGTACTGCCTTCACAATACGAGATTTTAACTAACTTTCCGAATTTTGTGATGTGTGTTATCCATAGTTCTCAAAAATTTTCATTTCCGGATATCCTGAGAGTTTGAGCATTTATTTCAGAATGGTTATTTCAAAATTTCAATCCTCAATTTGTAGGATCCGGAAATTATGCAAGCTTTCAGCGACGTGTCTCAAAATCCTATGAACGTCGGAAAATATAAAAATAATCCCAAAATCAGCAAAGTATTGGCTAAACTTGCCGCAAAAATGGGCCAAGGAGGCGGTATGCCGGGCGCCTTTTTCAATCAAGCTGGTTCAACTCCTTCGGGGCCTACTCCTCAAGCTCCAAAGCCTGATTTGGATATCGATTAAGCAGTGATTGTTATTTTTCGACGGAAATTACGGTTACAGTTAATTAATTACACTTTTTTGTTTGTTCTTTGCTTTTTTGTGTATTTTTCTGCCTAAATAATGTCAGTTTTTGGCTTATTATATTGTATATCATTTGTGGTTACATGAGAATGTTAGTCATTTGATCATATAACATTGATAGCAAATTTTCTCTCTTATTCAAACGTGGTACGATGTGACGCTCACCACACGATACTTGTTTCTTTATTTTAGCGCGACTTTTGAGGCGCCACGAAGAAAACTTGATGATGTTCAATAATTGAAGTTCACTCAAAACTGCCGATCATATTTTCTTTAGACCGACGGCGCGTCCCCACAACAGAGAGTCACAAAACAGCGAGTAGTAAAAAATTCTATGCGTTCGAGTGAACGCACACATTATTTTATAATAAATATGCAAGTTAGGTATATTGAAATCGTTTTTGCTAGTTGTATTTGAATTTCGCCATCTTAATTTCACGTGCTTTTGTGCTTCAGTTGCGGTAGGTCTGCACGAACGGAGCATTTCAAAATCACAAGAAAATATCTGTCAGAGAAACTTATGCGAAACGTTTAAAAAACGAAAACTAAAAATTATAAGGATTTCCGATTAAAATTGTTATGAAGGTGTGTCCCCAATACGGCGATTCTCATAGCGAAGTCTCAAAATGGTGATTCCCAATACAGCGAATAGTAAGAAGTTCTACGCATTGGGGAAAACGCACACATCATTTTTATAATGAATATCCAAATTAGGTAAATTAAAACCGTTTTTGCTAGTTAAGATAGTCTATTTTTAGTTGCATTTTGCCATCTGAGTTTCACATGCTTCTGTGCTGCAGTTGCGGTAGGCATGCACGAACGGACCATTCCAAAATCACAAAAAATATGTCAGAAAAACATTTTCGCGAAACGTTTGAAAAAAAGCAAAAAATTATCATGAGGATTCCTCATTAAAGTTGTTTTGTACAGAGCTTATAATTGCAAAAAAATTACGGTAATGAAATAAACAAACCAAAATGAAATAAGCAAATAAGATGAAATGAATAAAATAATTGAGCAGTAAAGGTAGAACAAAAAACAAATAAAGAAACGAAAAGTAAAATAATGTGATAAAATGTAGGTAAAAAATTCAACAAAAGTACACAATCTGAGAAAATTAAACAAGAAGAACAAAAAATGACTCAAAATAAGACGGATATAAAAAGAAATAAATGAATAAAGGAAAAAAAGACAAAAAACATGCATGTAGAAATGTTAATAACAAAAAAAATCAGAATAAAAAGTTGTAATGTCGTGCAAACACGTGCAATACAGCCATAACATCAGAAATTTGGCGACTGGTGCCAAAGTGTTCATTCAGATCGGAATAGAGGACCAAGTGGGCCATGCGCCAAAACATCTACCCTGCCCAATCTCCATTCTTTCATTCTTTTTTTGAAAATTTGGCATTCAGAGCAATCCGATCAAGTCATCCGCCAGTCTAACAGATTTATTCTTTTGAAAGAGATGAAAATAATTTGGAATAGCCAAACTCTCCCATTTTAAGAAATTCGATTTTCGATGTTTGGTAAGAATAAATGTTGCAGTAAGAATAAATAATCAGACATTCTTTGCTCTATACACCTACTGTGTGAGCTTGAAGTTTTATAAAGCACTGTGGGAATATAATGTGGAGCTCAGTTTAAATTTTCTTGCAGGCAAGTTTTCGTAATGATGCATAAATTTTTCTTACTTTATTTATAACATTTTTCGGGGAAAAGGGATGGTCGGGGGGAAGGAGATTTTTTGTATTTATTTTTAACATTAGTCGGGGAAAGGGCACACAATTGTTTTTTAGGTTTTATATTGTTTAGGCAAAGTTAAAATAAGGTTGTATCCCTATTTCCCGAATGTCCCCTATTCCTCGTAAGTCCCGTTTCCCCGAAGAATGCTTCAAATCAGACATTGATTTTCTCATTTCCCCGAAAGTCCTTATTCCCCGAAATTATCAAATCCCGTTTCCCGAAAACAGACGATTGCATTTTGTAAATTGCTAATTTTTCCTGAAAACAATGTAAATTGTAAGTTCTCCGATTCAAAAACAATTTTCCCACGAAACTTCCCACAAAATTTGCACCGTAATTGAAATTATACTCCATCCATTTTGAAATTGTCGATGCAGCTCTGAGCTTCGATATAATCGCAGCCTTACTAGAAATCGGAAAATCAATTTCGACAATCTAGAAATGTGTGATCATGATGGGCTGCGTATCACGAAAGAAAAATCTATTGAATAGAGTCAACGAGCCTTCCATAATTTTATATAAAAGTTTGACTACGACCTCTCTGTATCGATCCTTTCCCGAATGAATGGATGGATTATAGTGTAAACGTCTTTGAACTTAGAATTATTGTCAAAGAATAAATTACTAAGATTCTGTTGTTAACTTTCTTACTCGATCGAAGACGAAAGCGACATTCATTTCTCATGAAGTATCGTAAATCGCAATTACTGAAATGTGAAAGTGTGGCGAATCCCAATTTTTCATCTTAATGGAAATTTCCGAATGCGATGAATATGGAATCATTGATTTTTCTCACACTCGTACTTCACTTATTTAATACACAACCGTTTTCCGATTGAAAATTTGAACCGAAAGTATGAAAAACTTGTGTCCGACGATTGCAGTTGTCTGATTCAGATCTGGATCCGAACCGTCCCATCCTAGTATTCGGGGAATCGGGACGGTCGGACAATAGGAACTAATGCATTGTTCAGGGAACGGGAATTTTATTCATTATTCAGGGAATCGGGACCATCGAGAAATAGGGACTTTCGGAGAACCGGGATATTCGGGGAAAAGGGAAGCCCGGGAAATAGGGACACAATCAAAAATAACCTTGTGATGCCTCGAGCAATTTTTTCTTCCTACGCTTAGTATGTAAAATCAGCGACAGTCCTGAAAAATAGAACAGTGTTCTACTTCCCAGATTTCATCCCTGATTCCTAGGATTAAAATCGGCGACAAAAATCCCAGTTTTACTTCTAAATTGGGCTCAAGAGTTGAATAATTTTTTTGGAAATTTTTAAATTGTGTCAGCGTTTTACCTAAAATCTTGTCTAGCTGTTTAATTTTTTGTTCTTGAATAATTTATCATAAAATGAACACACTCCGGTAAGTATTTTACGCAAAATTTGCATGATTGTCATGGCAACCAATTTTTTCTGATTTTTTTTTTACTCAAAACTGGCAGTTCTAACCAAGATTTTCAAAAAATTCGTCCAATTTTACTATGAATGGATACTTTTCTGTCTGTCTGTCCCGACGACGTTTTCATTTTCAACTCATCTTACAGTTCTGGGACCGATTCGCATGTACCTGGAATTCCAAATTCTAAATCGTCAAAAGACGACCCTCCAATTTTCAGTTGCTGCGATCATCAATTTTTCCAAGTTTCAGTTCGTACGCTCCGACTTTTCTATTTTCCAAGACTTGGAAATCCACCGTGATTTCACATAGCAAAACTCAATTCTTCCAAGTGTGAATTCGTATGCTTTGAAGATTTTCAACTTGGAAGATGAAAATAGCGACTTTTTTCCTAGAAAAATATCAGTAGAAAAAATTTTCCAAGTCTATTATTTGTGCATCAAAACACCAATTAAAATAGTCTTTCTGCAATTACGGATCGTTGTATGTTTGATGAAGGATCCTTCAAGAATTCATTCAGTTTTTGTTTTTTTGGTATCGAGAACTGAGTGTGGCATATCCACATGGTGGAGCGAATCTTGGTAAATAGATGTAGAAGAATATCCGTACAGTTTTGGAGACAACTTTGTGCAACATTAAATGCAGTAGGATGCAAAGCCCAAAGAAAAAGCTATAGAAAATGGCGAAATCCGAGGGTGAAAAATAGCTGAATCACAGAGCACGACAACATAACTTCATGTATTTGTGAGGTAATCATGAATCTTATATCAAATACTTCATTGGTGCCGGATGTTCTATTCAAAATGGAATGTTGTTGGAATATTTTCGATTTTTCGCTCGAATGGCACTTGCGCTCTTCTGTCGTGCGTGAGAAGATAAGAAGAGACGACGAATATTAAGCTGTGTAGCTAGACGATTTATCGCGCGTTTTAAGAAGAGACGTACGGAACGTAGAAGAGCATGCGGAACACTAGAAATGGAATACTCAGAGTGTTTGACGAAATTAACGCAACGATAATCGTACGCAGGAGATTGACGGGCTCATAGAGAGCGCTGTGTCAATTTATCCAGGGATCTTCGCTCAGGTCGTCAAAGGTTTTCGGATGCCGAAACTCAGGCTGTACTATCTTAACCGCTAGGAGTTTCTCCCAAATACTCAAACTATTTTCCAAATAGTTTGACTCAAACTAGAACACACTTTCTTCACACAATTTACTATCGTACAAATCGCCGCCTCACACTCTCCAGACAAACAAGAAAACACAACCCTCTGGCTACAGTACAAACGATCTCTAATGAAAAACATTTTCATAATTTCTTCACATCGTAGCCACGCCTCTTCGCGGGTCTCGTCATGATCTTTCCTTTTTTAATCTTGCCGATCTTTTCTTGAAAACAACACGAACTTTACAAATACGTCCAATCGCTCCACAATACTCCTCCCCCTTTCGATGTAAATCGCCTTAAGCAATTTTGACGTGTCGTGGTGTGTTGACATTTTGATCCTATGAGAGCATTTAGCTCGTTTTTTGGCAAGTTTCTTTGGACGGTTTGTCTCTTTCGCTCTCCTACGCTGCAGCACAAACTACACAAAGAAATGAACAAAGAAAATATTAACGATATTATCACAAATGTTAAGGCACAAAGCGATGAGCAATTCAAAACTACAGTCTGTTTTTCTTGAAATGCTTCCAAATAATGAAAGTGGAAAGCAAGTAGTATTTCGGATTTTTGTGATTTTCTGATAAACAAAATATCATGTAGGACTGAAAGTTTGTGAGCCTACTGACCTAACCTTCAGCAATTTTTCGAGTGAAAAATTTTAAAAAAAGAACTTCATGTAAATGATTTTGACGACAGTACTGATTTGTGTCACTTTTCTATTTGGAAGCATTTTATAAAAAACAGACTATAGTATTTTATACCGAGAATTTTAAAAGCTTTAGAGATTTGGAAAGAAAAGATTCTAGTGGAAAAACAATAAACTAGTGAAAGAAAAAAGATGCGTTTAGCATCGTGATACTCATCCTTTTCGAAATCATTTCAGCGGGAATCCGCGACCTTTCGGCAAAGTTTTTGTTGGTGTTTTGCTGGTCTTCAGAATGCCAGGTGGAGGCATCTATATCGATTGACTTGTAGTGGGCGCTCGTGGGGCTAGGGCTCGTTGCGCAACTCCCAATGACGTTCATATTCCAATAACCGGTGGTTGAGTTGTTGCAGTTGTTGTCATAGTGATGATCCGAGCCGGTGTCATTTGATACTTTGGAGGCACACCCGCTTTCAACGATGCCATCTCGTCTTTTCGCTTCTTTTCTTCGGCTCTTTTATCCATTTCGATTTGGTATTGGCAATCGATTTCTCGAATGATAGCCTTTCTTTCTTTGGTTGCCGGATAATTCGGAGCTCTCGTATTAGTCAAACATTGCAAAATGTAGCGTAGAGCCATCGAGTATGAATTATCGGTCGTTTTGTAGTCGTAGGCCTGTCGGGCATGGAAGAGGAACAGCGTAAGCTGTGTTATGAAGATAGCATTTTCAGCGCCATAGTATTTGTAGTAATCGCACATCCAGCTTAGGAGAACTGCAGTGAGTTCTTCCGTGCAATGTGGATCTCGACGCAAATATCGTGCTTGAAAATAGTCAGGGAAGTCCTGAGCTATTTGCTGCGAAGCTGCGGTGGCTTGACGTAAAATCGTGGGATTGAAATTTAAATGAGCATGATTGAAGTAATTAATGATAATTACTTCATCCGTAGTCCTCGGTTGAATTTGGGCCGTTATAGGCGCAGTAGGTATGCTAGGGTACCGTTCTTCGGGTGGCATACATTGTCTACCAAATGGGCGATGCGGGATTTTGTATTCTCGAACGATTCGCTGTGGCTTTTGTTGATTGCTAGCCACTTTGGCTTGTTGTGACGTCATTGGTTCGTCCATCATTTTCTCAGAGTCAGCCGTCGGAGGCTGTTGACCCTCTAATTCCTCTTTTCGCAACTGATCTCGTTTTAAGGCGCTAGCCCATTGGATTCTCTTTTGACGATCTTTCAAATCGCTGGGATGTTCTCATCTATAGTCGCGATCACGATGATATTTTCTCGGTCGTTCGTCCGATGCGTATTCACCGTGACAATTCTTTCGACTATCGTAATCGTCACTTTCTTTTCGTGCAGTAGACCATGAATGTTGCTCTCGTGTTCGCGAGTCAGTTTCTTTTTGTTCTCTACTTCGCGTGTCTTCTCGCGAATCGCGACATTTCTTAGATGGTGGCACGTAATTTGGATCTTCTGGATGAGACTCCAGATGGTCCTGAATAGTGTGCAATTGTCTATCCATCGCATTTCGTCTTCGAAACAGTGAAAACTGATACGCTCTAATATCATGAATCGGTTCACCATGTTGGTCGCATAGTCGATCTTTTTTAATCTCCAAAACAGGAGTCGTGCTTTCCATGCTGATAGGCGTAGAAGTGTCTACCTCGTTTTTCTTCAGTATTCTATGTCGCGTAGGAATTATTCGCGGCGGTATCATTTTTGAATCATCGTCATCTTCGCGTTCGATTTGAGATATGTCTCTCATCGATGTAGTTTTTACCAATGTGGCTCTTTCTCGATATTCCTCTCCTTTATCCCAATCTATGTCATACTGACTGTAAGACAGATTTTTGGATAATGGTGTTAGCGAGGATGTAGTTTTAGCCGTTGTCATTGGCGCGGTAGTATCAGTTCTCGATACGTCATCTTCTTCGCTATCGATTTGTATGACATCGGTTTCGGTATGGATTTCCGTTTTCTGTGAACGATTCTTCGGCGGTTTGTTTTATCAACGATTCGACGGCCATTGCCGTTTCCGTATCAAATTCGGTTTTTGCTGAAGTTTGTGTAGGAGCCTGGGTAGGTGTTTTTGTTGGACTTTCTCCCATCAATGTAGTGCCCGGATGCATGGGTAGATTTGAACTCATTGTTAAAATGTGGTCGGGCGGAAAACAAATGAGTCGTTCGCATTTTCGTGACGTCAAAATCGGTGAGTTATACTAAAAATAGTAGTAAGGATTTTCCTTATACTTCTTTTTTGTTACTAAATCGGTTTTGCTAGAGACAGGAAAACTGTTTTTTCAGAATACGATGGGTCGCACGAAATATTGGTTTGCGTATATCGGTCGTTTGTTGTCGCTATGATTCTTTTCGTTAAATGGTATATGATTAGCCCATTTGATCAGTTCTAGTTCGAATGTTCCATCTCGTTTTACCCAATTTTGTTCGCACATGAGATCAATTTTGATGCTATCGCTTTTCGACATTAGTTTCGGAATCTCGTTTTTGATTATCTCTCGCAATTCCATTTCGGAATGTGGGGAGCATACATGTGCGACTAACGGCATGGTTCCCCGAACAGCGTTCATCCATTCGTGATGATTAGGGAGCGAGTATAGCAGCGTTAGAGCCGGCATTTTGGGGATTTGATGATGGAATTTCATTTTGTATATCGGCCAAGTTTCGGGAGGGCCGTACGTTGAAAACGGATTGTTTACGACTAGATTGAAGTTTGTTTGTTTTACTTCATCACTCATGACCATATTTTGGTCTATTTCGGACAGAAATAGGAGCGACATAGGCGCATCCACAGCATGATGAATGCTGGTTATGTCGTTAGAGTGTAAAGCTCTGTCTATAACTCTAGCACATATAGCGGCGTCATTGTATGGTTCAACTTTTCCATCATCTGTCAACAATGACGTGTTTTGTTTGCTACCCCTTATCGACGGTAGTTTCGAAGGGTGCATTTTTTGGCCCAATGATTTAGTGGAGTGTTCCACATTCACGTGATTGTACAAACAATATCCCATATTCCAAACCTTATAATCATAGAATATGATTTGGTTCAACACCAATATTTTGTCGGGCATGATCCCGTGTAACATGCTTTTCGAAAGTGTAGGGTCTATGACGCTGAATGCGCCTTTTTCATTGCCTTCGCCGTCAATGTTCGCGTTATCGTAAAGGTTTTGCGTCGCAATATGTATGTATTCTGGCGGTAGAAAATCGTGAAGAAAGATTTGTATGTTATCGTATACGCTATCAACAAAACCGTAGCGCCCATACCCAAGAAACATCAAAATCGAGTAATACGTCCAATATCGAGTAGGTTAGGACCTGCTCATCGGGTTTGCCAGCTTGGGCGATTCGGTCGTTTGCTTGGGGGAAGTATAGCGTAAAACGCTCTACGTCCAGCGCGAATGCGTCGGTGACTATTCCTTTTAGTTTTTTGTTTTCGGGACAAAGGCCGATTAGACGTGCCCTTTCCCATTTTTCGGGCGAGCGTTCGATGTTCTCTAGTATGATCTGGACATGGACCAGGATACTAGGGGCAAGCACGGTAGAGTGCATTTTGCGAGCGTCAGGCCCGTGCATGTCCTTCAGACATTTCCAGTCGTCGGCCTGGTCAAAACTGATAACGATGGTTTTGGGAGGCGATACAAATTTGTAAAACGCCATCCAATCTTCGGGAGTAGCTGCTAGGGTGTCAAACATTATAGTGGATGAACCAAGCGTCATGAGTTGCGTTTTGGTTCACTATATTCATTTTTGTCTTCTTGTGAATATACAATTGATTCGTCGAAATCTTTTCAACGTCAAACCCGACCAATACGTGGCCTCGAAAATTCGGTTTCGAATGCGCTGACAATGCGCTTTTCAATTCGCCACTTTCAACGTATTGCGGATCGGGCAGGACATTGAGAGGCCTGGCATAAACGGTTTCGAACCATCGCTCGAACTCTGTGATTCTTATCATGCGTTTGATGTTATATTCTAAAAAATATCATAAAATTTTCGATTAATTTCTATTAGATTTAGTTTCGCGTGGAAACGTCACTCTTTCGAATCGTGGCGTGCAAGTCTTCTGGCGAAGTTACCGTGACCCAAATTTTATATTGACGGATCGATATTTTGTTCTTCCCAGGGGAAGAGAAACCTGGAGTTTCTATTTTTAAAAGACTTTAGTCTACTCGGCAGTGCAGAACTTACCGTCCGTAAAAAAGAATCTATCGTCCTGGCAATATTGTTTCTTTTGATACGCTATGTATCTATCTTGATTGTTGAAATCTTTTTTGAAAATGGGTGGCGGATTGATCAATGATGTTGATATCACCGAACTCTGCGACGTTGTTGCTTCGGACCCACTGGTCATCTTTTCTTTTATCAAATTTGATTTGTCGTTATCGAGCAATTTGATTCGATCCGACCATTCACTGAGCTTTCGATTTATCAAAATAAGAAATATAAGAGCGAAGAATCTTGCTAAAAAGATGAAGGTGTAAAGTGGAGAGTTGTTAACCACGAATTTAAATTTTCATGCACATGGCGAAAAATGTAAAGTTCAGATTGGGTGGGACCGGAGGAAGATATTTCTACAGTGCGCGCTTTTAGCTTTATTTTTCTTTTCCTGCGCTACTACTTAGGGAAGATCAATTTCTTCGAAATGGTCGTGAATATACACAAAACTACAGGACAGTATCACACACATTTCTTTCACTCATTCCACACAGAATCTGT
Source organism: Romanomermis culicivorax (assembly GCA_963922205.1). Taxonomy (NCBI): domain Eukaryota; kingdom Metazoa; phylum Nematoda; class Enoplea; order Mermithida; family Mermithidae; genus Romanomermis; species Romanomermis culicivorax. Next base: position 1,740,067 of record CAWUHX010000018.1, on the reverse strand, counting down.
ATTAGCGCGTTTAGCTCATCCTGGATAACGAAAACTTTATACTCATCACTTTTGCTTATGATTATAAATTAATTAAAATTTTATTAACAAAGTTAAAGTTAGTGTTAGTTAAAATATTACGAAAAATTTACAATTTTTAATTTTTTCAAAGTCTTAGAGGATCACTGTCTTCGGACTCTAGAATTGCCAATGCCGTGCGAGGCATGTATGGCTTTATGCCAGAAAGTGAGACTTTCTGAGATTGACCGGGACAATCTAAACTATCGATCGTTACTATGTTTTTCGAAATTTTGGAGTTTTCGACCACTACGAAGTTTCTGATATAGTCTTTGTCGATTTAGTTGATTTTTTGTTGTTAATCAACAGTATGAGATTGTTTAGATCATATTTCTGCTCTTTTGCTTTTTTATCGAAGTATCGCTTATGCGATTTGGACGTGTTTTTCAAGTTTTCCAAAACTTCGTTATATAACATTAGTTGCGCTCGCGTGAAGATATACTGATACACATCATAGTTTAGCGGTAACGTTAGACTTTTCACGCAGTCAAAATCTATAGTGATTCTAGGTTTGTACCCTCGCAAAAGTCAAAACGGAGAAAAGTGAGTAGCTGTGTGAGGAACAGTGTTATAGGCGAATGTCGCGAAAAGTAGATATCATTCCCAATTGTCGGGATCTTCAGCAGTGAGTTTTTTGAGTTGCGAAATCAACGTTTGATTGAATCTTTCGACCATTCCATTACATTGAGGGTGATATGCAACGGTGTTGATTTTCTGTACTTTTAGAAGTTTGGCAATGTCTTTCATCAAGTTTGAAGTGAATCCTGAACCCTGATCTGATAATAGATGTTTCGGGCTACCATGAACCAAAACTACATTGTTTACGAAGCTTTCAACAATAGTGGCTGCTTTTTGATCCGGAATCAAATGAGGGCTTACATATTTAGTGAAGTAGTCTTGAAATACGATGACGTATGATCTTTTTTCACCAAGAGGGGAAATATTTACCATGTCAGTCGCGACGATTTCAAATGGATATTTCGGCTGTATCGGCATCAACAGAGGAGGTTTCAGCAACTGTGAAGTTGTTTGTTGGCATGTTCTGCACGTTTTGATCCACTTTATTATCGATTCTTCCATTTTCAGCCGCCAGAAATGTTGTCAAATCATTGCTGTAGTGCATCTATGACCTTGATGGCTCAAAATCTTCGCGCCATGGAATTGATACAAAACGCTTTCTATCAAAGTAGTCGGGACTACTATTGCCGAAGCTGTATTAGCTTGTTTCGATGTTCGGTAAACTATTTCGTTTTTGGTATGAAAAGCAGATGAGATCATAGACATTTGTTTTTGTTCTAGAATTTTCACCAATTTCGCGATGTACGGATCTTTTCTTTGAGCTTCTCGAATTTCTTCTGGCGTTTCTATAGTTACTAGTCGTTTCTCAGGCTGTTGGAAGTCTTCTTGGAACGTGGGCACTTTATTCTGAGATACGAGTTTACTTCTTTCTTCTTTTTGCGTCATTGACCTTGTTATAGCTGCAGCGACAGTCTTTTCCTCTTCGCAAAATGTGGGTCTGAATATTTCGTTCGTTACTTCTTCCCTAGTCTTTGACTTTACTTTAGTGCAAGGCTCATTTCGTGATAGAAAATCAGCGCAAGCATTTTCTCTGCCTTTCACATATTCAACTCGATAATCATAATCTTGAAGTTTTATTGCGAAGTTTTGAAGTTGCGAATTTGGATGTTTTTCTTCTTCGATCCACTGCAAGGGTTTATGATCAGTTCTGACCATTACTTTTTGACCATAGACATAGTGTCTGTACCATCTGAAAGCTTCTACTATTGCGAGACATTTGCGCTCAGTCGTAATGTAGCGGGTTTCTACGTCAGAAAGAACTCTACTATTGTACGTGATGACCCATTGATCATTTTCAATTTCTTGATACAAAATTGCACCCATTGCAGTTGTGCTAGCATCAGTTTGTATGATGAATTTCGATTTTTTGTCATTATAGACAGGATATTCCAAAAAAGGAGTCGAAGTTAGAGATGTTTTAATCTCGTTAAAAGCTGTACAATTTTCTTCGCTTATTTCATATTTCGCGTTTTTTCGTAATAGTTGATAGAGTGGTCGCGAAAGAGTGGCAAGATTCGGTATGAATCGTCTACACCATTGGACTAGGCCCAAAAAACTTTGAAGATCTTTTACCGTTTTTGGCATTTCATAGTTTACGATCGCTGAGACCTTTTCGGGATCAGGCGAGATTCCATTTTTGCTTAGCAAGTGACCAAGAAATTTTACTTGTTTCGGCACAAAATCACATTTATCAGGTCTCAGGGTTAGATTCCCGTCACGAAGAGCATCAAAGATCAGTTGGATATGTGCTAGGTGATTGTTGTATGTTTGCGAAAAAACTATGATATCGTCCATATAGACCAAACAGATTTTCCAGATCTATGGATGCAGGATCCGTTCCATTAGTCTTTGAAATTCAGTGGGAGCATTTTTCAAGCCAAAAGGTAGAACTTTGAAATGAAACAAGCCTTCTTGGCTAAGGAAAGTAGCGATGTCTAAAGGGATTTGCCAGTACCCTGCTTTCAAGTCTAAAGTTGAGAAAAATCGTGCATTACCTAAAGCATCTAGATAGTCATCGATTCTCGGAATCGGAAATTTATTGCTAGGAGTAACTTCATTTATACCTCTATAGTCGACTACAGGTCGCCAACTTCCATCTTTTTTGGTTACCAGAAACATAGGTGCAGCCCACGGTGATCGTGAAGGTTCGATGAGGCCTTTTTCTAGCATTTCTTGGATTTTCTGATGAACCATTGGTCTTTGTTCAATTGGCGCATGATAGTAGTGTTTTGCGACTGGTTTTGCATCACCGGTGTCTATAGAGACTGTTAACTTGTGAGTGAGAGTAGGTTGATCTCCAGGGAGACTGAAAACATCGCGATATTGCTTGAAGACTTCGATAGCGATTTTTCTATCTTCATCATCGATATTCAACTTTTCGGTCATATTTTCGAGAGCGAGTTGAAGTTTTTCTTCTTCGGACATAGTAGACTGGTCTTTAACCAACGTTGCTGGTTCATAGTCATCTTCATGATCGCTTAGCGACACGACGGTCATTTTCGATTCTTCGAGTCTGAATTTAACCTCAGCGATGAGCTGGTTAAGTTGTAGATGGATACCGTTCGCACTATTATTGACGAATAATAGTGGACATTTGCCTTCAGTTATGTTGATTATCGCCAATTCGATCGGATACTCGGAGTTTTCTTTTCCGAAGTTCACGGGTTGAACTATAATGCTTTTGAAGCTTTCATTTGTGAAAGGGAAGATTTTCCCATTAACCCACGTTTGACAATTCGGTTCTACGTAGCATGACGAGATACTCAAAATCGGTAGCGATCTGTCGATTTTTACGATTTGCGTTTGACTTTGTCCCGTAGAAATATTTGAAAATACTTCATCGTAGGGCGCTTTTTTGATCAGTTTCAAAACTAGGTTTAGTTCTTGTTGAACGTCTCCAATTCTGATGAAATTTTCGCGAAAGTTTATTATGGCTCGGACGCTCGGATGTACTAGGAAATCGGTTCCTAGGAGGCATTGCTCTCTTGCAGTAGGTAGAATCCAGCATCCTACTTGATGCGTTCCAAAAGATGAACTGATTTTGAAGATTACCGGACCTCGGGCATCGACGATAGCACCATCGGCTACTTTTATCTGCGCAGATGTTTCTAACGTATCATAGTCAATCCCCAAAGAGCGTTGAGCTAGACATGAGGAAATGACTGAACATTGAGCACAGTATTGATTAACGCTTTCATTTTGGTTTTTCCGATTTCGGCATCGATATGAAAAGCTCGAGTAGGAGCCTATAAGCTCAGAAGTTTGATATCTTTTTGCAAACATTCTTCGATTTGACACATGCTAAATCTCGCGATCCACGGTTCAGTAGGTTTTTCGATTGTGAAATCTGTGATTCCCGGAGTGACGAAGAAGTTTGTAGCTTTCAATGTTTCTGTCGGTTCAAGCATATTAGCTGTACTAGTCGTTGGCTTCATCGGAACAAAAGGTTTAGGTGAGTTAAACACCATTTTGGTTTCTGATGGCAAAACTTGTTGCGAAGATTTCGGAGAAGTTAGCTGAGTCTGTATAGACTGTGAGTTATTCATCAGGTAGTAGTAATGCTTTTCGATTATCTTTTCTCGTCGGGATTTGGAATCGCAGAGATAAATGTTTGCCACATCTCTCTGATAGTTTCGATTATCGTGATTGAAAAATCGGTTATTTCGGTCAAAATTTTGATTCTGATTGAGCGTGTAGTTATGCATATTTTGTTGAAAATGAGGATGCCAATTATGGTTATTTTGCCATGTATGATTCGGTTGCTGTTGCCGAGGCTGAGAAGCCTGTGGTTTCAATTGATAGCATTCGGAGCTGTCATGTTTACACTGACCATGATAGGTGCAATATTTCACCAGTCGTTCATGTGACTGATTTCATTGGAAGTTTTGATTTTGAGAGGAATCCTGTATAGGAATGTTTTCTCTATTCCGGAAATTCGGACTCGTTCCTCGATCGAATCGGGATCTTCGATTTTCGAAATTGTTAGCGTTTTGCATATTTCTCGGATTCCGAACTTTTCTAGGACTCGTTTTATGCTTTCTTCTGATTCTTTCCCTTTCATTAGAGTCGAATTTTCTTGAAACCTCATGCTACTTCGCTGTCTAGAGTCATCTCTGTTTCGGGATTGAGAGTTATCTCTGAAATGAGGTTTCGAATCATCTCTGAAACGCGACTGAGCTGGTTGCTCTTCTGAAGGATTTTCGAGTTTGTTAACCAGTATAGGTTGCTCTACTCTCACAGCTGACTGTTTATTCGCTCGCTGGATTTTCTGAACTTTCGCGACGGCTATAGCTAAGTCAGTGATCGTTTCTAGAGTACTCGCGTCAATCGAGACTCTGTAAATTTCCGGCATTTTCCAAAGAAAAGTTGTGATAACTTTTCTATGGTGATACTGAGCGCTTCTGTCATAGTACAGTAGATGTAGGTAGGTACTGATTCGATTCAAAAAAGCTGACGGATCTTCGGTTTCGAAAGGAGCGATGGACTGGAGCTCGCATTGGAGTGTATCTTGATCGCAATTCGGTGCATTCATACACATCAAAATCTGTTTCGCTTCATCGTATGATCGAACATCTGGTATGGTGTTCAGGGCACCATCGCAAGTCAAGCGATGCAAAGTGTGAAGTTTCACATATTCAGATGCATCGAGGCCAAACTCGTTTTCGAGCATGATGAAGAATTTCAAAACTTGTTGATATCAGGTCGAATTATCTAATTTTTGTGGCGCTATCTTTTTACAGATAGTCTTAATTCTTGTTTCCTCATCGGCGAAAGATCTATGCACCTGAGAAGGTGGGATAGAGGGAAAATTTATCTGAGAGTTTAGCCCGTTTAGCGCGTTAGAGCGGTCAAAGGTTTGCGTCGGGATGATTAGATCATCATCGTCATCGATTATACCACGAAAACTAAGTTGACTTTTTCGATTGCTAGTGACATTTTTCGGTTTTGTCGATTTTAGAGACTGAGCGTAAGAGCTCGTAGGTCTTGCGATATTTTCGATTTCGGGAACATTCGGTTTTGATAGCTCTTCTTTCCGAGCTCTCATCGCTTCGATTTCGGCTTTGTAGTCTTCGAGAATTTTTTGATGCTGAGTCGCTATTGTAACCATTTCGCTTAAGGCATTAGTAGCGTCGCCACGAAAATTGATCATTTGGGCATCACATTTTTGTATTACATCGATAAAAGCGTCATTATTGAAGATTTTTCAAGCATCGGTATCTTTCGGTTTTGGTTTTAGAAAGTTGAATTTTCGATTTTCGACAATTTTCAGAGATAGAGATCGTGAAGTTTTTCGCGTTTTTAGCGGAGCCGACATTTGCGATAAATCGAAATCACGCTTATCTGCTTCGTAGAGAAGCGATAGATTCGCGTTTTTGCAGTCGAAATTTTCGATTTCTCGATCATCGGGATTCACTAATTTCTTGTAGAAACCTTTTTCATAACCTAGCCCTGTAGAGCGACGTGTGCGGTTTTCCTCCATTTTTCGGATTTTCGATTTTTTGCAAATTTCAGCGTTTCCTCAACCTTTAAACGAGCTGGTACGGTCACCAAATTATGTCGTGCGTGAGAAAATAAGAAGAGACGACGAATATTAAGCTGTGTAGCTAGACAATTTATCGCGCGTTTTAAGAAGAGACGTACGGAACGTAGAAGAGCGTGCGGAATGCTAGAAACGGAACACTCAGAGTGTTTGACGAAATTAACGCAACAATAATCGTACGCAGGAGATTGACGGGCTCCTAGAGAGCGCTGTGTCAGTTTATCCAGGGATCTTCGCTCAGGTGGTCAAAGGTTTTTGGATGCCGAAACTCAGGCCGTACTATCTTAACCGCTAGGAGTTTCTCCCAAATACTGAAACTATTTTCCAAATAGTTTGACTCAAACTAGAACACACTTTCTTCACACAATTTACTATTGTACAAATCGCCGCCTCACACTCTCCAGACAAACAAGAAAACACAACCGTCTGGCTACAGTACAAACGATCTCTAATGAAAAACATTTTCATAATTTCTTCTCATCGTAGCCATGCCTCTTTGCGGGTCTCATCACGATCTTTCCTTTTCAATCTTGTTGACCTTTTCTTGAAAACAACACGAACTTTACAAATACGTCCAATCGCTCCACAACACTTCTAAAGGCCCTGTCATACTTCACCGTGCGGTGCTGGTTGTTCTATTCATACTAAAAAGCGGCGCCAGCCGGTGCCGCGCGGTACCGCCTCTGAAGTATGAATAGGTTTTTGTAATTTTTGCGGTGCCGCGCGGCGCCCCATCAGGTTTCAACTGAACCAATACACTTTTTTTGAGAAGAGCAAAATCCAAAAGTAAAAAAGCGGCGCTGTACGGCGCTGCGCGGTACCACGCGGCGAAGTATGACAAGCCACCGCGCGGCACCGCCTGTTAGTATGAATAGGACAACCGGCGCCGCGCGATGCCGCGTGGTACCGCGCGGCGAAGTATGACAGGGCCTTAATACGAAATTTTATGTCACAGTATATTATACAATGCCAATAGGACTTGGATTTTTCGACTTGGAAATTCCAAATCCTTGGAAAGCGCCGACTGACCGATACTTGGAAACATGGAAAAAAGGCTTGAAGACATCGAAATTATTTTTGTCATTTTTCAAACCGAAGAATAAAATGACTTGGAAACAATAGCATAGCATAACGAATTTAAACTTAGAGACTTGGAAATACAGGAATGTAAGATGGAATGGTTGGCATAATTCCGTCAATTTTTTTAGTCGACAAAATGTTTCGAACGCCTCCGGAATAGATAATGATTTCCATCTCGTAGGGTATTCTGTTCAGACATTTGGACTGAGGGAAAAAAGTTTTTATTCTTTCAATAATCAACCAAATCCAACATCAACTGATTTCGTGATTTCAGCTGAACACTGTAACCTGCAAAGCACTTTCCTCAAGAATGAGTATTAGAAAAATGGAATGATAGAAATTCATCCCCAGATTATGTAATTATGTCAATAGTTTATATTTAACTCTATAATACAGAAAAAAGTAATCATTATTTCCTTTTGATTGAATTCCAAAAACGGATAAAAATTTTGTCCACAAATTTTAAGGTGGCTATAATGTGACAAACCAGTGCGGTTGGAGGGATATCCATTAAATAAACTCCATTGGAATATCAGTTATTGCTCAGTGAGAAAGCTCGATTAGTATTTTAGGGGATTATTGAAGGAAAAAATTTCAATTTGTTCGGGTAAAAATTGAAAAAAATTAAACAATACTGTGGTACTAAAAAACAATAAAAACACTTATTTATGGCACAAAGCATTGGAAAAATTTGAATTTTTGATCATTTTCTACAACTTAACATTTTTCCATTTTTCGTCCGGAAGAATGGGGTTTTTATGGTTTAGCTATATGATTGGGGTATCTTGAAGGCCACTATGGTTATGGATATGACTGATGATTTCTAAGGTCATATGGCCCACTTATTCAGTGCAAACATCCAAGACCTCCAATCGCTTGGGGGAGTAAAGTCCGAATGTGTTGGATGAGGGTACCCAGTTTCCCTAAAATCTTGGGCGGTCCAAAAATCGTCAAAAAAACGGTCGAAATTTTTCCTTAAAATCTTGGGTGGATCTCAAAATAGTCGAAAAGTGACCAAAATATTCGAAAAATGCCACAAATTTCCCCAACAAGTCAAAAATGTCATTTTTGCCCAATTTATGGAGTTGGGGGAGGGTCCCAACATTTGGGTACTTGGTCAGACAGAGTTGGGAGGAGAGTCTACCCCAACCTCTCAATTACAGGTATGCTTCTGTGTATAACTATGGAGTTTGATCCAGTTAGTATTTATGTTGGCTCTTTTATAATGATTTTTTTTCAAATTGTCACACATAGCGGAATAGGCTTCGCCATGTCACATTAAATGAACCATAGCCACCATGTCCCTGTAAGAGAGATAGGTCACCAGAATAGGGGCCGTGGGCCCGGTACTAAGGTGGAAGCCTTTCGCTATTGAACCTAACCCGGCTAATACTAGCTATAGAAGAAACTATAGGTGCTGTGGTGCTGCTCTGGGGTTACTACTGTAGAATAAGAATAATGCAGCCAGGTTAGGGGTGGCCAAAATTGGTCCTTTTCAATATGAACGATGGATGGGGTCATCAGTGAGATGACCTAGGAACTGGGACCCGATTGTGAACCAAGAGATTCCTTTTTAGACCCAACCTCAAGGGGAGGGAGACCTTATTAGCTGGGGAAAGCTTTGGGGGGGGGACACCGATTTAATAAGAGTTGCCCCTAATTACCCTCAACAATAATACACTCTGAAGATTCACCTAGTCCGGCTACAAATGGCTTCAGCAGGGTGACTGGTTGCTGGGGACGACCACCATAATGGAGGGAGATCTGGTTCTAGGTGACTAGGCGTAAACAAAGGCCGAGGGCGACATTATTTGTAATAAATGATGGCGGTGTCCTGGTACAGTAAAGACGGCGGGAGGGGTGAATATGTAAATTAGGGTACAGACGGCTTTATGCAGCGAACTGGTGTACAATAAGACGGGACGACGTGGAGGGCAACTAAGAGACGAAGGAATGCTGGTAGAACCCAAAAATGAGCAAAAATACAGAACAACATGCCCTTTTAAGGACCGTGTCCGCTACAGTAAGACCTGTGCGGAGTTTACGACACTCAGGCCAACTTCTGCAGAGATAACAGTGCAAAAAGGGTCTATGAGCACATAGACAATTGCCCAGTTCGAATACGTTTAGCATTGGGGCCGACTTCAGTGCCTATGCTAAACATATGAACGTCCCTAGCTAAAATTCCCCAGCTATTCGTTTTGCGTCAGCAGGAGTGAAGCTCACTTTGTTGACACAAGGGGCATGTAACGCGACCCAAAATAGCTGTGGGCACCTAGTGCCCTTTGAAGGAAACTTTTAGGTAAAGGGGCATACCGTAGCCGGCACAGAATGAAACAAAATAAAGTATAATAAATGACACAGCAAAAGCGAAACAGAAACGCGTAAAAATGACAAATGATTCAAAATAAAAATAAAATGACAAATGATTCAAAATAAAAATAAGATGACAAATGATCAGAAATAATGATAAAATGATAAACGATCAAAGTAACAAAATATCAGCATGGGAAATCACGTGACGTTGATGATTTTGATCCGCACATGACAAATGGTAAATTATATAGATATGATCATAGACGTCGTGAATATTGGACACCCTGGTGCCTCCATTTCATTTGCAAAAAACGGATGTCAAAGTTATTTTTAGAGCCAGAAACGAGATGAAATATGTCAAAAGGCGTTTATTTTCTCTAGTTATTCACATAATATAAAAACGCATTCTGTACAGAAAGTGTTCTGGATATTCAAAATTTTCGCCTCATTTAATCAGACTAGGAACAAAATAAATCAATAAAAATATTTGCTATTTTTAATCTTTTTTCATTGTACGTGTTTATTCTCATCAAATTTCACTATTAGTAATGTAAAAGGATAATTCCTTTGAAATTTCGCTACCTGAACTGGAATTCAGAATTCATGATAATAATGACAAGGCGCGACCTTTGTGAACATTGGCTTTGGCTTCAGATAAATTCACATCACAACCAAAGCGAGCCACTTGGTAACGTTCAGTGGTTCTTAGAAGTAGAAAAGTTGGGCATAAAGAGCTTGTTATCCATAATATGGAACTGGATGGTAATTTACATCTTTTCCAGAAGGAACCTTCTTGGGTTCTGGTTCTAATGATGTAACTTTAAAAATCTGCAAAAAATTAAGACAGGTCAGTGTTGAAGAGTAATTCATTAAAATCTTTTGAAGTGCTCACATTTATGTAATTCCAAGATATTAAAACCCGAATGTTTATAGGTTTTCTCTGATTAATTAATGATATCACTTCTGCTTGTTTTTTTTAATTGGGCAAAATGAACTCTATAACAAGGACTGAATGCCATAAAAATGGACTGAGATCCAGCAAAATGATGCAATCACAGCAGTTCAATTTGCTATTTCTGAAACATCTCCTCGTCAATTTTTATGGTCATTTAATATTATTTACTTACTTTAGAAAAAAATGTATCACGAAAATAATCAAAAACGTGACATTGCCCATACCATAAATCATTCAACTTTCGCAAATCGATCTTTTCATTCATGGAACAATGTTCTTAACCCCGAACCTCAAATAATATCTGAAAAAATAGACTCTTTGTCAAATCAGTCAATTTAAATCGTATAACAATCGTCCGAAAATTTTGCAATGTCCGTAAAATTATGTGGGAGGTGACACTCACATAATTCGTTCATTTCTTTGAAAAATACAAAATTGTAAAATACTCAAAAATCCGAGCTTTTCCAGAAAATTAAAATTTCAATACATTGAATTTCCAATAGTTAGAATTCGTGACTGAAAAAACATCCGAATTTCATTGCTTTTTTTCAAAACAAAAAATTTAACATCTTCGGCCTTTGTTTTTTAAGGACAATGAAATTTTAACTTTGCTTTTTAAAGAAATTTAAAATTTTGTTTAAAATAATTATAACTTCGCAATCTTCCATTTCTTCGAAATGTTTCCAAATTGTATTGGGGCTTGAAATCTAATTCCCTCAATTCAAAACATGATAATTAAATATTTTTGAAAAACTGAACTTCAAAATTTTGATTTTAAAGTAAAAACAACCTTCTGAAATTTAAATTTTTTCTATTTTTAAATGGACTTTCAACTACAAAAGCAAACCTAGCTTCAAAATTTTAATTTTCTTAAAAAACAAAATAACAATTTTGTCGAACAAAAAACCTGAAATTTCTACTTTTTAGACAAATTCAGTTTCACATATAATTTTTTGGATTCTAAACAACTCAAGTGACTTTTATATTTTTTAATTTTTTTAAAATAAAGGACATGAGAAATTTATTCTTTTTCAAAAAATTTTATGATAGAAAATTCACGACATTCTAGTTTTTAAAAATAGAATTCAAAAATTTTAATCGTTAAAAAAGAAAATTCTAAAATTTGACTTCCCTAATTCAATAGTGAAATTTCGAAATTCTAGTTATTTTTGAACTGTTTAAATTTGAATTTTTCAATTTAAATTATTTGAAAAATTATTGGTATTCATTTTTTCGAAAAAACAGAGGCTTAAAATTTCAATTTTGTAGTGCAAAATGTAATAATTAAGGATAATTTATAGAAAAACTGAATTTAGAAATTTTAAGACGCGATTTCTGAGAGGATTCAATTTAGTTGTGATAAGTAAAAAATGAACTCTATCTGAAAATCACACATTTGGTGTAACTTGATGCGCTAAGAACGAAAATAATATTTATTTTGTCTGAAAATCAAAACTCGCATAGCTTCAGTAAGACAGGAGTTGACAATTTTCGATTTCGTCAGCTGAAAATTTACTCAATATTAGCCTAACCGATGAGCCACAATTTACTGTAGGGTTCATTAGCGTAAAGTACGCGCTGAGAACTCGAAACATCAAATTTTGGGAACAAAAATTGTCATTTTTTCGACAAAAATTACTATATCTACGGTTAAAGTTTAGAAGCACCAAAAAATTCCCTATACAGTAAATAGTTTACGATTTCTTCTACCTGCTGACAAAAAAATACGGAAATTCATGCAGTGCTAGAAAGTCGCAGGATTTGGAGTATGAATACCATCTTAAAATTGTATTTTCTGGTAATTGCGACCTAGATTGTGGGAGAATCACAGCCTGATAAATTTCAAAAATGAGACATTAGAACAAGTTTTGTATGCTGAATATCGAGGTAATTTCATCTTGCATAAAAAGTAAAATTCGCATTGCTACAATACCCACAAGAGAAATTTTCGAATTTTTTGAAATTTTTCTGTCTATTTACGAGACTTAAGATGTATTGGCGTAGACATGCCCTAGTTTTATGGTTCATTCATTAGATGTGGAATACGATGCTCTATAACGTCGCGTAAAATTTTGTTCTTCATTTTGCATTTTACACTTTCAGGAAGTTTTGAAGTGCTGAAAATGAGACGAGAAAAATGTTTAAAAATCTGGTTTTTTCCATAATAATGCTGAAGCTCAAAAGGACCAATAACCTAACTTTCCAGTGGATAGTTCATGATGTCTCCTAAATGCCTACAAAAATCACAAAAATTCACTTCTGCTAGGAGGTTAAATCTACAAAAAAACTGCGTACTACCTTAGTCAATAAAATTTGATTTGCCATTCTCCATTAACAAAAATTAGCTTCTCTTGAAACTTTATGTTTCAGATTAAACGATAGTAAAACATTGGGAATAAACATAAATAGAAGAGCAATGCAAGACAAGCTTTTGAAGCAAATTCTAAAATACTTCGGGTCATATAGTGTTGGGCCAAGTTTCAATTCCTCACCTAAATCATATGCTTCAGAGAGATAGTAGTAGATTTCTCTGTGTTCACGAAGGCGACTGAACTTTTTTTCTATGACCAGAAACTTGCAACTTGTTGTACTGTTAGAAACTCCTCTTAGGAAAATGCAATTTTGCCACATTAGTCTGATAATCATTTCAGCATTAAGCTTTTGTTTTAGATGAATTCCTTCATCAATTTTTTTACTGAAACTGCTTCTGCTTTGTTTGGACGTTTTACCTGTTATTTGACTTTCGAGTGCCTATACCTCTTTTAAAATGTAGAATATTCGAGCTAAGATTATAGCTCTGACTCCACCAAAAGCCATTGCATTCGGAAAAAATTCTTTTGCGTTGATGCATTTATAATGAAGCAGTCCGTTTGATGCTATTAATCCCACATCCTCAAGAAACATTACAATAATTCTACACTTCAGAGGGCACCAATATTGTAGGATGATGCACTCAAAAGTCATAGAACATGTAAAACGCTCATGCCACAGCAAAAGAAGTTTCTGCCAAGAAAGTTTGATGAAAACCTTTGTCTCCAACAACAGTTTGACCGTGAAATGATATTCAGACTTATGCATAAAAAAGGACAGTTTTCAAAGACGAACCAACAGTGCAACAAGTTGCAAGTTTCTGGTTGTTGGAAGCACGTCACCTTCGTGAAGACCAACGACCCAACTGCTGTCGTATTGAAGTAAACGATCTATGTGAGGAAGATGAAGCAGAACCTATGAAATATCCCAAGCAATGACTCCCATTTGAATATGGGAAGTGATTAATTCCAAATCGACTGCTTCAAGTCTGATGCTTTGTTTTTTTCTCTATGTCCACTCCTAATGTTTTAAGATATCTAATCTGAAACATAAAATTTCGAGAAAAGTCAACTTTTGTTGGTCTAGAATTGTTAATACAAATTTATTAACTAAAATAGTTCCCTGTTTTTGTAGATTTAACCCCATTGCAGTACATGAAGTTTTATCATTTTTCGTTGGCATGTAGAAGACACCGTTAACTATCCACTGCATGAGGAAGTTTTCGGTTCTTTTGAACTTTAGCAGTAGAAACAGCCATTTCCGCGGAAATGATCAGCTTTTTAACCATTTTTATCTTCTTGTTTTCAACATTTTAAATCTTGTTAAAAATTTAAAATGCAAAAATTTTTATACCGCACTATAAAGCATGGTATTTAACATCTAATGAATGTTCAACCATGAAGCTAGGTCATATCTAAGCCAATACATCTTTAGCCTCGTAAAAAGACCGAAAAATACCAATAATGCGAAAATTCCTAACTTTTGGGTACTGTAGCTATGCGGATTTTATTTTTTATGCAGTGTAAAAATTACCCTGGTATTCATCATTCAAAACTCGATCTAATGTCTCATTTTTGAAGTTTACTATGATTTTCCCACAATTGAGGTTGCAATTATCAGAAAATGCAATAATAAGATGGTATTCAATATTCATACGATAGAGAATTTTTCGCTGCTTCTAAACTTTACCGTAGATATGGTAATTTTTGTGAAAAAATGACAATTTTTGCTCTTAAAATTTGATGTCTCGAGCACCACTGTATTCTTAATATGTAATTTTCACTAATAAATCCTACAGTAAATTGTTCCTTGGCCTAATATTGGGTAAATTTTCAGCACATAATGTTTGACATATCTAAACTACCAAAAGTTGAAAGAAGTGTATGTCAAAAATCGGAAAAAACGAAAATGGTCAACTTTTGTCTTACTGTAGCCATACGAGTTTTCTTACTGTAGCCATGTGAGTTACTTATTTTCTACTTAGTTCCCCTATATCTGCTTGCCTTTTTATAGCTGTATTATGCATGGTCACTAATATGCTTAAGTTTGATAAAAAAAACTCAATAGATTGGCCAGATTCATCTGCATTATTTTTTTTGTCCAAATTTATGAAATATTTCATAAAATTTTATGCACTTTTTGGAAACGTGTGAAATGGTCAAGTGTCAATAGCTTCGTAAATTTATCTTCTTTATTTCTTGCTTAACTTCGGAAGAACCTTTGATGCAAGTACTACAAATTATTTCGATTCCGCCCTTAACTTCGTGAAGAACTGCTGCTGAAATTGTGTTATTTTTCATTTAATTTTGTTTAATTTTTGAAAAAATGAGCAATGTTCAATTGTAAATGTCTTCATAAATATTCTTTTTCTTCCGTTAATTTTTTACCGAGACGTCTGGGAAGCCTTGACAAAGATTTCTGAAAGTTTTCGACCTGTGCCCGTGAACAGATATTCGATTTGTGAAAGTTTTTCAATGAATTTTTTGCAATTTAAAAAAAGTGAAATGGTAAATTTTAAATATCTCCATAAATGGTCTTTTTATTTTTTTATTTTTTTGCTGGGAGGAGGCCTTGGGGCACATGCGTGTAAATTTTGAGCCGTGTCCCGCAGCTTCTTGTGAAGCAAGTGCTGAAAATATGCAAATTTTCAAAGTTTTTTGACTTTAAAAGCATAGCTCGTAGACCGAGTGTGTTGTATTGTAATTCCATATGCACGCCAGGAGTGAGAATCATCTCCTCTACTTAATACAAAAACTGCTTGGTGAAAGGTCAAAAATACAGAGAGCTGCAGTTCTTTAAATAAAAGTGGTCAATGTTGGTCAAATTCATGAATTTTTGAAACTTTGAACCTTGATATTTCAGCGAATTTTTGATTTTTTGTAAAGCGGTTTGCACCATTGAACTCAGCGTAAAAAGTTGTATACTATGTTTAAAAGTCGCCTTATGTTATTTTTTTATGTATCCGACGTAGGGATGATGCTAACAGAAATTGACTCTTAAAATTCAATATAATTTGGGAAAATTTTCAAATTTTAGGTTTTCTGAACAAATGAAAATTGTGGAATTTTTATTTTTCTAAACAAAATTTTGAATCCTGAAAAAGAAAACCCAACTTGTGAAATTTCATTGACTGATATAAAGAAACAAAGATTGAAAATTTTATTTTTTTTTGTTTTTGAAAAAAACCGACTGATGAAATTTTTATTTTTTTCAATTATGAAGTTTATTTATTGGAAATTCAAAACATCAAATTTTCTATCATCTAGAAAAATTCAACTTTTACTAATAAAATACCCTAGAAATTTTCATTTTTCAAACAAATCTTAAAATTATATTTTTATCGGAAACTAAAGTGAAGAAAAATTGATATGTTAACCTTTTTGTTCAAAAATTACCATTTTCTATCGAAAAATTCACATTCTCCATTTTTTCCTTAAATAGCTTTAATGTTCAATAATGCTTGTTTGCAATGGAGATGACACTTCTGAAATTTTTGTTACACAAAGATGACCATTTTTCACAGAAATATTTGCATTTTTCATCTATTTACTTCGGGAATGACCATTTAAAACCGAAAAATTATCATTTTTACGATTTTTTAGTCCATTTCCGATCAGAAACTTTACGCTTTTGACTATTGTAGTTCAAGAATTAAAATTTTCGATTGACCGATGGAAATCATTCAGCTTTTTCTCCAAAAAATAAATAAAAAACGTATGGATAGAAAAAACAAAAGATAAAAAAACACATTTATTTTTTCCAACTTGGAAAAGAAGTAAAATAGAAAAAAGTGAAAGAAACTGAAAAAGTAAAAAAGAAAAAAAAGAAAGAGTTTGAAAAAGTCAAAACGTAAAAAAATTACGATAGAAAAAAGTAGAAGAAAAAAGAAAAAACTTTTCAAAATGTAAGATATGAAAAACATAAAATCAAAAAAAAATTTCAAAAATAGTGGTTTAAACAAGTAAAAAAAGTTATATTATTTGACCTTCCTTTTGCAATCGTTTTTTCTTTAATTTTTTCTTTTCTTTTTTCATTTTTGTTTCCTTTATTTTATCGTTTTGTCTTTTTTCTCTCTGTGTTACTTTATTTGTTTCCCTCTCTTTTGTTTTTTCTTTTACGCTTTTGTTTATTTGAAAAAATAAATTCACATAAGTATGCAAATTTTGCGGAAAAAATTTTCGATAATTAAAGGAAAAGAAAAAGCAGTCAAAAATATACAAATTTTGCACAAAAATGGACGAAAATTCTATTTTTGCCAAACAAATAACAAAAATTTACCCACAAATTACCGCGTGCCGATCACTTCTGGGATGCAAATTGCCGGGCAAAAGTTTTGGTAATAAACTGAAATTTATGATTTTTATACGCGTCAAACTTTTATATTGCAGTATAATATTTTCGTACTTTACAAAAAAATCGGAAAATATGCTAAAATGCTAATTTTTGTGCAAAACTCACGTTTGTGAGCAAATTGTAATTTTCCAGCATGCACAATTAAAAATTTTTGACTGTATTTCGCTCTCCGTGGGAAGAATTCAAAGTTTTTTGAGCCGAATTTGTATTTACAAAATTGACATTCATATTTTTCTTGTAAAATTTACACCTTGTGTGAGCAGAATTCTATTTTTTTGCCTGCAAAATTGGAAATTTTTGAGAAAAATTTGCATTTCATGGAAAAAATTCGGATTTTTTTAGTCGAAATTCAAATTTTCCCGACACAATTCAGATTTTCCTGTGACAAATAATTAGCATTTTTTGAGCAAACTTCGCACTTTGAGGAGAGAATCCAACTTTTTTATGCAGATTTCAAATTTTCAGGAATCATGATTTTTCGTGTGAAATTCACATTTTTTTGCGAGGAAAAATTTTTTTCCCTCGCAGATAAAGTTCAACATTTATCGACAACACTTGCACTCCGAAAAAAATGCAAACTTCTTCAAGAAAAAATTAAAATTTTCGCGCAATAGTCACACTTTCAGTGAGTGGAATTCAAATTTTCTTGTGCACAAAATCGACATTTTCGAGTGGAATTTGCACTTTGTGGGAAGAATTCAAAGTTTTTCTTGAGCGAAATTCATATTTACAAGAGTGAAATTCACATCTTCTGTGCAAAATCGACACTTTTTGTGAGGATTTTACCCTAAAATATCAAGATCGGAAAAACGTTATATTTATTTGCTGATCAAGTTATTTATTTGCCACAGTGATCAGCAACTAATTGTGGCATCAAATTTGAATATTCACGTCGATTTGAAAAATTATTATTGAATCGAATGTTTGTTTCTCTTCAACTACATACTTTTTGGAATTATAATTGAATGGCTGACAACAATAACGAAGGGGAAGAGGATGGGGAACAAGCCCTGATGCATTTAGATGAAATTGGTCTGGTGGATAATAATACCCTGACACCACGAGAAATCTACAAGTCTGAAAGCAGTAAAATTGGATTTATATCCTCGAATAATAAAACTTTTAAGAAAAAGAATATTTGCGTTGAACTCGAAACAAAAAATGCTGATAATATTTTGCCTAGCAATTCATGAATGTTGAATAACAACACATTAGAACTTCATTTTGAGACAAGAGAGAAGTACGATCAAGCCCTAATGATGAAATATTATATATTCAACTTAAAAGTGGAAGTTACCAACCCACATCCACCTTGAATTACAAAAATTCTAAATTTAGGAGATTTATATGGTAATACAACACCAGAATATGTTAAACATTCTGAACTAGGGAATTGGCTAAGGATTAAATTTCCTGGCCTTAAAATTGCCCATGATAATAATACAAAATTTTTGCCAATCAAAGATTGCAAATTAATTCATTTGAATGTTCGAGCTATTAAAATCGAGATTATGCAGGAAATTAAAATCCCTGGTGTTGTCTGGCTTCATGTTCAACCAATGATTAAGCCTACTAAATTACAACTCTTGTTTTATGGCATGGAAACTTATTGCTGAAAATGTATGCAGCCCTGCCACATGCAGAAAGATTGCAGCATTACTAATGAAAACCTTCCCAAACCACCCACAAACATCAAATCCTATGCATCTGTTAATGCATCAGTTAAATCAACACAAGTCCGTAATCTAACACCTTCAGAGTTTTTGTCAGTAGCAAGTGCAGACTTGACTTATCAATTTCAAAAATCAGTCATAGAAAAACAGAACACATTGATGAATAATTACCCTGATCTATTTAATTTTATGTTAATGTCAAAAAAATGGGACTACCATTTTATACTTGCAAATGTATTTTGTAGAACCATTTCCCATGTAAATTTACTGTCCATGGTCAAACCTATATGAGTACGGAACATTACTTATTTGATTGTGAGGCGTTTCTCTGACTATGTCGTTTCTCTGACTGTTTTGATTCTTCGACCATGTCAGTTCTCCAACTATGTCATTTCTCTGATGTATGCAAAAATACTAAAAATAGAATGGTCGTTTTATTGTGTTTCTTTGACTATTTTGATTTCTCGACTGGTGCTGATACTTTGACTTTATGGATTGTTTGACTACTTTTAAGTACCATTTCCTCGACTGACTCAATTCCTCGACCAGATTCCCAATGGCTGATAAATTGGAGCATTAAATCATAGGTGGGGTGATAGTGTCAACCTATAATATACTTGGCCACCAAATTTCATGTCCCCCTACGCCCTAAAGCCAAAACAGTAAGAGCTAGAACCTTCGGGTTTTTTGCATAATTTTGGGCATCTGCAAGTGGTGCTTGGTGGGGCCCCAAAAACATGCAAAAAGCGCACTTTTTGAGGGTCCCCAGTCCCACCATGCCCGACAATGGATGTGGCATATTCAAGCTTCATACTTCGGCCTGAGCATCTTGGGGATGCGATCTCAAAGGCGATTTTTTATTTTTTTTAAATATAGCCCCAATTCAATTATATGGTGGTCCAAAGTCCTGGGAAATGTGAAATTCCCCGATTTTGTTTTATAATAACGGCTTCAAAAAAATAATTTTTTGCAACATGATGCACTACTAAATTTTTGCAGTTTCAATTGAACTGGTAACCTTATTGGGATTTTTGGGCTGAAAGGGTTTCAACCAAGGGGTATTTGATAGACGCGGTCACTTTACACGAAAAATGATTCTGGGTGTAAAAAAGCACATTTTCGTTATTTTTTGGTGGAAGGAGTTTTCGACCCTGGAGAATTCAATAGATGTGGTCACTTTACACAAAAAATTATCTTGGGTGTAAACTAGTGTATTTCCATAATTTTTTCGTGGAAGAGGTTTTCGACCATGGGGAATTTAATGAATGTGATCACTTGACACAAAAAATTATCCCGGGTGTAAACAAGTGTATTTTCCTGATTTATTGGTGTAAGGGTTTTTCGACCACAGTGAATTTCAAGAATACGATCACTTTACTAAAAATAATTATCTGGGGTGTAAACAAGCATATTTTCGTAATTTTTTTTTGGGGGGGGGGTTTAATACGGGGACTTTGATGAATGTGATCATTTTACACAAAAAAAATTTCCTAGTATAAACAAGCGTATTTTCATGACTTTTTTTGTGGAAGGGGTTTTCGGCTGCAGGAAATCAGTGGATGCTTCAGTTTACACAAAAAAATTATCTTGGGTGTAACCAAGCCTTTTTTTGATTTTTTTTATGGAAGGGGTTTTCAACAATGGGGAATTTAAGGAATGTGATCACTTTACACACAAAGTTATATTGAGTGTATTTCAAATGTATTCCTGCAATTTTGGAGGGTAGAGGTTTCTGACCATGTGTACTTCAATGGACACAATCACCTAACACAAAAAACTGTTCTGTGTGTAAACAAAGGTATTTCTGCAGTTTTTTGGGTTGAGGGTTTCTTGATTATGGGGAATTCAATGGAAATGATCACTTTATTCTCTGTTTACAATGTATTTTAAGTTCTATGTGATTTAAACATCTTTACTTTCTCCGAAAGTGAAAATTCGTTGCTTTAAGATTTTTTAATGTTTCTTTGATGTGAAGATGACGAAATTTAAAACTTCAATGTGCTTCTTTGAAGGTTTTCATGTATGGTTCAGGCCCACTAAAAAGAGGTGAACTAGTTTATCATAGGTGGCGCAATAGGGTCAACCTATAATATAGTTGGCCCCCAAATTTCATGCCCCCCCTCTAGAGCCGAAATGGTAAGACCTAGAACCTTCGGGTTTTTTTTCATAATTTCGGGCATAGAGGCAAACTATGGGGTGCCTTTTTTCATTTCGCCTCTATCTGCAAGTGGTGCTCGGTGGGGCCCCAAAAACATGCAAAAAACACACTTTTTAAGGCCTCTCCAGTTCCACCATGCCCAGCAATGGGTGTGCCATATCCAACCTCCATACTTCGCCCTAAGCATCTTGGGGGTGCAATCTCAAATGCGATTTTTTTTAAATATGGCCTCAATTCAATTATATGGTGGTCTAAAGTCCCGAAAAACGCCAAATTCCCCAATTATATAATACTTATGGCTTTAAAAAAATATTTTTTTGCAGCATGATGCACTACTAATTTTTTGCAGTTTCAATTGAACCGGTAGCCTAATTGGAATTTTTGGGCTGCAAGGTTTTTCGACCATTGGGAATTCGATGGACACGGTCACTTTACACAAAAAAATATCCCAGTGTAAACAAGTGTATTGCCGTAATTTTCTTGCAGAGGAGATTTTCAACCCCGAGGAATTCAATGAATATGACCACATTACACAAAAAATTGTCCTGGATGTAAACAAGCGTATTTTCGTGATTCTTTGTTGAAAGGGGTTTTCGACCACGGGGAACTTGATGAATGTGATCACTTTGCACTAAAACTTATCCCGGGTGTGAACAAACATAGTTTCGTGATTTTTCAATGGATGGGGTTTTCAACCATGGGGAATTTGATGAATGCGATCATCTTATATAAAAAACTATCCTGGGTGTAAACAAGCGTATTTTCATGATTTTTGGTGGAAGGGGTTTTCGACTGCAGAGAATTCAATGGATGTATCATTTTACACAACAAACTATCTGGGATGTAAATAAGCATTTTTTGTGATTTTTTTGTGGAAGGGGTTTTCGACTGTGGGGAATTCAATTAATGTGTAACTTTACACAAAAAAATTGCCTCGGATTTAACCGAGTCTATTTTAGTGATTTTTTTGTGCAAGGGGTTTTCGACCACGGGGAATTTAATGAATGTAATCATTTTACACACAAACCCATATTGAATGTGAGCATTGTATTTCTACGATTTTTGAGGGATTATGTTTCTGACCATCAGGAATTCAATGGACGTAGTCAGTTTACACGAAAAATAGTCATTTGTGTAAACAAAGGTATTTATGTGATTTTTTGTGTTGAGGCATTCTAGACCATGAGGAATTCAATAGATATAGTCACCTTTCAGTCTGTTTACAACGTTTTTAAGTACTATGTGGTTTACACATCTTTTACCAAAAGCGAGAATTCGTAGCTTAAAGATAGTTTTTTTAAATTTTTTTGACGTGAAGATGACCACATTTAAAACTTCAATGTGCTACTATGAAGGTTTTCATGCATGGTTGAGGCCTACTAAAAAGAGGTGAACTAGTTTATCAGAAAATGCCCTGATGGGGCAGAAAAAAGAATATACTTGCTTCAATAGTTGCCATGCTAGAAAAAGAAGCAGACTAGATTTTTGAGAACATGGGTCAAAGTTGGAAAAAATTCACTTTCTTTATATTGGATTTTCATTCTTTCTCAAAAAAATTTTCCATGTCTGTGAAAAACTATATTCTGCAGCTGTGTGCATCAGCACACTTTCCAACCAAACATGTGCATCTCTGAAATTTTTAGGAGGGTAAAGGGGTGGACCTTGGTTTCTTGGCGTTTTTTGAGACAAAAAATTAAAAAAAAAATTGACCAAAAAATTTTTTGCACAACAAATTTTCCAGTTTCAAAACCCTTGTGGAAGCTTGTACCCCCATGTCCCCTCTCACACATATTGGCTTCCAACTGTGTTAAACATTTCTACTGAATTTGGTGTCAACAAAAGGAGTAAACTGTGGGAAAGTGGCACATAAAATTCCATTGAGCTGTGTTAGAAAGAAAAAGCTACAGCACAAAGTCTTCTAAGAACTAAATCGATTGCACAAGATACGTTTCATTCCCTCATTTTATATAACATATCATATAGAATTCCCTCCGTAAGTTCTACTGATTACAAGCTATAAACAAATTTATTCTCTTTTATTTAACTATTCAACAAAATTACATCATTCACGGTTTAAACTGAAATTGCAGAAAGAGCGCTTTTTGCGGGATTGCAGATGGGAAGCAGTTTCACCCATCCCTGTTGCTCCCGTGCTGCTTTCAAAAAAGCTGTACCATTGCTGTGGGAGTGATAGTAGAGTCGGGGAGAACCGGTTACAGTATTTTGCATACACCCCTAATATTAGCACGGCTGAATCCCACTTGCAGATTGGTGCCTAATGACTGTAACCAAGGCCCAGTTGCACTAAAGGGGTCTGAGCCCGAGCTCAAGGTAATCTCGAACAAAAAGGCGAATCGGTTTGATCTCAAGTTTGATATTATTTGAATGTCATCAGGATTACAACGAACTCAATGTTGAGATTATCCCCAGCTCGAGCTGTTGGGTTGCACTAACATTTTTGCATAATTTTCTTATCTCTAGAGCAAATAAATATAAAAATATCTGCAATTCTCAAATGTTGTAAATGTGTGGACGTATACCCTCGGCTACCTGGATGCAGTTCTTTGGAGATCCAATGTGGTACGGCCCCTGATGCTAACCCAGCAATACTATTCAGAGAACCTAGCTGCCTACAGTACCTAGCTAAAGATGTGTTACGAAGGGATATTATTATTAGAGAAACACAAACAAACAGTAACACAATGTTAGCTGCAAGTACGCAATACAAAAATACCACAGGATCACTACCACCTCCACCTAGCCATGCACACAGAGTAACAGGGACCCTACCCAAGCCACACTCTAACTCGTTCCTGGGGGAACTACTTTACTAAACTCCAACCAAAAACTTAGAGACAGAGCTAGCTGCCTCTGGAAACACACTCACTAAATCCTCAAATGAAAACGACGCCAAATTTTCCTTCCACTGGTGTGGGGAGCCAACGCACAATAATCCAAATGGTACGCAATAAACGAACATGATAAATCCAAAACGAGCGGTGCAATGCATCTTCTCTTTCAACAACTGCTCGATAATAATAATTATGACGATAATGAAAAATCGCACCATGCAGTGCCAAACATTAACAAAAACGTCTATGCAAAACTATACCATCTATTTATTATTTTTAGACCAAAATATTGTGACACAAACTGTTTTGCAAGTTTTGTTTACTTAATAATAAGTGAACTTACTTTAACAACAAAGAATTCTTGTAAATAAAAAGAATAGTAATTAGAGGACCAAAGGTCAGAGGAATTGACCCTCTGACACAAACTCGAACTTACACATCAGTAGTAGTTAATCCCGAAGTGAGTCTTTTTTGTGCATTGGAAGAGAATAGTTTGGACATTGCGATTAGCTCAACCTCAGGATCATCAATTTAATCCCAATGTTGAGAATATCCTCATGTGGGGTTAGTGCAACCAACCCTAGGTTTCTTTATGGTTCTGAAAATGATTATAATATGCCTTCCTCACTATTTTTCAGCTAGTGTGAGAGGCAGGAGTTTTGAATCGGTCGGGAATTAGAAAGCTATTGGTTTAAGTACCATTTCTTTACATTTGAAATCATATGCATATAATTTTCATATAGAAAAATTTTACTGTAGTTGATGCCAGAGGTAGGACAATGCACAATGCTGTAGAATATACTTTTTCACAGAGATAGAAAATTTTTTTAGAAAGAATGAAAATCCAATATAAAGAAAGTGAATTTTTTCCAACTCCTACCCAAGTTCTCAAAAGTCTAGTTCAATCATTTATCTTGCTTGGCAACTATCCAAGCAAGTATATTCTATTCTCTGCCCCATTGGGGGCATTTTCTAATAAATTAGATATACATATATGTTTTGCCTACTGGGGCGAATAATTTTGACAATTTTTGATGAAAATTCATGATCATTGCATCAAAAAAAGATATAAAAATAAGGTTTTTAAAATTATTTTTCTTCAAATTTTTCATTTTATATTTTTCAATAATTCAAAGTTCAAGTTTTTCGAATTTTGAAATTTCGAAATTTTTTAAATGTCGGAGTTTTTTGAAATTTTGAAATTCTTCAAATTTTGAAAATTTTGAAAATTAAAAATTTTTAAATTTTCAAATTTTTTAAATTTCTAAAGTTTCAAATTCTCGATAATCTTAAATTTTTATTTTTAAATTTAATTGTAGTTCTTTAAAATTTATCAAAAATTTCAAGATTTCATGATGTCCGATTAATATTCTATGATCTTTGATCAAAATTGCCGATTTTTACTCAAAATGATTAATTTTGACAGTTTTTGTTTGACAATTTAATTTTGACAATTGATTAGAACCTAAAAGATGAAAAACATAAGGTATAGTGTTGTCGGACTTTCGAATAAGTCAAACAATGAAAACTGAACAAAACGATTCATAGTCAAAGAAATGAAACAGTTGGACAGTTACAACCGTCGAAAAATCAATATAGTCAGAGAATCGAACTGGTTGGAGAATAGCAATGATTGAAGAATCAACACAGTCCAAGGATCGAAGCAGTCAGAGAATCAAAGTACAACGACTTATTTGCCCAAAAGGCCAGTGCAATTAATCTTCCAGAGAAAGAAAATCAAATTATAAATTGTGATAATGCAGCCATAGCGAAGCGACTTGGCAAGCAATTCGATTGGTGCAACCCAACAACAGCTTGGACTGAATTAGCTTCTAGGACATTCTATGAGGCTAATTGGTACAAGTATTCCCAGTCGAAGCATTTACATTGTGCCTTATTTAATATGCTTGATTACGAATTAGTCAAAACAAACTCTTTTGATCCATATTGAGGTATTGGTATTAACAACCACAATATTGGTGAGCAAACAATTTCCACAAAATTTTGATGAAGTTACGGGACAAGATGCGATCCAATATTGATTTTCAAAAAGAAGCAGAGCCATCAACTTGTTTTTTGAATGGTCAAGTTAAAAGGGGCCCGTAAGTTTTGTCACCTGATGTAAATGATAATAAGTGGCCTACAATCTAAGCATTCTGGTCAGAATTTTTTAACCCTGCATTGACCTAAACACTTTGACTTGGCCTTTTTTATTTTTGCTCCAACAACTGCTAGGCAAGGGGACATGCTTAGAGTAGCAACTCTGAATTGTGAAGGGTTATTGAGGAATAATTTGAAACTGAGCAAAATTTATGAGCAAACAAAAGAAATAGATATTCTAGCTTTACAAGAAACACATTTTAAAACTAAAAAAGATTCATTCCTTTTTAAGTGTACTTTTGAGAAATATTTTGCTTATAAACTTTCTTCTGCTGACACAAATTGTACAGGTATAGCTTTATTAGTTAACCGTACTTGTAGACTAACATTGAAGAGAAAAGTTTTTGAAATGAAAGGCAGGGTATTAGCATATCTTTCAGAACTGGAAAAGAAAAAGTTGTATATTATGGTAATCTATGCTCCTGCGAAAGAGCTGATAGAGCAAATTTTTATGACAGTCTTTACAAAAAAATGAATGATTCCTTCAGGCATTCAGCATTCATCAGCAATCATCCTAGGTGACTTCAATTTTACAGAGTGTGGTTTTCTTGACAGAGATTCATTTAAAGTCAAAGAAGAAGGAAAAGGAACAGAAGAGTTCGAGGCTGTGAAAAGTAAGCTGGGATTATATCAAATTTTTCGACTAAACCATCCAAAGCTGAAAGTTTTTACACATGTTTCCAATGCTCATAAGTATGCTTCAAGAATAAATAGAATTCATACAACAGGAATTTTTGTCTGACTCTTTCAAGAGCTACAGAGTATTGGACCTAAGAATAAGTGATCATAAGCTCTTCATGGTAACTATTAAATTAAATTTTTTGCTAGTTACAATTGAGTTTTCTTTTTGGAAAACGAATGTTAGTTATTTTAGCACAAAAGAAAATGAGATCATAAAAGAAGTTAGGAATTCTTTCGAGAAAAATTTTGAAGATCTTATGGAAATCTCAGGCAAATCCTTAATTAATAAATGGGAAAGTTTCGAAGTAAACACAAAGCAGGATTTTATATATCTCAAAAAGAAAATTGATAAGAATTTTAGAATAAGGAAAAATGGGGAGAACAAAATGAATGAGATACGAGAAAAATTGAAATGTAATAACCAGGATCTGGGATTAAGAAAAGGATATAGAAAAGTTAAGAGTGAGTATAAAATAGTGATCAAGGGTCTAATTAATGAAAAGCTGAGTAAAACTCATTATCAAGATATTCTTGCTGATAGATGTTCACTAGCAACTGCAAAAGTTTTGCAAAAACAGTCTGCTGAGAATAGAATAATAACTTCAGTCAAGACAGTGTGGTAATATATTAGAGGATCAATTAGAAGTTTTAGAAGAGTATAGAAGACAATATAAAAAGCTTTTCAAAACAGTTGGCATAAGTAGAGAATACAAAGAAATGTTCTTGGAAGGAAAACCGATTAAAATGGTTACTGGTGATCAAAACAAGTTACTCAGAGAAAAATTTTTTTCAAAAGAAGAAATTAGAAAGGAAATTTTCTCATTCAAGAAAGGAAAATCAATTGGAAGTGATGGAATTCCTATTGAGTATTATCAAAAGTTTATTGATTCTTGGGTATCTATATTGAAGAAGTAATTCTCTATTATATATGATTCAGGTAAGATGACCGATACAATGTATCAAGGTATATATCTCAGATATATAACGGAGAACATGATAAGTCCGAAAATGGCACTTGGAGACCAATAACAATGTTGAATGTTAATTGCAAAATTTTGGCAAAAATCTTGGTCAATAGAATGAAACGTATGATGCGTGAAATTGTACATGAAAACCAGACATGTGCAGTGAAAGGAAGAAATATCAGAGATGGATTGTTGCCTATCTATAATTTGATACACTATCAAAAAGAAACAGAAGAAAAAGCTTTAATTTTATTAATAGATCACATGTCAGCTTTTGGCATTGTTGAATGGGAGTATATCTTTGCTACTTTGATTTTTTTAAACTTTGATCCAAAATTCATACAATGGATAAAAATAATGTATAATTTGGCGGAATTGCAATCATCATTATTGGTCAATGGCTATTAAACTTTTCCATTTAATGTAAGCAGAGGAATAAGGCAAGGCTGTCCTGTATCACCTTTGATTTATGTCCTTGTATCAGAGACAGTATGCAATTACATCAGGAAAAATAGTGTAATAAGTGGATTACGAGTTCTAGGGAAAGAATTCAAGATAAATTGTTATGCTGATGATACCAATTTTTTCTTGAAAGATTATGAATCAGTCAAGAAAATTTTTGATGTGTATGAAATGTTCAGAAAGGCCTCTGGGGCTACTTTGGAAAAGGAAACGACTAAAATTCTTTGCATTGGTGACATGAAAGAAAATATTCCACATGAATATAAGGACTTCCTTGTTGAAAAGATGAGAATCTATGGAATCTACTTCAATAAGCAGGGAGCTAAACAAGATGAAAATGTTAAAGCATTGAAAGAAGAAATCAGTAAATTTAGAGGAAACCTAGCATCAAGTAAAATTTCATATGATAGAGCTAAAATTATTCATACATATTTTCTGTCTAAACTATGGTATTCAGCCTTGTTTTGTGATATAAAGCCCGATTTTGTTAAATACATTGAAAAATTTGCTACAAAGTTTATTTGGTCAAATAGTTCTAATAGGAATCTGGTAGCAACTGAGAAGCTAAAATTACCCCCCCCCCAATGCAGGAGGTATAGGTATGGTCGATGTCATTGCAAAATTTGAAGCAATAACTTTGATGCTTCTGATAAAGATGGAAAAAATTAATCTTGATATTAGTTTTTTTTCACAGATAAAGTAAAAGAGTCAAGAAGACAGCTGGCTAGAATGCAAGTCCCTGAGTTATATAAGAGGATCAGAACTGCTGAAATGGATACTAAGTTTCAGCTCCTAAATAATAATGTTGTTGAAGTAGAAGGGATATCTCTTCATCTGGATCATGTTTCTACAAAGGTATTTTATCTTATAATCTTAGACAAAATTGTACAAAAGTGCCAACCAAAAATCACTGAATATTGGGAACATAAACTTGGATTACCTAGGAAAGCTATTCTAGAGTTATTAACTTGTAGTCCAGTTAAATTTTTAGATAGATATGGGAGAAACATTACACTTTCAATTATTCACAGGTTTCTGTTGACCAGATCAAAAATAAATCACATCGATCCAAATTTCGATGCAAATTGTAAGTTCTGTTTATGTGAAGGCAGATCTGAAAGGGATGATGTTTATCATGTTTTTCCCTCTGTCCAAGAATAACAGATTTTTGGATCAAAATTGCTATAGCTTATTGGATAGCTACTTGAAGGGCATAGACAAGGATTTAAATATGAATATTGAGAATTTCAATTTTGGTGTAAAGCCTAGGTAAAAATGAACTGAAAGATTCATGGGAAATTTTTATGAAAAATTTTCAAGTATTGATTATGAGGCAATCTGAAATTTTAGAAAACAAAACCTTTGAATCGTTTTTTTTGAAAAATAAAATTTGTAAGAAAAGCAGGTATAAGATAATACTAATTCTATAGGCCACTTACTTCAAATATTGAATTTGTTTATAAATATTTCTGTTGGCTCATTATTTAACCGGTTATGAACGTCCGTAAAATACTACTTTATGGAGGAATTTTTCGCCAATTTCTCCGCAAATCTTTTTTTTGTTTTCATTTATCCTCTTTGGTAAGTTTATTTCCTCCATTTAAAATTCTTCGAAAGTTTCTGTGTTCTATAATATATGTAAAGTTTACAGAAAAAAATCTCGCCTATAAGCTCGTAGTTATTATATTGTATTACTGATGTGTTCCCGTATCGTAATAAATTGTTTTTCTGAAAAACATTGTAAAGAGAATCCGAATTTTCTTGTGCAAAATTAATATTTCAAGGAGTGAAATTCGAATTTTTTTCCTGCAAGATTCAATCTTTTTGTGAGTATAATCCAAATTTTCATCCTAAAAATTAAAACTTTATAGAAAGAATTCAAACTTTTTTAAAGGAAAAATTTATATTTTCTCGAAAAAATTTTTAATTTCTTTGCAATCAAAATTGACATTTTGTAGCAAAAATCTCAGTTTTTGAAGACAGTCGACTTTCCTTGAACACAATTTATATTTTCAAAACTTTTTTTTGAAAATATAGATTGTGTGCTAGAAAAATTGACTTTTTCCAGCAAAATTTTTATTTTCAAGAATGAAATCCACATTTTCCTGACGATATTCACATTTTTTGACCAAAATTCACGTTTTGAGGAGTGAGGTTTACATTTTCGTGTGAAATTCGAACTTTTCGTGGGTAGAATTAGACATTTTTAAGCAAGATTCATATTTTCAAAAGTAAAATTCCCATTTTTCGTGCATAATCCGCACTTTGCATAAGAAGAATTCAAGCTTTTAACAAAATTCACATTTTCATGTGAGAAATTCACATTTTTCGCACAAAATTCACACTTTTTGAGGGTAAAATTCGAATTTTCCAATACAATTTTTCAGGCGAAAACTCCAGCTTTTTGTACAAAAACATAGAAAAATGTAGAATTTTATAGCATTTTTGTATTTTTACGTTATAAATCACTGGAAAAATGACTCAAATTTCAAGCCTGACGTTGAAAAATACAAATTTGAACTCAAAAATTCAAAAATTCATTTTAATTTTACAAAAATTTCAAAGTAGAAATATCTAGAAATTTTTACAATTTTTCACATTGGAAACCACTGAAAAAATCATACAAATTTCAAATATGACGCGAAAAATACGAATTTAAACTCAAAAATTTAAATTTTTTTTTTATTCTACAAAAATTTTACAAAAACGTACAAAAATCTAGAAATTTTTGCAAATTTTTTTGCACTGAAAACCACTGAAAAAATCACACAAATTTAAAATCTGACGTCAAAAAATATAAATTTAAACTCAAAAATTCGAAAATCAGTCCGAAATTCAAGCATTTTTGCACAAAAAACTAGAAATTTGTAAACATTTTGCAGCTTTTTTCAATTTTTTTGCGTTATAAATGACCGAAAAAATCACACCATATTTTCAAATTTGACATTTAAATATACAAAATTCAACTTTAAAATTCAAAAAATTAACTCTGTCTATGTGAAATTTCCACCTTTTTTGTATAAAAATTAAGAACTTTGTAAAAATTTTAACAGATTTTTTTGTATTCTTAGTATTATAAATCATTCACAAAAGATACATCAAAAAGTCAAATTTGACGTTTAAAAATGCGAACTTAAACATAAAAATGACCAAAAATTAAAATGTACTCGATTTTTTTGCGAAATCTTCCCGTTTTTTGTATTAAATTCTATTTCAAAAGCGATTGAAAATTGAAAATTTTATTTTTTCAGCTAAAAATTTAGTGGTTTTTTTGTAAAAATCTTGAAATTTGTACAATTTTCACAGCTTTTCTTGAATTTTCTGAATTATAAACTGTCGAGGAGACTGTTCCCGCTACTCGGGCCTTCAGTAAAAGCTAGGCTCGGTCCGGGGCTTGAACCCGGGACCTTGCGGTTACCGTCCGCGCTCTCTACTCTTTTGTATTTCTTCTTTTTTATTTTATTCTACGTATTTCCGCAAATGATCGACTTGAGACGCAGTTTCTGAGAAGTTTACATGCTCTTTAAGGTTGAAATTCGCGTAGGTACGGCATCCGAAACTTTTGAATTTTCCAATTTTTCAGCATTTCATGTTACGTACATGCGATTTCAGAATATCACATCGTAGAAAAGACGTAACCCTGCAATAAAAGACTCATTATTATGCAGGAGACGATTTTCCATAATTTAGTAGGAAACAATCTCGTATTTTACACATTTTTGCGTAAAGTCTTTTGCATAGGATGCCTCAGAATTTTTTCTCCATTTCTGTAGGCACTAATGTTGAACGCATTGTGTATGAATTTCGAAGAGATTTGTGTACCATTTTGGAAGCTGTAGAGATTTGCACACACTGTACTGTTATTCAAATACGTTTTTGGATCTTAACCGCTAAAGTTCTGAGAACGCAGGATTTGTTTTTACCAAATACATTAAAAGTACAATGTGGATCGAAGTCTTGATAAATTTTTATTGATCTAGGTTGCTGAACAACATGCTTCCAACGTGAGATCGAAAACTTAGAAAATTCTCATTAAATTTCAGAAAGAGAGTATTCTTTGAAAACCATACTGGAAAACGGCGCGATTCCGGTGCCCTTTGCTGTTTTCAAACGGCACAACAATCGGTTGTCATTTTTACTTATTTTCAGATGGCTAACACCACATGGCGGGAAACAGGGTGCCTCCAATCGAAGAATTTTTTGTCACAGCATATAACATAAGCCGGAGTCAGAAAGTCGACTAACGCTGAACTTCCAGCTTAGATTTTTCTACTAAATTACTGATGAGAAAAATTTTTGTAGCATCTCATCCGAGATTCCCTGCTGCACAATCGTTGTGAATAGACCCATAAAATTTAACCAGTGATTCGGTCCACATCTCTTCTTTTTATTCATCTAGTCTGAACGTTTTTAACGTATCGTGCATCTCATTGATGACGTATTTAGCGGAATTAGTCAGCATTATTGTATCAATTTCCAGAATGTACAGATACCTACAGTTCCCAAAACGGTATCCAAATCTGGTTGAAATTTTAACACATTATGCTGATTATTAGTGGCTGCAGAAATGAAGAAAAAATTCAGCGGCATCCTATCGGAAAGTGCCCAAAAAATGCTGCAAACGACTTTTTCGGTTTATTTCGACATTCTTTTTGACACTTTAAAGTAACATAAAAAGTGTAAAGTAAGTCATTAGAAATTTTTTCATATCTGAGTATAGTGCATGATCTTCTGCCTGTGACGAACATTTGGCTACAGATTCACGTTTTTTCTCATGATTTTGTTCTTTTTCAATTTAGAAGCATTTCATAGAAAACAAACTGTAGATTGCAACTATAAATCCTGCAGAGCCGTGGGGGTTCGATTAGATCTCGTTCTATCAGGAGTGAGGGCGAATTTCATTACATTAAATATAATCAAATTTTTCCTTCGTTTTTAGAATCTGATAGTCTGTCAATTTTTGCGTTAAACCACGCTCGTTTGAGGGCCACTGTTTTGGGCAAATTTTAGAATGATTGAAAAACTGACGAACAAAAATTTTGCATCATGAATTTAACATTTATTGGATAGGTTTAACGAACCATCAGTAATTTTGAACAGAAGCTGCGTTGCGACCTCGCTGCATTTCAAGATATAGAAATGGCGCCATCATGTCAGCTAAACTCAAGTTTCAAACAGGATCGGATTCGTGTAAATAGCATCTCGGCCAGTTTGCTCGAAGGACAGCCTTAAAAGGGAACGAATAAACCAATTAACGCCATATGGCCCCACTACCGTTTACTGTGTTTTGCAAACAGTGGAGCCGTGGCAATAAGCTTATTCAGTTTCGGCTTGACAGCAATGTTTCGCAGACTAGGCATATCGTTCATTATGTCTCCGAATGGCAACTGTTGCATTCAAAGCAAAGCAGCCTCAGTCTGAGCTAATCTGAATTGGTTCTTAGTTTCAACTACTTGACAGCATAATTAACTTAAACTATGTCAAATTCGGCTGCATTCTTTGAGGCACATAGCAGTACAAAACCGAGTCTCATCCGGATCATGGGAACATTTAATTGATAGGAGGTGCTATGGTCATCTGGTATGTAATGGAAAACCAATGAATCATTCATGTGTGAAAAGAGAAGAAAAATCATGAACATAAAAGGTCATGTTGTGACTGCTAATTTCGATTAAATAGTTGTAAATCACCCTAGTCGCAGCTTTTCAAGAGGATTTGAAATATGTAGACTTTGTTATGATTAAATAATTAAAAATGTTCAAAAATTTTGAATATGCAAATTAGATGTAAACACGATCTCAGAGTTTACCTGTTAGGTGATAGTTAGATGAGTGACGAAAAGACAACTGTCCTCATACGACGGCTGATTCGGAGTTTAAAAAATGCTTCGTTTCGATATTTTAGCAGTTTTGGGTATTTCCTATTATTTCTTTGTCATTGTTTTCGCAGGGCACATTGGCCATTGCTTATTGAAGGATTATGACTCCATTATCCAGGATGATCAATCGTCTCAGCGAATCCTTCGGTTACCGGAAACTCAACACGGTGACGACGTGTTTTCCTGATGATACCTAGTGGTAAGGCTTAGAAACCACGATGTTTCAATTTTTTATCTATGTAGTGGTGAATACGATGAACCGTCCGAAAAATTTTGTTCACTAACTTATGGAATAACTACCATTAGGCTAAACTACATAACAGCAAAAATTTCATTCACATGGTTGTGGAAAATCAGATTCCCAAATTGGATTTTGTCACAGGTGGGGCTGTTTCAGAACTCGGAACTTACCGAATACGAGAAGGGCCCGAAAAAATTCGTTGCCACTTGAAAAAATTTGTTACCCCTTGAAAAAAATCCTTGCCTTTAAAAAGCATGAACAACATTTTTTCAAGATGCATCGCGAAAATTTGAAGATGCTCGAGAAAAACAAGATGTAAGAGTTTTTCGATGTTCGACTTTCTTTTCAGGTGCATCACAATTTTTTCAACATAATGTTGAAAAAAATTAAGATATCACCTTGAAAAAAATTATGATGGCTATTTGAAAAAAAAATTCAGAAGGGCGGCATATCAAAGGATGAAATTTTCTAAACTAGCCAATCATCGTTCCGTCTCCCACGTTTATTATGTAGGGAATCCGTTCTCTTCAAAGTGAATTTCTGAGGTCAGGGCTTTGCTAGCGGAGGGCGCCCTAGGTTTTTACAGGGGTAGCAGAGGGGGAGTTATTCTGCACCGGGAATTCGATAGACATATTGGTATTTCATAAAAGTTTATTTTTCGAGATATTTCAGAAAAGCGTCGGATGTTTTCACTCAAAATTCAGTAATTCTGAAGAATAATTAAAATTTTGAACTTTGTTGGTTGTTCTAAAACTATTCCCTACCTACTCAGGAACCCAACAAAGAAACGATAATTTCGATCCTTTTCCGACATTACTGCACTTGGGGTGAAAAACAAGCATTTTTTACGTTTTTGCCAAAAATGTCGAAAAATAAACATTTTTATGAAAAACCAATAGAGTCCATCGAATTCCCCGTGCAGAATAACCTTCCTCCTCTGCCCCTGCCATAAAAGCTAAGAGCGCCCTCCCCCAGCAACCACTTTGAAGCATCCTCTCAGAAATCCCTCCGCCTGCATCCTCTCAGAAATCCATTTTGGAGGGATCCCTGCAGGAGGCGGAGGAACGCCTTTGATTGGCTTTCAGAGATTTTCATCCTTTGATATGTCGCCCATCCTGATTTTTTTCAAGATGGGATCCTAATTTTTTCAAAATGGGATGTTGATTTTTTTCTAGATGGAATCTTGATTTTTCTCAAAACGCCATCTTGATTTTTTCAAGATGATATCTCGATTTTTTTCGAGATAACATTTTGATTTTCTTTCAAGATGTCATCTTGATTTTTTTCGAGATGACATCTTGATTTTTTCAAGATTATCTTGAAAAAATGCGATGCACTTGAAAAAATTGTGATGTACTGGATAAGAAAGTTGAACATCGAAAAACTCGTACATCTTGATTTCTTTGCGATGAATCTTGAAATTTTTTCGATATATCTTGAAAAAATGTTGAGCATCATGTTCGAAAGTTACAATTTTTTTCAAGTGATAACAAATTTTTTCAAGTGGTTACAAACATTTTCAAGTAGTAACGATTTTTTTTCAAGTGGTCCTCCTCGTATTCCGTATATACGAGTATAGCCCGCGTTTAATTAGAAATGATCGACGCAGCGAAAAGCAAAACAGTAAGTTCTATGCAGTTGATACGCAATTTTCATTGAGTGAAAAACTTAAACAAAAACGCCATATTTCTTCATTAGGGAAAGGCTAAAATCAATGAAAAATATCATCCTTATCAACTGTCGATTTGAACAGAACTGTGTTGACACCTGAGTGCTATTCGAGAAATTTTGGCCACTTGGCCGCTCTCTGATGAAAAGTTTAATTGCAGGCTTCCTAGCTTTTTCCGTATTGAACTTACTTTCATGTGGTCGCTGCATCGGTTGTTCCGGAACTTTGAGACAAGTAGTATCGCAATTTACCTCTTATATTCACAAAGACGCTCAGGTTTCACCCCTATTCAGCGAAACACACAACAGCGAAACTCAAAATAGCGAGACTTAATACAGCGATTCTCAAAACAGTGATGTCTCAAAACTGCTACGTCTCAAAACAGCAACGTCTCAAAACAGCGATTCTCAATACAGCGAAGACTCAATACAGCGATTCTCAAAACAGCGATTCTCAATAGAGCGAAGTCTCAAAACAGCCAAATAAAAGAACAGATTCTCAAAAAAAAATTATCTTTAGTATGAAAAAATGGAGATTGGGTGATAGATAGACGTTTTGGCGCATGGCCTATTTGGCCCTCCATTTCGATCTGGTGGATGATGGTTATCACACACATTGGCACCAATCGCCAGATTTCTGAGATTATGGCTTTATAGCATGTGTTTTCATGACATAACAGCTTTTTATTCTAGTTTGTTTATTATTACATGCGTGTTTTTTGTTTCTTTTTTTCCTTTATTGACTTATCCCCTTCTATATTCTTCTTATTTTGAGTCACAAATTTGTTCTTTCTGTTTAATTTTTTTCAGGTTGTATACTTTTGTCCCTTTTTTACATTGTTTTACTTTTCGTTTCTTTATTATTTATTTTTTGTTCTGCCTTTCTGCTTAATTATTTTATTAGTTTCATCCTATTTGCTTATTTCATTTTGTTTTACCTTCATTAATTTAATTTTGTTGCAATTAAGCCCCATACAAAAGAACTTTAATGGGGAATCCTTACAACAATCTCTTGCTTTTGTTTTTTCAAACGTTTTCTGACAAATACTTTTTGTGATTTTGGAATGGTCCGTTCGTGCACGCCTACCGCAACTGCAGCGCAAAAGCATGGGAAACTTAGATGGTCAAGTGCAACTAAAGATAGACTATCTCAACTAGCAAAAACGATTTTAATTTACCTAATTTGGATATTTATTATAAAAATGATATGTGCGTTTATCCTAGTGCATGTTTTACTATTCGCTGTATTGAGAAACGCCCGTTTGAGTTCCACCGTATTGGGGATTCACCGATGCTCAGACAGACAAGCTTTCATAATCCTGTTATCCGAAATTCAACAACGAGATTAGTAAATTGTTTTAATATGGGCTATTACATTTAAAAGCAATAGAATCTTAAAATAACATCAGACGAGAATAAAACGCGTGCGTAAAATGATCACAACAGGGAACGTGGTGGCAAGTGAAAGTGAAAGGAGCAAACTTTTATTTCTTTTTTCGTCAAGCTTCAACGATTTTTCTTCCAATCCGCAGCTTTCGAAAGGCGCCTTTTCATAACTTCTTTGACCGGGTGAACCCCGCCACCTAGTAAATATTCAGTAAACGAGATGTAAAAGAACGCAAGCTACTCTGAAGAGTTGATAAAAGTATGAAAAATAATTACTCTTTCTGCAGCACAGTTCAGACTCATGGATCAAGAAAAAAATGAAAATACGACGAGAATGACATGGAACCAAAAATGGGAAAGCTAATGACGACTATCTGCATATCAGAAGCAATTCGAAAAAAGAGGAAATGTCGAAGCCTTTGAAAATTTTAGGAGTAATGAAAAAGCATTCGCGAGACAAGAGTAAAAAATTAACAAGAAAAAGTAGATAGATGCTATAAGAGCAGAACAAAATTAGAAACTGTGAATCATAAAATTGGACGGAAATCAGGATAAACTTTAGAATAATAACAAAAAAACAAAACTAAACTACCTAGGAAAGACAACAAGACCGAATGCTGGGCAAAGGAAATTATTTGACGAACAAGCAAGAACATGGAACAGACAACATAAGATGAAGAAAAAGTGATAGGCACTTTTTTCGATGTGTTTGAAGTTTTGATTCTACTCATCGTAGAAAAATCGAAATATATACCCCACAGCAACCTATTGAAATGATCGCCAATAAAATAAAATACGGCGAAGCATATGGGCGCGAAAACTAGGAAAATAAAGCGTATCCCATCGCTCATTGTATCCATAAACGGATAAACCCAATAACCGTCGAAATAATTCCAAACATAGAGCCTTAAAAGAGGCGATTCCAATGCACCGAAAGACTGAAGTTTGAATGTAAAGTTTGTACTTACGACATTGTGTATATTAATCCAAGAGCGATAGAAGCCCTAAATCCTTCCCAGGCGGACGGATATTTATGGCAAACGAGCATTGTGTCAACTAGGATGAAAGGTACGGGGGCCGTATGCTGAAATCAGAAGTAATAACGAGCAATGTACGAGATGATCCTTTGCATACATGTACATGTTTAGTCGGTCTAAGTAGGATAAACTAAGATTTTGTCAGGGTAGATATTCGCTGGTTTTGTCTGAGAAAACCCAAGCAGAGAAAGCTTAGACGGCCAAGATCCTATGGTAGTAACTGAGCTCCTATGAAAAAAGTGCAGGTAGAGCACATACCTGTAAGAGGTCCGACCAGTTGGGGAGGGGGGGGGGGGTCGAAAAAAGTCGCAATTTTTCCCAAAAAAGGCCAAAAAACATACACTTTTGCCCATTTTTTAAATTTTTTCCAAACTAGGGTGGGGTTGGATATATGGTTGACCAAGTTAGGGGAGTCCCCCCAATTAGAGGTATGGTAGAGCAGCTTGGTTCGAAATAGCCAGGCGTAAATGCTTATCTGCCTAAAATCCATGGATAGTAAGTGAGCATCCGTCAGTCCTGGTAGGGACCCCTACTATATGGCGTTTTTTGTACGAGACAAACATTTTTGGCTCCTTTCAAAACTTTTCTATTATCTTTGTACAGAGAACAAAGAGATTTTATCGACATTATCTAGTCAGAAAACGCTTCTCCAGGCTCTGGTATCATGAAACACTGGAAATTTTTTTATTTTATAATCCTTTCTATTGGTCTGCCACTATTTTCCTACAAATCGTGCTTTCTGGGGAAAAAATTTCCGGAAAAAGGGAAAAAATGTTGGCGGTCCTATATGGAAAAAACGAATTTTGGTGAACTGCAGACGGTCAAAATCTATTTTTCAAACTTTTTTGTAGCTGTACTTTTAAACATAGTTTGAATTCAGAAGCATCATGGAAGTAATTCTCAAAAATTTCACGTTTAACTTAAAGCTTTTAGCTTAGTATATTTTTTCATTTGTAAAATGATATATGAAGGACACGAACTCGAGTGCTATCAGGAAGAACGTTTGTACGAAAATACACGAAAGATCGTGGTTTTTTTGGTGTACAAAAAAATTTTCTTCGTACAAAGATTTTTTTTGGCTGATCTTTTTACAGGTACAAAGAGGCTCGTACAAAAATTCATCGACGTATTCTTAAGTGAGTAGTATCCAACAAGTTCGCAATCAAATCAATGAAATTTGAAAAAACAGGAATGACTAATTTTTTCAGCTCTACCCGAAAAACATAGTACACGTCTCTGTCCGTCGAAGGATGTGAAAGGATCCTTTTTTGACTCTAAAATATGGAATAAATCATCCATGGATGGGAATTGAGACATTTTTTCGCAGGAAACAAATTTTGCTCACCAAAACGTGATTCATCCACCTCGGGATAAAAGCGTCCAATTCTTTGGGGAAAATCATTTCGCGATCTACGGCATATAGGGACCAAAAAACTATGCATACGATCTGAATAACGAAGCGATATATGAAAAAAAGAGATTTTCGTTTTTTACCATTCCAAGCGGGAAAACCGCCAACGCGTACAATCGATCACAAAACACGTGCAATTTAGTCGTCGGATAATAGGTAGGCAATTCGGGGTGTGCACGATGGGGGCCCCTTTTCGGCGTTTCTTGGCACCTATCTATCAGGGCACGAAGAGTGCACAAGCCGAAATAACCCGTTTGCAATACCTGGTAAAATAGAGTCGTAAGAATTTCAAACCTCAACCGCTTAAACAGATTCTGCGTGACCATACATGTTCTTGGGAGGGAGTTGCAGACACCGGGCAGAGCAAAAACCTGACTGACGACCCACAATTTACATTTTTTGGGGACTCTAATACCGTCAAATGTAGACGTAATTTTTTCCCAAATAAATGTTGAAAACAAATATATCAAGCATAAAATGTATACAGTTTCAAAATAGCCTAGTACTCTTTGAAGACAATCATATAAAGCGGAGACCCCCAAGGTCAGATTTTGAGATAGGGGTAAAATTTGTCGGTAGAGCAGTAGCTAAATGGTCACTGAGCACGCAATTTTTTCTCAAAAATTAGGTATCTAGTAGGTTGTCCCAAGCTCCTGCTCCGGCGCAGCTGCCCCGGCCCCGGGCCGGGGCAAGACTACATAAAACCAGCAGTTTTGATAGGAAAACAAGCTCGATTTATTATAGAATTGAAGTTTAGAATATGACAAGTGAATATTCAGTAGATAGTTTGACAGTAATACTTTTAGGAATCGTAAAATTCACGTTCTGCTTGGATTAAAGTTTATATACATGTTTTCATTGTATCTGGAACTGAACTTCAACTTCAATACAGGTTCTTGATTGATTTTTTCAGAAAACATAACAATTGTTCAATTTTTGTTATATCTTTAACTTTATTCTCGAACTTTTTCCTTCCAGTCATTAGCATGCATGCTAACGTTCAAAAATTTCAATTAGCACAGCTCTGATTTCGCTAACACTGTGCTAAAAACCCTGAAGATGAATCGATAGAAGTGCCTAGATATGTGTGTAACGCACTTTCTTTTGGAAAAAAATGAGGTTCCTCATACATGGCGATAAGTTATCCTAAAATTAAATATTTTTGTCTAGAATACTCAAACTCTTCCTAACCTATCAATCAATGTATTATGATAGCTGACATGAAAAGAAAAGAAAAGAAAAAAAGTTAACTTAAAAATTTTTCCATGAATGATACATGAAGTATGATACTACTGCTGACATATATTTAGTACGTTATATGTCTGCCCCGGCCTCGGCTAAAATGTCTGCCCTGGGACAACCCTACTATCTAGTGATCAATTTTTAGGATTTTGGGTAGGAGTAATACCCACTCATACTTCTCCCCGTAAGGCAGTCTGCATGGCGCTGCCACTAATTCTTGAGCCCTTTACTCCCGTAATGTTTCTCCTTTTTCATCTCAATTATTCCATATGCAGAGCAAACGCAACACGCAATTATTATAAATGTACATTTTTGTCTTGCAGTTGTTTAATTTGTCGCATGCCCAAATCCACGTATCCTGCGCGTCAGAAAAATAACGCTCAGTGCTCGAACCCCACGACCTTCTGCATACAAGGCAAACGCGCTACTATCCAGCTGCGCTAACCGAGCTACGTAGATGGTTCGGAAATTGTGGTTGTAGTGGTGGTGGTGAGTGCGGGGCATGCCGTATAACGAACAGCCGGACGCACCACTACAACGAATTTCCCGATTTCCCAAACCAAAATCAGCAATTCAGTATATAAATTTTCAAAACTGTAGACACTAGGGTTGCCCCGGTTCGGAGCAAGACTACAAAAAATTAGTATTTTTGATAGTATAACAAGCTCGATTTATAATAAAATTGAAGTTTAGACTGTGACAAGTAAATATTCAGTAGTTAGTTTGACAGTAATACTTTTAGGAATCACTGAATTCATGTTCCATTTGGATAAAAGTTTGAAAGTTTTCATTATATCCGGAACTGCACTTCAACTTCAATTGATTTTTTCAGAAAACGTACAATTATATTAGCTATTCATTATTACTGATTTGCCTAAACTTCAGCATACATGTCAAAACATGTTTTCAAATTAATTAAGTAGTGTCCAAGAAGTTAGAGCTGAAGCGAATTCAGATTCGAGCCACAGTCATTCACTATGCAAAAGTGACAAAGAGAATGAGGATGTTGACAAAGTTGTTATTTGGGAAAATGGTGATATTTGATTTTTTACCACAATTTTGTGATATCTCCAACTTTCTTCTCGAGCTTTTTTCAAAAGTTGCTCCCTTCCAGTCATTAGCATGCATGCTAACATCCAAAAATTTCCATTAGCAAGGCTCTGGTTCCATTAGAACCATGCTAAAAAACCCTGCAGATGAATCGATACAAGTTCGTGTATGCAATGCAGTTTCTTCGGGAAAAAACGAGTTTCCTAATTCATAGCAGTGTTTTTTTTGTACTCGGTCCATTTGTACTGGTACAAACGACCTCTCAAAAACCGTTTGTACTCCAAAATTTGCGAAAAATTGCTGAAAAAAGGATTCATTGTTATAAAATGAAACAAACATGCTGTGAAATATGAATACATTGGCTATTTCCACGAGACACATAAGAAGGCTACTAATTCAGACACATAAAACACTTGATCATGAGGCACATAACATGCACTAGTGAAATACTCTACAAAAAGCTTTTATTATTATGCCACAGCTGCTAGTTTGTCGTTTTCGATGTGGACGCATAACAAACAAGTCCTACAAAGTCCATTGATACTGAATACTGACAGTTGTTGAGTAACAAAAATTTTTTTGTCCAAAAATTTTCTTTTGTACCGGTACAAACGAAGCCCAAATTTTCGTTTGTACTCTGGACCGTTTCGTTTGTAAAGCACAAAAAAACACTGATTCTTAGTAACGACAATTATCTTGAAAATTTAATTTTTTTTGTCTGCATCAGACCCTATCTAACTTATCAATCGATGCAGTATCATAGCTGACATGAAATAAAAAGAAAAAGAATCACCTCAAAAAATTTTCGATGTGATACATGAAGTATGGTACCACTAGTGACGTATATGTTAATATGTTATATGTCTGCCCCGGGACAACCCTAGTAGACACCCTAAAGATATTTTTACACTTAAGGGAGAAAGTGGTAAGCCCGTCTACCTGAGACCCTGGACATCCCCTTGGCCACAAGAAATTGTCAGACAGCCACCCTAAACTTTTCTGAAGACAATTTACTTTTTCATTATTTTTATGCATATTTGGTATGAAAAACATGCTCTCTTTTCGTTTTTTTGCTCACTCATTCTCACCCCCTCGACGAAAAGTTCGAGGACCCTCCTCATTGAAAACTTTTGCCACGCGTATCTGTAGCTGAGTTTGGAATGTTGTATGTTACCATACAACATTTCGAAATTTCATGTAAAAATGCTGAAAATTATCAGTAAAAAAGTATTTTTTCTTGTAATTGAAGGAGTACACTGAGGCGAGAAACATCTAAAAACAAAGTTTCAAAGCATTCTGATCAATTTGGACTGAGTTCTGTGCACTTTTGAAAAAATTTATGCGGTATATGTACGTTCGTGACCCGTTATCTCCGACCAAATTTACTTGTCTTCCATCAAAAATTGAGAGTTTAAACAATATTTGAACACCGTTTGATGATCTTCGATTTGATTCTCCATGATGATGCTTACCATGTTGAGAATTGTCAGAAATTTCAATTTTGTAAACCACGAAGCTTCACCATCAAAAACGACGCCTACGTATAACACGTCGTACACAAGAGTGCGCAACCAGGTAACGAAAATCACCAAATAAATCAACGTTCGTATCATACTAAAAACAGATTGGGGAAATTGGAAATGTTTCAAGTTTAAAATGAGATCCAATTGTGATCTGATCTTAGTCATGCACTAAGCTTTTATAGTTTCCGAAACTGATGGTCAAAATTGAACTAGAAACATAGAACGAGGAAAAAAGGATAATATTTGAGCAAATAAAAAATCATACATGATAGACGTAAACCAGTCTTTTCGATTTCAGTAAGGACTCCAAACGTGTAGGTTGTGTTCGGAATGAGACACCGGCCATTCACCGTTTTTGCCTCAAACCGGATATTTTGAGGAAAAAAATTGGAAAATATAGAAATTTTTTCGGCATTTTTCTCACTGAGGAAATTTTTTTGGGTTATTTTTGACTCCCTAAGGATTGTGGAAAATTAGGGTAAATACCTCACCCAGGAATTTTGGACTTACCCACTAACCGACCTCAGATCTCAAAAGTATGTTCCGTGGGTGCGCAAAACAACAGAATAATTTTTTTTCTCGCAGATACAGTAAGGGGCCAACTATACTTCGCCGTACGGTGCCGTACGGCACCACATTTAGCTGCTATACTTCGCCGCACGCGCCATACAGCGCCTGATGAGTGGCTGCTATACTTCATGCCGTACGATGGTAAATGATAATAAGTAAATGAAAATGATAAGTTGCTGCTATACTTACGTGCCATACGGCGCCGTAGGGTGCTGTGCGGCGCCGCGTGGTGCATGATAAGTAGCTGCTATACTTAAGTGCCGTACGGCACTGTACGGCGAAGTATAGTTGGCCCCTAATACAAGACCCGCGTCTTCGGCAGCAGACATGCAAGGGAGGGTCCATGGCAGGGTTTTTTTCCGCAAGCATTCATCCGCACTGTGCGAAAATGACCCAAAATTTTTTCCGCACACGAAAA
Organism: Romanomermis culicivorax; assembly: GCA_963922205.1. Lineage (NCBI taxonomy): Eukaryota > Metazoa > Nematoda > Enoplea > Mermithida > Mermithidae > Romanomermis > Romanomermis culicivorax. Next base: position 1,695,503 of record CAWUHX010000018.1, on the reverse strand, counting down.
TTTTTTCCATTCGAAGTTTAAATCATTTGAAATATGTGTGAAATAAGCGAAAATTATAGATTGCTAAGAAAAAAATGGAAATTATCTGTTTTTCTAGCTCGAAAACATTATTTTAGATTGATTGAGCAAAATTAATAGTTGCTGCTGTAGTTGCTCTACATTTTGATATTCTAGAACGCTGGAAAATGAGCCTTTTCAACCTTTATCTCTAAAATAAAAGGTTTGCATTTTCAGTCAAAAATCGTGTAGTTTCCCAATGACAAAATTTGTGTTCACAAAGTTCAGAAAACTTCAAGTGAGAGAAAGAATTCATGAAGATCAATATTAAATCTCAATTTTCAACAAAATCCGAACCTATAGTCCGTTTTTTACAAAATGCTTCCCAATTGAAAAAGTAACACGAATAAGTACTGTCGTATAAATCTTTAACATGGAGCTCTTGCTTTAAAATTTCTCACTCGAAAAATTTTAAAGGTTAGGTCAGTATGTTCATAAATTTCCAGTCCTATATGATTGTTTTTCAGAAAATCGTGAAAATCTGAAATACTACTTGCTTTCCACCTTCATTAGTTAAAAACATTTAAAAAAAAGACTATAATACTGAAGATTACTAATTGATGAATGGGATGAGAAACTTCAAATCATGAAAACCATGCACACTTAACTTCTGATGCGTCACACCAGAGAATTTTTGAACAAAGGAGCTAATGAAATGTTGAAAAATGTATTCTAGAGATAATTTGTAATACTTTCGGTTTAGATTTTTCCTATAAAAATGATGGTATTAAACAAATGTGTGGAGAAATGTGGGAAAAATCAGCTAATTCATATGAAAATTCTAATTCACACTACTAACTGACGAGTTTAACTCACTCTAGCAGAGACATATAAGATTGATGGAAACAATCAGGGACAACCGAGAAATCAAACTAAATTTCTTTTTGGCTGTGCTTCAGCTTAATTGTAGTTAATATTATAAATTATTTTCATTGCTGGCGCGGAGCGCCGGAAAAATTTGAGATTTTGACCACCGAAATTGCACCAAAATGCACCTTTTCATCAATGCCAGCAGTAGAAACGCACAAAGAATTTTCCGTTCTGTGCGGAAAATGCCCAAAAATTTTTCCGCACAGCCCAAAAAAAGTCCGCACTGTGCGGAAAAAAACCCTTGTCCATGGACATTTTTTCCAGGGGATAGGGGGGTGGTTGAGCAAAAAAATAAAAAAAAGTTCTGCAAGCCTGTTTTTCATACAAAATATGCACAAAAATCATCAAAAAAACTGTCTTGGAAAAAGTTCAGGGGGGTGTTTGACGATTTTTTTGGCCAGGGTCTCGGGTATGGGGGTTTATACACGGTATTAGCGTAGTACCTGCACCGGACTTTTTCAATGTTGTTTTTTCTGCAAATTTTTCTGTCTCTGGTGGGTTTCGAACTACAGACTGTTGCGTACGAAGCGAGCACCTAACTGATTGAGCTAAACCATCCAACCTAACTGAGCTATGATTTAATTCTTATACCATGAATAAATAATCATAAAATAAATACAACTAAACTAATTTTAGAATAAGTGCAGGCAGGATAAATGATTTCTCAGAAAGTATAAATTTACAGTAAGCGTTTAAACAACAGGAAATTGATGAGCGATTTCTTTCATTATATCATTGAAAGGTGTCTTGTCATAAATCTTTCGCCACCAATAAGCAGCTAAATGCCCTGGTAACAAAAATTCGGATGTACCCTGCATTTTGCGAACTATTTCAGTTTTAACATGTCCCCAGTGACTTTCAATTCTTTGCGTGTGAGCTCCAGTTATTGGATCAACACAATTTTCCTGGTGATTTACAGTTTTATGTATATAATTGATGTCTCAAAACGTGAAACATTCTTAAATCTTGTTTGCCGTTGGGACACTTCCAGACCAAGCCGAAAACCCAGGGTCCAACAACTTGACGGCCGTAATTTTGACAGGCTGGAGCCACCCTGTTACCTCTCAGCAAACATCCACGATTGTATTTTCGTCGTCCATGCATCAAACTTTCATCAATTTGTATTATTTGACCAGGTCCCCCTATTGGAACAGTTTCGTCTAAGGCTCTTTTGCAAACTTCTCGAATGTAATTATGCCAATCGACAGATGTATGATTTTCAATGACAATGTTACCCATTAAACCTTTGGCTTGTAAAATGGACAATTTTTTTGCTTATAAATAAATAATTGTAAGAGCTGTTTTGATCAATATTTTTGTTTGCGATTTTCCAATATTATTCAATGTAGCAAAAAATGATCACAAATCATTCTCGTTTCGAGCACCACGAATTTCACCATCTACAACGGCATTTTTCACTGATCGCATTTGTCGACATTTTGAACAATGAAAAAGCTCGTATTCTTTGTTTTGATCAGCTTTAAAGACTGTAGTCGCATAGACCGCACCAGAACAATTGTCGGTTCCAAGGGGGCATTGACCATTATTTTGTTGCCGTGGAATTTGACTTTCGCCCAACAAAAGACTGTGATTTTCAGCGAAATCAATGGGTAAATTTTCAGTATTTGTTGCAAGACAAAACTCGTGAATTGATAAATCCATGACAAAAATTGTTTTTGACAAAAAATGAAATTTGTTTTTGATAAAAAATGCAAAATTTGTAATGTGTAAAGTGTTATTTTTACTTTTTAAAGCCGTTAATTTCATAGTTTTCATATTACTTTTTGAGTTTTATGTGAAAAGTGTACTGTAGAATGACATCGGCTTACTGTAGGAAATAATTGACATGATTTTTGAACTCCACGGTATCGATTTACCTAGGTTACTATGTTACATATGCAAATTTCACAATTGTTCACAAAATATGAAGTCCGGTGCACATACTACACTAATACCTTTACCCCCTACCCCTATGTGCATTTATGTTCGGCAGGTCCTAGAACGCGAAGTGCCTCTGAAGCGAAAGTAATAATCATCAAGGTGCAACTCTAGTTTTCATAGAGATATATCAAAAAAAAATCTTTCAAAAATATGTTATTTCATTTCTGGCACAGTTATAGGTAGCTGCAGCTTGTATAACTTGGCACAGATTTTCTTTACTGCTTATGCATGATCTTATTGATCGGAATTTCACGTAACCTTTGAATCTACAAAACTTCCCTCCATGTTCACTTAGAAGAGAATGTGATAGCTCATTCGATATCAATTTTAATTCTCTATCACTGCATAGAGCGATCTTTTTCACAGGTTCCATTCAGTTTGTTACAAATTCACAACAACATGAGTAATTATACTTTTCTGACAAAAATGTTGTTCTGTGTTTGGGTAAACTACGCTCACCCTTCAGTTTTCAGTTGTTCTAAAGATATCCGTCCATGAACTCAGATTGTTATTGAATTCACATGTCTGATTCAGAATCACAACAATAGGGTTCTGCTGAAAAAAAGGCAAAAGGAAAGTGAAAAGGAATGAAGAAAGCAACTGCTTTTAAGATCTATCGTTATTATTGTGATTTTGACTATTGTGCAATATCGACTATGTTGTTTATCAGCACAATCTGACTGATTTATAGAGATATACCGGGTAGCATATTTTGAAAACATCGGTCTGGGCCCAAAATGTTAAGAATATCAGGTCGAAATAAAAAACTAGTCTCGTAATTTTGGGCTTTGTTACGGGTCTGGTTACCTGATAGATCTGCATTTTCACTCAGCCATTTAGGCTTGGCTTTAAAAAGTCAATACTGCTATGGTAAGTAGTGATGTGCCCGGATATCCGGATTTTCGGATATCCGGATATGAAAAAATATCCGGATGTCCGGAAATTTTACATTGAAATTCAAAGTACTGTTTAGTGTTTACCTGACTTGAAAATTGTAAAAGAGTTACAACTTACAATCATCGGAGTCATTTATTTCAATTCAATTCAACACAGCACTAAGTGCCAGTCACAAAATTTCTGTATCGGATTCATCATCTGTTGAATCCTCCCATTGCACTATCCTTTTTTGAACTTTTGAACTGAACTGAATGCCTTCTTTCTTTATACATTTTTATTATATTATATAAAATTGTCACGGATATCCGGATATCCGAGGTCTCAAAAAATCCGGATATCCGGATGTCAAAAAATATCCGACGCACATCACTAATGGTAAGACAGTAAAATTGTTAAAAATAGCCGTATTTTAATATAAAAAATATCATATTCTTGGTTTCTTGCTTAATTTTTGAATATTAGTTTGTCTGACTGAAAACTGAACTGAAAAAACTACAACTGAAAAATTAGATTAATAATAATAATAATAATAATAATAATAATAATAATAATAATAATAATAACAACAACAATAATAATAATAATGATAATAATAATAATAATGATAATAATAATAATGATAATTTATTCTGAACCTACTAGATGGAACGTCAAATGTAAATGCGAACGTGAATAATTTAAACATGAAAATGATGTGGTATGATCAGGAAAAGACAGGCGGTAACCCGCTTACGTACACCCCTTTAAGAAAGAATCAAAATAAGTTTCTATTAAATAACCTTTTGAAAGCTGCAACAGAGGTTACAGCTTTAAATTTTTCTGGATAATAATTAAACTACTTTGTTGGAAAATTCTCCCCATGGGGCAGAAAAAAATATACTCGCTTGCAGTGTTTTTTTTTTTAGCCAAATGGCCTATTTTGGCTAAAAAAATTTTGGTTTGGCTAAAAAATTTTTAGAGGTTTTAGACAAATGGCTAAAAAAAATTCGAGTACTCTTTGTTCGTGAAAATTGTATCAATGACAAGAAAACTATTATATTTGCCTGTCATAACAGCTGCTCCATCAGAGGTGAACATGAAAATTTTTTTTATCAATGCCAACCATTGTAACCCATTTGTCGATCGCTTCAGCGATTGAGGACGCATCACACTTTTCTATTTCAATCACTGTTCCAAATTTTTCTCCATCCATCAGACACTCAACATTGCACACATTCAGGTAAATCAATAGTAACTTAGAACTACTGACATCGGTTGACTCATCAATGTGAATACAAACAGCCGAGGATCGTTTAAAAATTTCAAATTGTTCGTTTTTTACGGACTGGTTCAAAGCGGAAATGATTTTTTAGGTCGAATACAAAAATCGATGCTTGCCTGATAGCTTTAAACTTTTTTCTCCTCCTTCTCCAGACATATTTCCATCACTGTTTTTTTTCTCCCCAAATCGTGCTTTTTCGAGGAAAAAAAATTCGGAAAGGGGAAAAAATTTTGGGCTCTTCCCCATTTGGGGAAGAAAATTTTGGGGATTGGATACAGAAAAGATGAATTTTGGTGCATTTTAACAGGTCATAAACTCGAAATTTTCCGGCGCTTCGCGCCGATTATAACTAACTTTAATAATCATTATTATGCATTACTTAGCTCAGCCATAAGACCAACGGTTTGTTCTGAAGCCTTTTTGTTTGCCGTTATCACAGCTTTTTGGAAAAAGTTAGCTTGTCATCAGATATTTATATCAGCATTTCTTCGAACAAAAATAATCGTTTTGTTCCTGAAGTGGTGACATAACTCTTGAAAACACCTTACATAACCTGTTTAATATTTAAAAAACAATCAGTGTATCACGTTTGGGCGAAATAAAAATTTTAGCCTTTGGCTAAAAAAATTTTAGTCGTTTTAGCCATTTGGCTAAAGACGTTGTGCTAAAAAAAAAACAGTGCTCGCTTGGATACTTGCCAAGCTAATAAAAAGGAGTGGACTGGTAATTAATTACTGGTTTCAAAATTTTCCAAATAATAAAATTGTGGAAATTATGAATTTTGAACAAAAAATTCAAATTCAATTCTTAATGTTCCGAAAATTCATTTTCCAGCATCCCAGACTGTCAATAGCCAAAAATTGGTCAAAAAGTTCTCTTTTGAAATCTAACTTGCCATCATAGAGGAGTTAACCGTCAATTTATTATCTAATGCAAAGTCATTATGCTCTTGGATAGTTTTCTGGAAAATTTGTTCCACCAATGATTGTGAATTAGACTTCGAACTCGAAAATTTCAATTTTTTCCCCAATTTTAATGAATTAATGACTCTAAAAACACCAGAAGGTTTGAAAAAGATCAAAAACACTTGAATAAAGCGTCTATGAGCATTTTTAAGCAAAAAACATCTACGAGAAAATGGGGAAATAAATTTTTGACTCCTTTCCCTATTTGGGGAAAGGCACAAGGGAAAAACAGTGACTTATAGCCGTCAGAAACTTTGTTTTCAAATAATGCCAGAATTATGCCGAAAATCAGAACATTTTGCCAGAATTAGTGCCAGATCATTCCGAACAGTGCCAGATCTGGCAACACTTGACAGCAGCGTTTTTTTGTGTGTCAATTGGCACAAGAGGTCAAAAAAATTTGTGCCAATAGCACAAAAAACTTTTTTTCTGCTAGAAACATATACTGAAAACTGCGGAAAGGTTTTAGACCAAAATTTTGATAAAAAGTCAACGTTTAATGCAAAAAATTTTTTTTTAAATCGTGCCCAACCTATTTTTCAGCTAACCAGGTAAGTGAGATAAGAAAAAACTGTGCACGTAGTTCATGACGACTCAAAGAGAAATGGAATGCTGAGAAAATTCAACTAACTCCAGCATTGTTCAGGAAGTTTAATCAAATTCATTCAATTTTTGACTACGAATCTTATATAATATATATTTAAGATTACAACAATGTAAAGACTAGTAAAAATAAAGTCGAAAATTGTGTAAATTTTCGGTCAGAACATTGTACCAGTACCAACGATATTGAATTTTCCAATTGAATGAATCATCCACAAAAAGTAAGAATTTCAGTTTTAAATCTGAATGTGACTGAATGAACAGAGAGTATATTCAGAATTTATTTCTATTCATCATTGATTGACAGCCTATAAACTTTGCTGCAACGATGCTGATTGTTGCAGCTATAAACTTTGCAACGTTCAAAGAGAACTCGCTCGCGTTCAGGTCAAACACTAGTGGATAATATTATCACAGTTTTTTTCCTCAATCAACCATTTTTGAGGAATTTTCTTTGGAATTGAGGAAAATTTTTTTGAACTTGAGCACCAACTTGAGGAAAACTTTTTTTATAGATTCCTAATCGGAGATGCATTTTAAGCGTTATAAAATTGAAAATTGTTGAAATTTTCCGGTGTGATGCACCGGATTTTAATTATTTAATAATTTTTCAATATTATTCTAATGCGCAGTTAGAAAATGTCATTCTAGTTAAACCTTATAGCTTTTAATAAACAAGATATTATGGATAGATTTTTGATCCTGTGTCGTTTTTTTGAGAATTTGATGAAAAGCAAGATTTTTCTCGGTTATTTTCCCAAAGCCTTTTTGCGGTCTTTAAAAAGATTTTGAAATTTGTGTGATTAAAACATTTAGAGTTCAAGTGAGAATTTTTGCTGGTTGAAGAGCCCGAATTCTTGGTTGCCTTCCTAGTTTTTGAATTGTAGTCTGCCTCGAAAATTTTCTCAAAAATCGAAAATTCATTGAATTCACACAATTACACCTGCAATCGAAAATTCATTGAATTCACTGAAAAATTAAACCTTGTGTGTTTTCAATACAGGCTGAAAAGGTTCATTTTCCAGTGTTCTAGAATATCGAAATCCCAGGTAAATTTTTGGCGCTAGACGCCGACAAAGTCACTCGTACCAATCTTTACATTTTCTCTTCGAAACTCCGAAAATTTGGTTTCAAAAGCCTAAAACTGACGTGAATCGAATGAAATAAAAGGAAACTAGCTTTTGGTGGTTTTTTCGATAAAATTAAGCTAATTTATTGATTTTAGAGTGAACAACCGAAAATCAAATGCTTATAATGTGGCTACGGACGCTTTTTTATGCATTTTAGGAGCATACCCAAGGGTTTGGTCGTATTTGGAGTAAAAAACCTGCAAGAATAAGAAAAAAATTGAGAGAATTCTGGTTATGTTAGTCAAAATGAGCTCATGAAGAATATATTAGTGTTTTACAGGAGCCGATAAATGGTAAAGCGATAGAGTTCTCATTAATTTATCCACTATTAACATTTCTGTGGTTCGGATTAGAATCATCTAATATTATGTAGTTCTTGGTCCAGCACGGGGCACCGGAAAAATTTTTGGATTTTCATTTCCTAAAACGCTGGAAAATGAACCTTCATAATGTTGGGAAATAAATTAAAATCAGACTGATGAAGTATAATTTCTTCCTCATTCCGGCGCGAAGCACTGGAAAATTTTTGGGATTATTCTACAACGCTGGAAAATAAATCTCTCCAACACATATTTGTGAACAGAAGTTCTAAAATCGCAGTCTAGAATGATGTCTTCAATTTCCATCTTCAATAAATGCAAAAGTTTATGTTGCAAATGTTTAAAAATTCTAAGCATCGAGAGAACAAATTGAAAGAATTGATGAAAAATCTCTATTTTTCGGCGACATAATTGACTTGTTAACGATCAGAAAATGAAACCCACTAACTCGATTGATAGAAACTGTTGAGCATTAAATAGTAAGTCGAAGTGTATGGGACAAATTTGTTGCAGCACCAGTAATCTTTGGGTGAATGTCTTGGCAATATACTGGGTCTTTACTGGTAAAAATTTCGAGATGAAATAGTGGATTACTAGTGCTTTACTGGTTGATAGTTTGGCGGCCATGATGCATTACTGGTAACATACTCCAATAAAATACATGCATACTATTTATATGCAAGTGATCAATACAATGTCCGTAGTTTTGGCCTTCAGTCTGCTTTGCGTTTTTCTCCTTCACAAAAATACGAGCATCTGCCATCCTCATGAATATAAATGAAGCAAAAAGGAGAAACGGCGTTGTATTGTGGGCATTCTACCACTTAGCATTAAAGTTATCGTGCAATTTTAGTGGAATTAATCTGACACTGCATGCATTAATGTAGTGTTTTCATCTTTGTCTTGATTTATCCACCACTCATTTGTTTGTATTTATCCGTTTTTATTTTGAATTGGTGACTTTTCCAAAAGCAATCAAAATGTGCATTTTTTAAATTCTACTATTACCGTATTACTTGAACTGACTTGTTTACACTTTACATGAAAAATAATAACTAAAACAATATTGGTGCCTGAGGTTGCAGAAAACTTCCATAAACAAGGACTGTATCGGTCTCAGTTGCTGAAATGTGCTTGTGGCCAAATCGACACACACACATCAGAAATTAAATAACACACTATTGTTTATACACATGAACATGATAGAACATCGACCTTTAAGTATATTTATTTGGAAAATTTGGGTTGAAAACTAGAAAGAATTATGATTTTTCTACATTTAAAAATAGATCACATCTCAGTATGCTTCAAACTTTAATGCACAACTATAATCGTCTTTTTGATGAAAGCTAAAATAACTATCGCTTTTAATGAAAGCTAAAAATAGTTTTCGCCATGGTTCTCAACAGGAACCATAAGCATAACAAACTATAAGATATTTCGTCAAAAAACTCTACGCTTGGGCTGTCATTTGCCTGAACACAGCCTGCTCAATGTTCAACTTTTCCAAGTAGGAAACCGAAAAGAATTTAAAAAGAAAACAAAAGTCACACAAAAACTGCACGAATTTCTTCTATCTGAAAATTGACGGTCATAATCTTTCCGATTTGATGACATTATAGTATGCATCTTGAAACGCGTCTAAACTAAAAACCTACAAAGCAGGTATCAGTTCATATTTAACTAGAAGTATTCAATAGCTGAAATGCTCAGTGGCTGAAACGGTCATAATAAAAACCCATTCCTCCTTTCTGGTCTTTTCTCGTTACACAAGTTTTAGGCGAGAAAACAACTAAATGCATTTCGAATCATTAATATTCATGAGGATGGCGGACGCCTGTATTTTTGTGAAGGAGAAAAATGCAAAGCAGACTGAAGGCCAAAACTAGGGACATTGTATTGATTACTTGCATATAAATAGTATGTGTTTATTTTATTAAAGTATGTTACCAGTAATGCGTCATGGCTGCCAAACTATCAACTAGTAAAGCATCAGTAATCCACTATTTCATCTCGAAATTTCTACCAGTAAAGACCCAGTATATCGCCAAGACATTCACCAAAAGATTACTGGTGCTGCAACGAATTCGTCCCATACTGTAGATATGCTAACGGCCGCGCCTAATAGAAAATTGTTATTATTATACCCGACGCGCCAGAAAATTTTGAGATTTTGACCTTTTCAAGTTCACCAAAACCCATGTTTTCGGTTTTGAATTCCCCAAATTTTTTTCCTCATTTCGAAATTTTTTTCCTCAAAAGAGCTCATTTGAGGAAAAAACGGTGGTCATAAATCGAAACTTTTTGCAACATCAGAAATGATTTTGACCGATTTTTAAGCAAGGAAACTAGGAAAAATTGATTTTTCGTCATGAGAAAAAAAAATTTTGAGCTTTTTTCTCCAATGAGGCAAAAAATTTTGAGCAAAAAAACACTGATTATTATGCGTTGACACGGTTACTGATTATGTGTTGACATTTTTTGCATTTTCGCCCCCTAAATCGTCTAAAAATCCAGGAAATTTAATGTTCGAACAGCCAAAAATTTTGTGCCAATTGGCACAAATGCTCAAAATTTTTTGTGCCATTCCAAGTTTTTTGTGCCAAAAACCATGTTTTGGGACAAAAAAACACTGCTTGAGAGGCTGTGGCTATACAGACAGCAGTCTGTTCACTGTTTTTCCCCCCAGGCCTTTTCCCCAAATGGGGAAAAATTGAAATTTTCGAGTTCAAAGTTTAATCTACAAGCATTGGAACAAACTTTCAAGCAAACTATCCAAGAGCATAATGACTTTGAATTACATGAGAAATCGATGGTTAAGTCCTCTATGATGACAAGTGGGAATCCAAAAGGGATGTTAATCTTTCCGGCGCCAAGCGCCGGAAAATTTTTTGGGCATTGATATTCTGTGACGCTGGAAAATCAATGTTCCGAACATTTATTTCAAGAATTAGATTTGGATTTTGTGTTCAAAAGTCATAATTTCTAGAATTTTACTTGAAAAATTTTAAAATCAGTATAATTTATTTGTACACTCTCATACTTGGTCGAAAATATATGAGTAAGCAGAGTATAAATTTCCGAAAGATATTTCCATGAAGTGTTTGCGAAGCGCCGGAAAATTTTGAGATTATGACCTTCCAAAATGCACCAAAATGCATCTTTTCTGTATCCGATCCCCAAAATTTTCTTCCCCAAATGGGGAAAGAGCCCAAAGTTTTTTTCCCTTTTCCGAATTTTTTTTCCCGAAAAAGCACGATTTGGGGAAAAAACAGTGAGTCTGTTGTGTATATCCGCCGGGCTATACAGACTGCAGTTTGTATAGAAAAGCCGCTGTAAGACCAGTGTTTTTTTGTGCCAAAATTTTTTGAGATCAGCACCTGCTGATCTCAAATAGTTATCAAATGCCATACTCTGATCTAAGTCGCCCCTGATCAAAGCACTGTTTTTTTCCACGAACTTTTTTCCACAAATTTGGAAAGGGGTCAAATTTTTTTCCACATGTGGAATAAAATTTTTTTTTGGTCTTAAAATCCTCGTTTTTCGCCTGAAAATGCTCATAAACGCTTTATTTAAGCGTCTTTGAGGTTTTTAAAGCATTCTGATAATCATTCTGATCATATATCTGAGAAATTAGATTTAAATTTTGTGTTTATAAATCGTAATTTCTAGAAATTTATCATTCGAAAAATTTCTTAATCTTTCATAAATTTGGCCGAAAAGCTATGAGTCAGAATCGTAGAAATTTTCCAAACATACTTCCATGAAGCTTTTGAATTGAATTTACGTTAAGAAAAGAACAAACGCTTCAAAAAAATGAGAAGTTGATGTTTTGATCTTTCTCAAATAATCTATGAAGGAAAAAATGCGGATCTAGATTAAATATAAAGATATATAATAAGCAAGGTTGCCAATTAAACATGGAATAATACGTTTAAGATGATGAAAACTATTAAGGATTGAAAAGTAAGCGAAGGTAGACATGCTAAAAGCCACGCCTGAGATTGGTAATAAACAATAATGATTATTAAAGTTATAACCGGCGCGAAGCGCCGAAAAATTTTGAGATTCGGACCTCCTAAAATGCACAAAAATGCATCTTTTCAATATGAAAAACCCAAATTTTCCTTCCACATTTGTGGAAAGACCTCAAAAATTTTTTCCACATTCCAGATTTTTTTCCACATTATAGTGCAAATGTGAAAAAAAACAGTGGATCAAAGTCACCCCACTTTACCTTACAATGTTTGGATCGAAAATTTACACGATTTTCGACTTTATTTTCTCTGGTCTTTACATTGTTGTAATCTTAAATATATTATATAAGATAGGTAGTCGAAAATTGAATCAATTTGATTAAACTTCCTGAACAACATATCATACATGTAACGGAGCTCCGAGGTCTGGGGGGGGGGTTGGAGTTGGAGCACTTTTTTTCGGGCCGGGGGTCAGTAATTCCCAAAATTTTGGAGGGAGGGGTCTCTGAAGGAAAAAAAAATTCGATTTTTTCATGAAAAAAATCCGAAACGGCTGAAAAAGTAGTAACTTTTGTCTAAAAAAATGACAAAAAATGTACTTATGGCGCGAAGCGCCAAGAAAATTGACGTTTTTGACAATTTTTTGTTCAAAAATTGACATTTTTCTTGAAAAAAGTGACATTTTTCAGTATTTTTCCGACTAAAAGTATGGGGGTTCCTACGGCTACCATATGGCTAGCCATAGGATTGGAAAATCCTGGGGGGGGGGGTCGCCCAATGGCTAGCCATATGGTCGACGATTTCTGGGGGAGGGTTCCCATAGCACTTCCCCCCAATTACATGTATGCGACATACTTGTACTTGGGGGCGGGGTTGAGGGGGGGGGGGGGGGAACCCCCCAACTTGGCCAACCCTGTACCCAAACTCATCCAACCCCGCCCCCCCCCAGTTAGGAAAAAATTTAAAAAAATTTGCCAAAAAGTGTATGTTTTTTGGCCTTTTTTTGGGAAAAATTTCGACTTTTTTCTACCCCCTCCCCCACCAACTGTTCCGAGGTCTTACAGGTATGCTGAACAATACTAGGGATGCAACGAGTACTCGGACTCGAGACTCGGTATTACTCGGTATTTTTCCAGACTCGGACTCGAATAAAAAATTTTTCCAGACTCGGACTCGGACTCGAATAAGTTTTTTTGCCAGACTCGGACTCGGACTCGGATAAAATTTGTATCAGACTCGGAGTTTTTACTCAAAAATGTAAATTTTTTTGAAAATTTTAGTTTAGTAAACTCAATTTATCACCAATTTTATTTTAGTTTGCAAAACTTAACAGACCAACATTGCATAGATGGCTATATTTCGATCAAAGTCAGATTGTATTTCAAAAACAAAAGTTTTTCGCATAAATCCCCAGCCAGACGAGAGCGCAGATCATTGGACTCGGGACTCGGATTCGTTATTACTCGTCATTTTTCCAGACTCGGACTCGGATAAATTTTTTTTGCAGACTCGGACTCCGATAAATTTTTTTGACAGACTCGGACTCGGATAAATTTTTTTGACAGACTCGGACTCGGACTCGTATAACTGAAAATCCCAGACTCGTTGCATCCCTAAACAATACTAGAGTTAGTTAAATTTTCTCAGCATTCCATTTCTCTTCGAGTCGTCGTGAACTACTTGCACAGATTTTTCTTATCTCACTGACATGGTTAGCTGAAAAATAGGTTGGGCACGATTTTTACAAAAAATTAATGCGTTAAACCAAATGTTAACTTTTTATCAAACTTTTGGCCTAAAACTTTTCTGCAGTTTTCAGTATGTTTCTAGCAAAAAAAACTTTTTGTGCCATAGGCACAAATTTTTTGGCCTCTTTTGTGCCAATTGGCACAAAAAAACGCTGATACAGTTTGTCAGTCTGTATAGCGCGGCATGGAGTCTGTAGCAGTGTTGCCAAGTGGTCGCCTTCAAAAACCCCCATTTTTCCGCCAAAAAACCTCAAAAAAACCTCAATCGTTCCAAAAAAACCCCAGAAAACCTCAAATTTTTTTGAAAATCTCCAGAAAAACCCCAATTTTTGAAAACATAGAATAAATTTAATTCAGAGGTAAAAAAATAAATCAAACATAAGTTTATTAAGAATCAACAACTTTATTCAGCCACTAGCTGTCAAATTTCATCTTCGTCATCACATTCAGCTGATTGCTGCACCAAACTGTTTAAATGATCATACATGCCTGACGTAAATTTTTTCAACATAGGTTTTGTTACAGTGAAAAATTTGCAGCTTTCATTCCTTAAAGCCAAGCCATATCGCACACATAGAATACTGTCCAACAACACCGTCAGAAAATTGTGGGTTTCAAACTTCAAAGATCAAACTGGATTAAACATGTATGTTTTAACTTTGAAAAGATTCACAAATTTAGTTAGAAGCTTAAATCTCTAACTTATAAGCCTCCTAATTCTAATCCATACTCAGTGATTTTTTTCTGCGCCGAGCAAAATTTTTCCCATATTTCCTGAAGTCGTTTTTTCCACTTAAAAATGCTTATAGATTATTTGTGTGTTTTTGAACTTTTTCAAACCTTCGGGTGTTTTTAGAGCCGTTAATTTATCAAAATTGAGGGAAAAAATTAAATTTTCGAGTTTCATCCAGGTCTAATCTACATACAAGAATGTGGAACAAATTTTCCAGCAAACTATCTAGGAGCATACTGACTTTGAATTACATGAGAAATCGACGCTTAAGTTCTTTATGATGTCAAGTGAGAGCCCAAAAAAGATATACATCTTTCCAGCATCAAGCGCCAGAAAAATTTTTTGGGTATTGACATTCTGCGATGTTGGAAAATCAATTTTCCGAACATTTATTTCAAGAATTAGATTCGGATTTTGTGTTCAAAATTTGTAATTTCTAGAATTTTATTATTTGAAAAATTTCAAAACCAGTAATTTATTTGTAAACTCTCGTGAACTTGGCTGAAAAGAAATGAGTAAGAAGAGCAGAAATTTTCGCAAACTACTTCTATGAAGCTTTTGAATTGATTTCACATTAAGAAAGGAATAGTCGCTTCAAGAAGTTTAGAGACTTGACGTATTAATCTTTGTCAAAAAATGTGTCAAGGAAAAATGTGAATCTTCATTAAATTTCAAGATAAAATATTGAAGATTACCAATTGAATCAAACATAAGACAATATAGGTTTGATGAAAACTGTTATATAGATACAGTGATAAGTGAAGGTAGACATGCTAAAAGCCGCGCCTGATCTAGGTAATACATGATAATGTTTATGGAAGTTATAACTGGCGCGAAGCACCAGAAATTTTGAGATTGTGACCTTCTAAAATGCACCAAAATGCATTTTTCCGTATCAGAAACCAAAAATTTTTTCCCCACTTGGGGAAAGAGCCCAAATTTTTTCTTTTCTGAAATTTTTCCAAAAAAAACGATTTTGAGGGAAAAAACACCGCCTGCTACAATAGAATAATAGTGAATATAGTGAAAATGCAAATTAAATGTGTAATTCAATGTTAAATTTGAACGAATTTATAGTTTTTTACTAGGCATTTTAAAATCTTAAAATAAGAAAGATGATTGATTTTAAAGGTTCAGAATCAATGACTGACACATTATAGAAAAAGATATGTGATCAAACACAGGACTCAAGCAATTCTGCACCAGTGCAGAAATCACCAAAAAAAAAATTCTGCACAAAGCCTAAAAAGTCTGCATTGCGTAGAAAAAAACCCTGTCCATACTTATGATAAGTCTGCTTAGTTGAAAGCTAAAACGTAGATTTCAATCCCAAGGTGAATTCTCGGCTGAGTTTGATGATAATGATCAAGAGTAAGAGGGTCAAGGTTGGAAAAGATGGGTTCTTAGGGTTTTGAGTTTTTTGGATTTTAATCATCAAATTTTGGATTTTTTGGTTTACGTCTACAAAAACGAAAAAAGGAAAAGAAAAAGAAGAAAAAAAGTTTACAAAAATTTTTCATTTATTTTGTTAAACTTGGATTATAAAACTTTTAGATTTATTATACTCAAGAGCATCGTACATTACTAGGCTATTTCAAACTTGTTTCTGCCCAAAAAGTTGCACTTTTTGAAAACTAAATTTTTAGTGGCTCATCGGCAGAAATAGTCATAAGTTTTTCGAGTTATTCTAATAGAATTTAAAGTGCATTTGATTAATTTTTATGTATCTAATCATGTTTCAAATAGTTCCTGTTTATTCAATCTCTGAAAGAATTTGCAGTGTGCACTCCGCCGTAAAGATGTCAACAGAGTATTTTTACACCAAACCAACGTGTTTTTCGCCAAAACGTTTATTTAGGGGAAAAAATTTGGAAAAAAGGGAAATATTTTTAGCACTATTAGCCAAATGGGAAAAAATTTTTATATAACTTCTTCTAGATGTAGCATTTTAAACTTGAATGCACTTCAATAAGGGAAAATTGTTACTTTTGGCCGCTTCGCGGTATTATATAAAACACCAAATAAATTAGCACATGTTGTTTTTATGTACCTCAGCCGCAATTTATCAAATTTCGATGTGTTTCAGTGCTTTTATACCCTAAATTCATTCAGTTTTATTATTACTTTGGCGAAACATTTATGGGTCTGAAAAATTTTTTGGAAAAAAACACGCTGCACCAAAAGCCAAAATTCGGTAATTCAGCCAAAAATATGCTAATTCAATTGTAAATTACACAAAATGGTCACACTATTCCATCAATATTCATTTTTTCAATTTCATCACGATTTTTTTCTTTTTTATACAGTAATTCTCCATCAAGCACACAAAATTCAAACAAGCCAATTCGTTGAAAAACCCCTAAAACCTCAAAAATAAAAATAAAAAACCCCTAAAAAAACCCTGAAATAAAAAACCCCTAGAAAAACCTCAACGCCCTCAAAAAACCCCTAGATTTGGGGAAAAACCCCTAACTTGAGTCTTGACAACACTGGTCTGTAGACGAGCTGTTTTGCTGATGAAGAACATGTGCGTATATATGTACAGTAAACTGTGACATTCAGTTGACAAACATTAAAACCTGTCACTAGAGTATAAAATTGACACATTTGTATAATCCGTGTACATAGGTATATTGAAACTAGAGTAACGGCATTCATCAGATGAAAATTACTTTACTTGATTATCAGATTCCCAAAATAATATCTTTCAAATTGCTGTATTCTTCTTACCTCACCGTGCAGATGTTACAAATGAAATATCGAAAGCCTATTTTTGTGATTTTTCGGTGGAAGAAGTTTTCAATCGCGGGGAATTCGATGGATGCGGTCAATTTACACCAAAAAATTATCCCGGGTTTAAACAGGCAAATTTTCGTGATTTTTCGGTGGAAGGAAATTTTGGCCGCGGAGAATTCAATAGATTCGGTCACATTACACAGAAGAGTATCCTGGGTGTAAACAAGCATAAGTAGTTTTTATTGCTTCTTTGATATGAAAATGACCAAATTTAAAACTTGAATGTGCTTCTATGAAGTTTTTCATGCATGGTTGAGGCCCAAAAAAAGGTGGAATAGTTCATTAGAAAATTCCCCTGAAAAAAAGGTGGACTAGTTGGAAAGGTATTTCTCCACATTTGAGTGAAGTCAACCATCAGCTCGCATATCATTTTCAACCAGTGTAACATACATGCTAGCGCAATACTGTAAATATAGTGTACACAATGTGATATTCATTTATTAAATATAATTTCATTTATTAATCTATCGTATCAAGGGTGTCCGGAATCCACACCCAAACATTAGTATAAATTTATGTGAAGCACTTTGTTTTGATCATCCCACACCCCATTGACCCAATTAAAGAGGGACATAATTATTTGCACATTGGCACCTGGCCCTCGTAATGCACATGAGAATATACATTCCATAAGTACAATAATTCCCCCCAGACGCGTAAACACACCTGCCCATGTAGAAAGTACAGAAATCTCGACCCAGACAGAAGATTTAGGAGGAATGCATGGAAAACTGAAAAACACATGAAAAACTAAAAACCATAGGCGGCAAAGCATACTGTAGATTAAAGGCATGTAAGCCTGGAAATTAAAGGCCAATTCATACTTGTCTTTTGCGCGGCACGCAAGAGCATAGAGCACAGTGGGCGAGAAATAGAGCATAGAGTACTAGAGGCGCAGCATAGAGCACCTCTAAGCTATCGCGGGTGCTCTTGGAAATAGAGCAGGGCGTAGGTATACTGTAGTCGATTTAATTTAACTGTTTGAAATTCGTCGGCACCTCGTTTTTCGACCGGTTTTCTCGCAGTTTTCTGGGTTTTCATCGAGAAAAACCGGGTTTTCTAACGAATTATAATTACGCAAAGATTTTTTTGAAATGACAGAAAATTTTAGGAAAAGGGATGGCAGGAGAGAAGTGTGTTAAACGGATAAAAACGAAAAAAATGAGGGAAATTTTCAGGTGGTTGGCGCCGGACCCAATCCCAACATACAACCATGCCTGTAATTGGGGGCGTGGGACCCAACCCATACCTGTAATTGGGGGGGGGGGTGAGGGCATACATGTAATTATTTAGCATATTTTAAGGCCCTGAATTTAGCATATTTTAAGTATTTTTTAGCCAGACGCGCAATTTTTTTGGTCATTTTTTTACCTTTTGGGCAAAATTTTTGACTTTTTGTGAACACTCGAGATCCCCCCTAGGATTTTGGCCAACTGGCTACCCCTCGGCAAAAAACCCATTTGCCCCTCCCCCGACCCTGGTGAGCTGTTGCATGTATGATAAAATTCTTCAGAAAAAGTGTAGAGAATTTTAAAATCCAATTTCTTACTACTAGGATTTCCATACGTCGTTAAATTTTTGGTGATCCGGTTCCACCCATTTGAAATCACTACCTTGTTATGGTGGTCAGTAGTAAGGCCGGCCCGTATAGGTCGTACGCTTAAGGATACTCCTATCTTTTGTGTACGACCTATAATTTGTCATTTTCGGTCGATTTATAGGTCCTACAGTAAACATATACGGACGACTTTTGGCGGATTTACAGGTCGTACAGTAAACATATACGGTCAATTTCTTCGTCGATTTATAGGTCGTACGATTAAGCATACAGGCTTTAGAGTTACCGTAATAGTAGAATTACGGTAATTTCCAATTATGGTAATAGTGGAGTTATGGTGATAGATGTGTTACTGTAGATGAAAAAGGAAAATTGATGATGAACGGAAAAAGAAAAGGGAAAACTAAAATGAACAAAAAATGGAAAAGAAATAAAAAGAGATCATGTGTAAAAACGGCTTCCCCTCTGGGAAGAGGAAGCCCTTCAAAAATTTGCACCCCGGACCCCCTTTGTCAAAAGGGTGCCACGTGCAGGTGTAAATATGTTTCGGAGGTCCCATTTCTGAACAATCGTTCAAGTCAACAAATGTCAGAATGGTCAATCTGGTCAGTAATGGTCTGTTTAATGAGTAAAATCTCGAGAGAGTCAATACGCGATGAAACATTATCCTTACGGGTGCATGCGTATAAAGTTTGATGTTCTGCCAAAAATGACCAAGAAGGTCTTTTATAAAAAATGACCAGAGCGAGCTGGCCATAAAAAGCATGTAGACAAATAAGGTCTTTTATAGAAAATGACCATAACGAGCCAGTCGTAAAAAGCGTGTAGAAAATTTGGAGAGTTGACGTACAGTTAAGCATACAGATTGGGGAGTTATCGTAATAGTAGAATTACGGTAATTTTTCTATTATGGTAATAGAGGAATTAGAGTAATAGATGTGTTACTGTAGATGAAAAAGGAAAATTGATGATGAAGGGAAAATGAAAAAGGAAAACTAAAATGAACAAAAAATGAAACAGAATTAAAAAGCGATCGTGTGTAAAAATGGCTTCTCCTGTGGGCAGAAGAAGCCTTTCAAAAATTTGCGCCCCTGGACCCCCTTTGACAAAAGGGCGCCACCTGCAGGCGTAAATATGCTTGGAGGCCCCATTTCTGAACGATCGTTCAAGTCAATCTCAAACCGACAAATTGGTCAGTAATGGTCTGTTTAATGAGAAAAATCTTGGGAGAGTCAATACACGATGAAACATTATCTTTACGGGTGAATGCGTATAAAGTTTGATTGACTGCCAAAATGATCAAGAAGGTCTTTTATAAAAAATGACCAAAACAAAATGGTTGTAAAAAGCGTGTAGAAAAATTGGAGAGTTGAAAAAATCTTTACATATCAAAAAGAAAAAATTTTTAATTCCATGCAACATTCTACTTTATTGTAAAAATCATTTAATCCAACCATAAGGAAATGTACAAAAATTACGTTTCAAAATACGTTTATCATATACTACGCAAAATTTTTTCAAAGTTTTACGAGTAACAACTTTACGATCTTGCTGACGCTCTATACGGAGACTATGTACATCTACTTCTTCTTTTCCATTGTTTTTTACAAAAGCAAAAACCATTCGACGAAGCGAATAAAAATTAACTTTTTTCATAGTATCTGATGACAAAGTGATATGGCGGACTTTGATTACGTGACGGTATTGGTCTGTAGATGGACTGTACAACCTGTAGGCGTAATTTTTAGGACCTCCACTGACAAATTCGGTAAAGTAAGATCCAGAACCATATTCACGTAACTCGTCAGTCATTTCACCAAGACACCAACCAGTGGGTACCTGATATTGTTGTTTGTCAACTGCTGACAGGTAAATAATACTATCCGTGTCAAAATACAATACTCGACTTTTTAATCGCTCAATGTAAGAATATAACTTTAGTCGAGCTTGAGCCGTTGTATAAGCTGCAATAAGGGGATTCCTTGTCTCAGCTAGGAGACTGCGGAGGTCCTTGATGAGGCCCTGCATTTGGAGTAAGGTTTATTCTTTGTTGTTGTAGGTCTGGGGAACCGGACTGTTGCACTATCACTGAGGCTTAGCCAAGGGATCAGTTCTAACAGGTCAGTTCAGACCAGAATATATCTTTTCTTACGCCTCTTAAGGAAAGACTTGCACAACAAGTGGTGGCTTTTAACTCCTTACCAGGGAACTTCGTAGTCAGACTAGGAGAAAAGAAAATCCTCCAGGTTTCTATCCAAAGTTAGCAGGGTTTAAAATGCCTAATGAAAGGATACCAAGAGGTAATACTTTGCATAGATCACCACCCAGAGTGGCGAGTGCTGGGAATCTTGTCAATTTGGGAGACAGAGATCAGTAACGGCATGCTGCTCCGGACCCAGTGATCCCAGATCAAACTCCCACGAGGGTTCAACCATTGCAGCAAAATGCAATGCATTTCACGCCGCAAGATGCAGGCGTACCAATTGACCGCCCACCAGTGATTGCCATCGATCCGCAAGAGGCAGGCCTGGCGAATCTGAACCCAGACGCCCATGGACCCCCGCCACGAAATTTGAAAAGGTCACCGCCGCCAAAGGTCGAATTAGCAGGACCAAAAAGGGACGTTTTTACGCCCCAACTTCCACCAAATTTGGAAGAAAGGGACCCCGAAATCGACCAACGATTAGAGAGGATTCCCCAGGAGCAAGAGCGATTCCAACTTCAGGAAAGAGCTCCCGAAATGTCCAATCAAGAGTTGGCGATGCAGCTACGCAAATTAAAAGGGACCGTCGAAGCTTTGTTCGACATAATCGCGAATGCCGCCACCGAGGACAATAAAAGGGAAGTGGACAGGCGCCGACAGGAGCCGGATAGACAGGTTAGACCATGTGTTAGGGTTGCAGAAAGAGACAATCGTCTCACTGCTGAAATGAATGCAGGCGCAGGGCCTAGTAATAGGCCTGAATTTGATGAAGGGCAAAGGCTTAACTTTGAGCCCAAAAGTTGGAGAGGTCCAGCTAGAGATCTTCGATTTGAAGGAGCTGAGCAATCGGCAGACTTCAGGAATCAAAATCAGATAGCTTTGCAGCATCCAACTTTAACAAGAGTGGTCTATGATGGTAGAGGAAACATAGTTGACCCAAATACCCTTAGACCAGATCAATTGGCATGTTTCCCATATAGGGACTACAGGTTTGACAGAGACAATATCCCATCAAATCAAGGAGGTGTACCACCTCAACGAGATCGAAATCGAATTATGCTGCAATCCCTCAACTCTGATCTTGATCCAGTATTAACAGCAGCTTATGATCAGAGGGAAGTGCCATCAAATAATTTGGCACAAGAGATTGTAGTCAGGAATATCGTTAAAGGTGTGTTACCCAAACTTCTAGATGAGGGTATGGTAAATCAGCAGGTGCTTAGCTTCTTAACAGCACTTGAAGGGGAATTCCGTAGGGATACACCCGAATCAGCTAAGTATGAAGCACTGCTGAGGCTTTCTAAAGGTAGACAGAAGGCTGTTGCAGGAGACAACATGACCTATAGGGAGGCCAGGAGAGCCATCATAAATGTCTTTGCACCTGAGTGTAACCTGGAAATGTTAACCAGGGAATTATTTGAGATCCAACAGAGACCCAATGAACAGGCCCTAGAGTTTTTAAAAAGGGTCAGTATTCTAGTGGAACTAGTCAAAGGTGATTGAGACTTCATATACACCTTCATATATAAGAGTGACCCCACGTTCCAGTCTGAACTAAAGAATTCTAAACATACCTTTAGAACCTGGTATGATCTAGCAGTAGAGGTTCATGACATTGAACGTAGATATAGGAATGCCTTTCAAAGATATAAACCTAAGGGTACACAACAGGATCCTATTGTTATTAATGAAGTAGGTATGCCTAGTGGCCATGATCCTGAAATTTCCGTAGTTGCTAGGAATCAGTCAGAAGGATATCAGCAAGGCCAGAGACAAAGGTTTCGGCAACCATATCAAACTGTAGGTAATCAGGTACAGGCCAACACCCAAAGGTCAAGGAGTGATTCTCCTGAAATAGAAGAGATTCCAGTTCGGGAAGCCCCTAGGGCTCAGACCGAAAAAGGTAAGAAGGAATCCCTTCTATTAAAGATATCTAAAGAGATGGTACAACTGGTCCAAAGGTTGATCAGCTTCAGCAAAAGGTTGATAATAGGCAAATGGAAAATCGGTCTGATGTGGCCATACCTAGTACCAGTCAGGGAGGTCAAGTTTCCCGAGATCCGACAAAGCTATGGTGTGAGTTCCATAAGAACATAACACATAATACTGCAGACTGCAGGACATTAAGAGTGTTGTCCGAGCGCAGGAGCAGAGGCAGAGCCAGCTTCCCTACCTTCAACAGGGGAGGCTTCAACACTTTTGCTAGAGGTAACTATAGAGGTAGAGGAGGTTACCCAAATGCCAACTTTAATAGTAGAGGTACAGGTGCGTATAATATAGGCTATTCAGGTTATCAGGATAGCCATGAGAGTTATCAACAGAATTCTGATTATAATGAATTTCTGGAATTCAAGAAGCAAAAGGAGCTGCAGAAGCAGTTCCAACAAATGCAGCAATACCAGCAGCAGGCTGCATTACAGCAACCTCAGCCACCTCAGGCTATTATGGGTCCAACTCAGACTCTTCAACAGGGTCAATTCACAAATCAGCCAACCCAAAAGGATTATTCAAGTGTAATGGTTGCAAGGCAATCACAAATGAGTCTTTTAGGTGAAGTAAATCAGAGAGTGAGTTGTCCAAATGTTGTGTTAGGTAGCATTGTGCAAATGAATGCAATTGCACCACAAATGGTAGTACCATCGGTACAAGTAGTAAAGAGGGGCACACCAGCTAGTCCTCAGGAACAACATTTGCTGGATACATACCCCCGAACAGCCCCATTCCATATTGAGGTTTTTATAGGAGGTCGTAAGACACTGGCTTTAATTGACACAGGAGCCCAGTGCACTGTCATGTCGGCTAAGTTTCTGAAAGAAACTTTGGGCCCGGATTACACTGAATATCCAAGGATATTAAATGTTACTGTAGCCAACCGTAAGACAGTCCAAGCCCATGGGTATATCCAATTTAGGATGGATACATTGTGTGGACAGTTCCCCATAAAAGCAATTGTTTTACCTGAAGCAGGTGAAAATGTAATTGTAGGAACAGACTTTTTGGCTCATCCTCAGGTAGGAGCCATAATAGATTTCAGGAATAGGACTATGACGCTCAACAACCATCAACAACGGATATACGTGACGCCGGACCAGCTCCAATCGAATTGTGGAGAGGTCATGACCACGAGCGCCACGGAATCCACGGCGAGCGCCGCCGACCAGTATCAGCCAAAGATTTGTCTGCTAAAGGTTTCGGTGTCAGTGGTGAGTGTGAATCCCATCTACTTACCAAGTGGTACTGATATACTTCTGAGAGCAAAACTTTGGGATATGGTAGGCGAAAATCGCCTTAATGGAATCATCATAGAGTCTGAGGAAAATGAGGAAAGGTTCCACATTGACAGTACCATAGTTGATGGTACCAAAGATGATTTTGTAGTTATGGTATCCAACAACACAGGATCAGGATGCCATTTGAAAAGAAATCAAATAATTGGCCATACTAATTCAGTGTTGTGTGATACTGATAACCAAGATCAACTCAAGGGGAAGATAGTTGAGGATCTGGAGAAGCTGCAAACTTGTGCAGTTCAAGCTAGACCTGAAGCTCCTCAATCGGATGAGAAAGCATTCAAGGAAGCTTTGTACAATATGCTGGCTAAATCCAACATACCATCAGAGCAATTGGAACAAGCTCTACGATGTCTCCCAAAATATAGAGACCTGTTCAGCTTGCCCAATGATCCTCCAACTACTACACCCTATTTGACCTGTAAAATAAATACAGGCGATGCAGCACCTGTGGCAAAAAGGTACCACAGGACTGCCATAAATTTACGGCCACATGTTCGTGAGCATGTGCAAGACATGCTCAAAAAGAGTGTAATTGAGCCATCAAAGTCGCCTTGGGCAGCTCCGTTATTCCTTGTAGGTAAAAAGGATGGTACCAAGCGACCAGTAGTGGACTTTAGGGGTATAAATGATGTTACCAAGGATGATAAGTATCCCATTCCTAGAATGGATGACTATCTAGACTGTTTAGGTAAAGCAAAGTTTTATACCACCTTAGATCTCAAATCAGGGTATTGGCAAGTGCCAATGGATGAAGAAAGCAAGGAAAAAACTGCTTTCATATGCCAAGAAGGGCTTTATCAATTTAAAGTCATGCCCTTTGGCCTAAAGAATGCGCCAGCAGAGTTCCAGCGTATGATGGAAAGAGTTTTGCATCCATATGTGTGGAAAATCTGTCTAGTTTATATAGACGATATTATTGTGTTCTCAAATACGTTTGAGGAACACCTAGTTAATCTAGAGCTAGTCCTGCAAGCTCTAAGAAAGGCTCATTTGACCTTGAAGCTGGAGAAGTGTGAATTCCTGCCAGAGAGAGTTCATTTTTTAGGACATATCTTAAATTCGGATGGAGTTTCCCCAGATCCGAAAAAGGTCAAAGCTATTAATGATTTCCCATTCCCAGAGTCTAAACGAAAACTGCAAAGGTTTTTAGGAATGTTGCAGTGGTGTAAGAAGTTCATACCAGGGTTAGCTAAACATGCTAAACCATTGTATAAATTAACTGGGAAGAACTGTGTTTGGGAAATTACAGAGGTTCACCATCAGGCTTTTAGGAGCCTGAAAGATGCACTATTGTCAGTGCCATTTCTAAGGTATCCTGTTTTGGACAGGTCTGCGGACTTTGTCCTTCAAACAGATGCTAGTGGAACGGCACTAGGAGCAGTCCTTTACCAGGAGACCAAGTCCGACCACTGGGTAATTGCTTATAATAGCAGAATTTTAAAGGCGGATGAGAAAAAGTGGTCAGCCACGGAAAGGGAGTGCTTGGCAATAGTGTATGGCTTAAAGTTATACAAGCACTACCTAGTAGGTCATAAGGTGATCATAAGAACTGATCACAAACCTTTGTTGTCAATGAAGGTCAATGCCATGACCAATGGTGAGTTGAAGAGATGGTACTCATTCATCTCTCAGTTCAACCATAAGCTAGAGTATGTGCCTGGAAAACAGAATGCCATGGCAGACTTTTTGTCCAGGATGGATGAACCAGACGATCAAGCGGAAAAGATACCGCCAAAATGGGAACATATGTTCTCAAGGGATGAACGAGAGTCTGAAAATCTGAAAGATCTTGAGGCACAGCTAATTGAGAAAAAGCATCTCAATTTGGTAAAGAGATTCAGAATTCTGACAGATCGGAATCCTGAAGACAGTACTCCATTATATCCGGAGCCTAAAGGTAAGAAAAATAAGAGGACTGATATGAGTCCGAGATTCACCCAGATATATCCAGAAGATTCTGAGGGTGATCTAGAATCAACCTCGCCTGTAGACTTGATGAATGCCATAACTACAAGGAGCATGGCGAAAGAAGCGGAGAAGAGTGATCAGGCTCAGATCCAGCCTGATGGCAATCAGGGTCAGGAAAAGGTAAGTAGGGGAAACCAGGAGAAAAGTAAGGAAAAAAGAGTTACCTGGTTATACCCAGAAAAAGAACAGGAGTTTACTTTGGCAGATCCCAAAGAAAATGAATTGCCAAAAGGGTTAATTAGAGATGATCTCATGGCCCTCTTGCAGAGAAAAGACGAGGTGTTACGACCATACTTTGATAGATTGGGTCCAAATGGGACAACCAAGTATCACAGTGGATTTTATATCCAGAATGAAGTGTTATACCGCGAAGCCGGACAGGGATCGGATGATCAGGTGGTCATCCTGTCCTGCCTTAGGGACAATACTTTGCACCAGTACCACGGTGCCGTAATGATGACTCATCAGGGGTTCAAAAGGACCCTTGCTATGATTAAAAAACGGTTCTGGTGGCCTGGAATTGAAAAGGATGTCAGGCACTGGATAAAGTTTTGTCCAGTATGTCAAATGGCTAATCAGGGAAACACAGAAATTCCTCCACTGATACCAATTATTCCACAAGGTCCTTTTGAAATAGTATCAGTGGATATCATGGGTATTTCTCCACTTAATGAGAAGAGACCGTATGTCATAGTCTTTCAGGACTTTTTTACAAAGTGGGTTGAAGCCGAACTGATCCCGGATCAGTCAGCTAGCACTGTTGTAGATACTTTTCTACAATCAATTGTATTTAGACACGGGACTCCACAGAGACTACTCAGTGATAGAGGAGGTTGTTTTACCTCAGATTTGATGAAAGAAATCTGCAAGTTACTAGAGTGTCAAAAAATTTATACAACAGCCTACCATCCACAAGGTAATGGTATGGTAGAAAGGTTCAATCAGACACTCATTAAACAGCTCAGAAAGGTGGCCATTGAGGAGAAAGATAATTGGCCAAGATACTTGAGAGCCGTGGTGTTTGCTTACAATGCCACACCACTTGCAGCCACGGGGCAATCCCCATTTTCATTGCTTAGAGGTCACGAGGCAACCTTCGGGTTAAACTTATCGAAAGCATATGACATTGTAATGCCAGACAGCAATGCAGAGGCATACAAATTTGTGTTGACCAATCATTTACTCAACCTCTATGAGGATATTGCCAAAAATATCCAGAGTGCTGCCGAAAAATCGAAGAAATACTTCGATAAAAAGTCAGAACAAAATGGGTTCAAGGAAAACGATTGGGTTCTGCTCAAAGTAGACAAGCAGAAAAAATTAGGACTACCATGGTCCGGTCCGTTCATAGTTATGGACATATCGCGAGAAGCGGAGAACGTTGTGTGTGACCATTGTACATTGGGACAACCCGCTAAATCGCCAAACTGTTTCAATCAGCAGGTTGAAACATTTTCGTTACGAGACCACTAGGGTCTTGCCACGAATAGTGCGAGCCAATCAGGACGCGCCACGTGACGAAAATACGTCATTTTCCAATATGGCACAAACAGTTACGACTGGAGCGCCAAACCAAACGAAATCATTTGGAAATTGGCTCAAGGCGAATCTATGCGCGATCTGGCATTGATTTTTTAAAATTATGTACATATCTCGCGCATGTAGGTACTAAATTTTAATTAAATATGTATTATTTTGTAATATTTATTGCATTTATGTAATGCTCGTATTAATTTTGTAAATTTTTCATATTTATCTCAGACTTTGGGAAAAATTCTTCGGGATTTTAGACCAAAGTGACAACCCAAAATATTTCTGATATTTTTTCCAAAAAATTACATTTTCAAATTTTTCATTTTTTCTAAAATCAAATTATAGCTGTCCCGCTTATCTGAATTCTAAACTTCCATCGGAAGGAAGAAGTAAAATATTCCCCGCACCGCGATAAAAAGGAAATTAGCAGAACTGCTAGATTAAACTTTTTCAGCATTCAAAATTTTTAAATTTTATAAATTTATTAATCGAAAGAAAAATTTCGAAAAGAAAGGAAATGGGAAAGGGCGCGCGGAACCGCCAACATGCTCCGACGCGCGAGTGGTCACACACAGAGCACCACGTTGAATTTGGCAGGGCCCAGCACCGCCAAGATAATCGATTTTTCTTTATTGACGGTAAGTTTCGAACTTATTTTTATCAAACATTTTTGGAAACCGCAGGTAATGCCCAGAAGTCACTGGAAGACCAGCTCGGCGCCCTAAAGGGCAGACGAGGTTAGAACTTAGAGGGAACAAAAAACGGGAGTACTGAGAAGCGGAAGCACGAAGCCAAGCAGGGAATTTCCAATTTGGAAATATACCTGATACCACCGAGAGCTATACGATTCAAGGGAAACCTAGAACCTTGGGTTCAGCCCGTTTAAAGTGTTATCATCAAAAATTTATCAAGAATTATTTATTTTCAAATCAAATCAAATTATATCACTTTTTTGATATCTAAATCATTAAAAATTATCAACTTCGAGCGCTATAAAAATTGTAAATACAGCGCCATAAATGGAGCGTAGTTGGTCGCTCAAGCAGCTGGTCAGAGATTGGTGTCCAATCAAGTGGTGGACAATCGGATCAGGTCTACCCTCCCCAACATATAGAGGTAGCAAGGGTAAGATTTGGTAAGGTGTTAGTTGCCTACCAGCACAATGTTTGTACATCAGTGGCTCACTTAACAACCCTGCACTAAATTTATTTCCTGCGAAACTTAACCTGCTTGGTGTTGTGGTGCTGGTGTAATATAGACCCAAAAATACGCTGAAAAAAGGGGAATAACCACTGAAATTAATAGTATCTTATGTTTAGATTATAACGTCAAGAGGGTCGTGCGAATCCACGAACTGGATCAGTGGTTCAAAGCCACATTTGGATACTGGCCGGCTAATCCCAAGGAACCTAGAATGGTAGACATCAGGAAAGTCAGCCAGGTACTCCACCTCATCCGAGAAGTTTCAATCTTCAGAGGACAGCCAGTTTGTGGATTTGATGTCGAAAAAGTCCATCAGGATAAAGTCGCGGCCTTGTTTAAAATGAGAGAGGTCGACAATCCGATGGGAAAACAATTTGCCCGATACGTAAGCTTCGCGCTAACCAATGGTCAAACGTACGTTATTGATACCACGACAATGATGCTCAAAGAATGGACCAGCCTCCATGATTTTCTAAATTCCGACATGCTGTTCGCCGGATATTCAGTATTGGACGATCTGGTGAGTATTTATAACGTATGTGGTGCAGGGCGAGAAAATAAGGACAGGGATAAAACTGTGCCCTTAAGGGAACATCTTAGGAAGACTAAAGGTCGGTACTTTGATTTAGACCGTTTCGCCCTAACCATGGTAGGGGTTAACCTGGAGAAAAAGTGTTTTCAGACAGGTATTTGTCCGGAAACCTTCCGGTTGAAGGGACTGTTCACGGAATTTTATTTGATAGACGTGGGCCCTTACCAATATGACTTTTCACTAAAGGCGAACCGTGATCGGTTTGCCAAAAGAGGTATATAGCCGGAAGAGCTTAGGTACACTGCTCTAGACACATATTACTCTTTATTGGTCATGTTTGCTGCGATTCACTATGGCATGGCCGATCAGCTGCTAATGCAAATGCAGATTTTCGATCATGACAAGGTTGATCCCAAACAGATCAATACCGTTGCCTTACACTTTTACCAACAATATTTAATGATTCCAGGCAACGTGAATAGAGAAATGGGGTTAGGCACCCCAGTAATGGAAACTGATTAGGTACAGCCTAACATGGTCTATCACATGATGAAATGTGAAATGTACAACCGTTGGGCCGTACAAATGCAGGGAAATAACACCGGTTATTATACCGCACCCACGGAGTGTAATCCCATCTGTCCTCAGGGAGTTCAACTGCCAAGTGGTTTTTATCCACTGCTCCCCAGAGATGGTAAGCCAATGAAGGAAGACGGATACACTGAAGACAGTGATCCCGATGAAATCCAGGACGTTCAGATACCAGACTGGGTTAACATCGCAAAGGATATCTTGGAAAATCTCAAGTCAGGTGGAACCTATTGGGATTTAGACGGTAAGATTTCTTTGACGTTATACCAAAACGCTAAGCTATACTGGCAACAAGCCGGGAAGCCCCATGACATCCCACAGGAAGTGTTTTCCTCTAATAACCATTACCCAGTGGGTATTGAAGGTCACAGGCAGGCCTATAAGACCAATTTTTATACGCCAAATTTGGCCAAAATATCAGGCATGTTAGATGAGCGAAACTTTTTGGAGTTAGAGGTCATCTGTAAGTTCATGCCATTGGCCTATCACTTGGCATGGCCTCACTCAAGAGCGGAGTGTGATTACCAAGCTAGCACTCTGCTAAATTACAACTTTTTAAATAGTTATTCTAGAGAAGGACAGGAAATGATAAAGCGCATGTCCTGGAAGTTAGGCGACTGCCTGGCTTATTATTTAGAGCTAGCAGCAACGCTACCGCCATCGGAACCCCGCTTTCCATCCAAGAAAGGGGTATATGCATGGCAGAATCGGTTCGGATTGGTCCCGCTATGATTTCGAGAAGCCAAAGAAATATTGCAAATCGGCGACGACAAATCGCTATTGAAGGACGAAGCCTACAAGGTAAACCCTTACTATTATGTAACCTTTTACTATGTAGGCTTCGAGACTTTGACACCGGGACTGCGGTATCTGATGACGGAAAACGCATCGCCGACCGATTATCCAATGACCTATGCACCATGCAACCCGCTCGAGCTCAGACCGGAGTTTGTCAGCAAAAGCTTCCGGGAGAGGACAATTGCTTCGAAGATGCCTGGGTATACGCTAACCTATACCCCAGCCGGTGAGTTGGTATCAAAAGTACCATTAAATCGTCCCTCTACTTCCCAAAGGGTGCAAGCCGGAGGGACCGGACAAGTTAAAACGCAGCCGCAAGCGCCAGCGCCAGTGGTCAAAGCTACACAACCAGCTTTGGACACTGCTGCTATGCGAGCAGCTGCAGTAGTAGTCGTGGTGCCACCACCAACGCAAGCAGCGGTGGCACAGCCGCCTCATGTAGCTCAGATACAGCAGCCGGCCGAGCCTGAGCCAGAAGTTGTCACTATTATGCAATCGGTACCTCCGGCACCAGCTGTTTTGCCAGCTAAAGTAAAGCAGCTCTTGCCGAAGATACAAAATCCATACTCTGAGTCTAGTTCAGAGGAGGATGTTGATGAAGAAGAAGAGGAAGGTGAAATTCTGGAATCTGAGGGCCAGACATCGGAGAACAAGGATGCGATGGAGGCCAAAACTCAGAAACAGGCTATTGAGGAGGAGAAAATCCAGACTCAAATTGATGAAGCAGTAACTAAAATGTCGGGAATTGATGTCAGACTGGAAAAGATGCAAGAGGCATCCCAGGAGATACCCGTGAAAGCCAAAGATCCTAGGGATCATGATAGACAAACGAAGCAGGAGGCCCTACAGGCCAAAATCGAAGAACAAAGAAGGCTGACGCAGCAGGAATTCCTGCATCAGAGGGCAATTCAGAGAAAGCTGAAGGAGCAAGCATTAGCCGATGACAGCTCAGATTCAGCTATTGCAGCAACAGAGCTGATGAAGAGGGGAAGAATTGCAGAGGAAGGAATTCCTGGAGTTTATTCCCCAGATAAAGTTCGGCAGATGTTAGCTGAAGGTATGTCAGAAAAATTTATCCGACACTTGGCCAGAGAAAAGGTAAGGGGTAGGAAAAGAATAGGTAAGGCCAGACAACGCAGACTTGCAGCTCAAGGTCAGCAGCAACAAGGAGCGGCCGCCACCGGATCTGAAAACGACGCCTACGACACGGCCGAGGAAACCACGACCCCAGAATATTCGACAAGCCAAAAGTCGAGAATGGAGACTACGAAAAGTCAAACGAGGACGGAGACAGCAAAGAGTCAGATGTGAACGGAGACCTCCAGAGGCCAGATGAAATTGGATAGGACAACAGCGTCCACTGCAACTGCTTCGTACACTCAGACGAGAACGGTATCGAAAACCGGCGGAGAGGTTAGTACGTCATCTGGCAAGAGTAAATCCGTGCCTACCAGCT
This sequence comes from Romanomermis culicivorax, assembly GCA_963922205.1. Lineage (NCBI taxonomy): Eukaryota > Metazoa > Nematoda > Enoplea > Mermithida > Mermithidae > Romanomermis > Romanomermis culicivorax. The sequence continues at coordinate 1,663,070 of CAWUHX010000018.1, read as the reverse complement.
ATACCGCAAGAAGTAGCAAACCTGCGGGAAGCGTTTTGGTAAAGCCCGATCTTGAATCGGAGGAAAAGTTGATCAAGAAGGTCAAACTGAATGTGGTGGTTAACAGACCCAAGAGGGAGCCACAGCAGTTTGTCACTCCTGGTCAATTAGCTGAAACTCTGATTGATTATTGGGAGTGGCAAGGGGAACAAAGGCGCCTAATTGGGCCGATCTCATTCCAAAATCCAGAGGTCGCTAATTATTTCACCTTTGATCGCCAAGAACGGCCGATCATTTATAGAATGGTCAATGATGCCATGGCCAAAATTCATGAAAACTACCGCCAACAGTTCGAAATGCAGGGGGGATTTATGTTTGACGGAGAGCGCGTCCCTGAGGAAATCTGGGAATGGATCATTTTAATTCTTATTCCCAGATGGCTTCAGGACTATGATGCCTCAGACGTCTTTACGGCCATTAGGTATGTGACCCTAATGATCTTTCTACAGTTGGATTTTGCGCCGATCACGCCAACGGCAATTGGTAGGTGGTATGCCCAGGCGTGTTCGTTTGTGAACAGACAACTAGTCGTTGAGGCCCAGGGAAACCGTGTAGACGATGTCTACATTGCAGCCTTTAATCAATATATCTTTATGGGCTCGCAAAGGTTAAACCAGATGGGTGTTAAGAGGAAGGCACCAGGCGATGACAGGTCGCAAGCTGATAAATATCAGCGAACGGCTGCCAAGAGCCCAAGTAAGTTCAAGGTGCCTAGACTCCCTCCGGCTAAGAAACAACCGCCGACGATACAACAATCGTCTACTGCGACCAGCCAGAGGTCGTATAGTGAGGCTGCTAGCACTTCTTATAAAAGTCCACTTTCTCGATCAAAATCAATATCATCAAAATCTCTCAATTCAACTTTCCGGACTCAAAAACCTCAATGCAGCAGCTCCACTAGCAGTGGTCCAACACAAAGGCAGCAGGGGAGAGACGATATGTTCTCAAAGCCGGCCCGGTATAGGGCTAGACTGGGGTATGACCAAGGTCAACCCTGAGGAGGCTTCAGAGGGCGCCCTCAGCGACCCTATAGAGGCCGAGGATCCTGGCAATACCAAGGTCAAGACCCGGAGGCCCAGTTCCATAATCCGAACTTCGAGTCGCTTGGTAGACGCAGTGGAAGCCAACAAGGCCGTAATCAAGGCCAGGATGGAGGTCAGACCCGAGGCCAACCAGGCCAGAGGGGCTACTATCGAGGTAGACCTCGAGGAGGTTACTGAGGCGGCGGGCATCAGCAGTAATTAGCCGCACAAATTTTGGCCCAAAATTTATCTTTTCGCATTTATTTTTATTAATTTCATAAAATATAAAATCCAAAAACACTAATAAAATCACAAAAATCCAAAAAAAATCAAAAAACAAAAAATCCAAAAATATTATTTAAATTTCGGTGCTGCTGGCGATCTAAAAAATTTCTTTTGACAAAACCGGTGCAAAACGCAACCGCAAAAACATTTTAAATTTTTGGCCACATTTTTTGCTCAATTTTTAGCGCATTTTAAATTTTGTGATACTCGTACATTCCCGCGTCGTCTTTTTGTATCGTAATATAATCTCGTATTTTAGTTCAATTTAGAAAAAAATAGAGATGCGGGAAATCGATTTGCATGCAGTTAGACGCACGGCCAACGAATTGTCACAACATGCAGACCGAGCGGCCGAGCCCGAAGCCAACCACATTCGGCACCGACGTCTACGTCGTTTTCCTTAGGGCAGGAGGTTATTCCATCAACGCCAAGGTCAAAATGGGCGTCACTTGCCAGTCATTGGGGCGAAGCCCTTGGTATTCGTTGTGTCCAACGACCAGCACAGGAGTCCGATTAGGACAGACTGTGAAACGGGAGTCCGAGTGAGACAAACTGTTTATCAGGAGTCAGCCGGAGTAGTAGATTTTTTCTTTTTGATTAATTCCTTTTAATGCCCGGGTAACCCGGCCAAAAGTTTTTTTTCTCCCTCCGGTAGTTCAGTTTCGACGCGCGAGGGATGTTGGGCACCCTGTTGATGCCAATTTGAGTGGGGAAATCGCCATGCAAATCGAGCAAAGGGACGACCAGCGGTGCAGACATTTGCATAGAAATGGAGCGCCAAAGAAAGACCAAAAAGATATAGTGAAATCATTCATTCACTATTATTGTTTTCTTTTATAATTTTTTTCGTATATTACTGCTGGCGTCCATTAAACTATTTCCCAGCGTATCAACTTTATTTGCATATTGCGAACTGTGGTGTAGCCACATTCTTTTTAATATTTAGCTGGAATTATTGTTTAATACATTCATTTTCTATTTAGATTATTCGTATCGGCGAAGGCGGAGGGCCAGAGGCCCAGGCGCCAGCTTACACCAGGTAAGCTTTGGGAAACCCCTTACGGGTTACACCCGAGTAAGTTTATCCCTGAGGGGATTCCTTGTCTCAGCTAGGAGACTGCGGAGGTCCTTGGTGAGGCCCCGTACTTAGAGTAAAGGTTCTCTTTGTTGCTGTAGGTCTGGGGAACCGGACTGTTGCACTATCACCGAGGCTTAGCCAAGGGATCAGTTCTAACAGGTCAGTTCAGACCAGAATATATCTTTTCTTACGCCTCTTAAGGAAAGACTTGCACAACAATTTTATTGGTTACTTTAATAGCTCCGCCTTCTTATAAATTTATAACTGAGTGTTTAGTTGTTAAATAAAAAATTTTTTATTTTGAAATGGATAGTAGTAATAGTACCCATTCAGAAACTTCTCACATTAGCGTTTGGGAGTTTTTTGGAAAACGTCTACCTTGAAACGAAGTGGTTTTCTTCAGTCAGGTCATACTAATATACACTTTAGTCATTACAGCTATAATAAATTTATCTCTCTACAATAATAATACACAATTGTGGGTTTGTCTTTTGTGCCCTTGTATAGGATATTTATTACCTAGCCCCGTACCGACAGTATTACAGTCATCTAATTCATTGAAGACCGTACCTACAGCAACAGCAAACAACATTATAAATAATGACAACCTTTGAAGATAAATTTTATATCACATTACCTAGTAATAGCAAAAATGGAAACAAGCCCTCTGATTTTTCAGCCCATCTACCTTACCGTTTAAAACTAGATGGAAGCTGGGAGGTAGGGCTAAGTGAAATAATATACCCCTATAGTTGGGCTACATTTACCAATCATGGTGGAGATAATGTAATAACGTTAATTACGGATGGTGTTGGAAATAAGGTCAAAAAAATTAAAGTAATAGTTTTTGAAAAACATTACTTTACCATATCTGAATTAATTGAAGAGTTGAATGCAAAAATTGGAGCAGCTATTGCCGGAACTAACATGGAAATCATGTTTTCATATGATGAACATAATAGAGGATTAGTTAATTTGAAAATAAAAAGTGGTACAATCTTACGTAAAATCGATATAAGCAAACGGTTAATGGAGCTTCTCGGATTTAGTGCTACCAATACTGAGGCCTATGCAACTGCTGATGATTTTTTAAATAGAGCTGTGAATATTAACTTATATACTGTTGGAGAGAAACCTCCAAAAAATTCTAACACACATATTCCACCATCCAAAGCTGTTTTTCTTGCCGAGCCTGGAACTAATCATTTATACATGTTAGGCATTCAACCACCAAATTTGAATGATTTACAGAATTTTTATGTTTACTGTAATATTATTGAAAATCAGATTGTTGGAAATACTTTAGCACTGCTTTTACGTATAGTAAATGTTCAGGGAAAATACAAAGATAATGTGAGTCGATTATATGAAACACCTCACTGTATACCCATTCAATTAAAAGAAATTACAGTACTCGAGATTAATATAAAAAACAGTATGAATGAGCTTATACCCTTTCAGTTTGGGAATGTTATAGTTAAATTACATTTCCGGCAACGTACTCCTTTATTCCTATAATCATAGTATCAAATTTTTATTTATTCATTCATTCATTTGCATTTGGACACGTTGTCCCCAGGTTGAATTTTTGCAAACGCTCTTAATTAATTAATTAATTCATTTAGTTGTTCCTTTTGATTTTCAAAGCAAAATATGCATACCGTATTTATCCCTGAAACCCTTGATTACTGGATCAAAATTTATCAACACAGCATTCAAGATAATCAATTTCAGTTAGGTGGTACCTTAGAAGGTTTCCGAGCAGCATACCCGTATTATTATAGACATCAAGGAGCTGGAGTTGGTAATTTTTTTAAGAGTTTGTGGCGTCTAGCTATGCCTTTGTTAAAATCTGCAGGAAAGCATGCACTTGCTGCAGGTTTCAAAATTGAAATGTTGTCAAAAAATGTTGTTGAAGGTCGTTCTTTTAAAGAAAGTGTTGCTGAGCATGGACGAAACGCAGCTGGTAGCTTATTACACGAAACGGGCGAGTGCATTCATAAAGGAAAAGGTTTAGGGAAGCGTAAACATATAAATTCTACTATACATATAAAAAGCAATAAAAAGTTAAATGATAGTCAGCGTCAACAACATCAACATCAAAAACAACATAAACGTAAACACCTGAAATGACGTTCCTCATTCTTAAAAAAGACTCCACCTAGAGTAGTCGGTTTCAAGAATATCTATTCAAAATGAGTAAATTTATTGATGCTGCATCGTCTCCTAGTAGTAAAACGGGGTTAGATTTATTTACCGTACCTCCAACATAAGTTGCTATTCGTAGAAGTTTTTGGTCTGAAATTCAATTACAAAATCCTTGTACTAATGAAGGACCTTACGAGTTTGTTATTTCACCTGATTCATATATGTTGGACTTATCAAAAAATTTTATATATTTTACTATTCGAATTACGAAAGCTAATGGCGCTGCTTGCACTTTAACAGCAGATGCCAACAACAATATCAGTGGTAACGTTGTGGCGCCAATTAATTTGATTGGCAAAACATTTTTTAAACAGATCAAGATGTACTTAAATGGAAAATCAATATCTGACAGGTAAGTTTTATAATTAAATGTATGTTTACCTTTTTTAATTTTAACATTTTAACATTTCAGTGGGGATAGATACGCTTACAGATCTTATTTGGAAATGGAATTGAACTATGGTTGTGATGCTAAGTCGAGACATGTTGCAGCTGCTGGTTATGCCTTTGAAAATGGCGATGTTCTTGATATAAAGAAAAACAAGGGTGCTTTGGAAAGAGTTCAGATGTTCAAAAACAGTACAGTTGTTGAATTAATGGCTCCTATACATGCCGATCTATTTATGCAAGAACGTTTCCTATTGAATCAATGTACTTTGAAAATTGATTTATACAGACATAGAGATGATTTTTGCTTGCAAAAATTTATATCTACTGACAACGAAGCTTATAAAATCAAGGTTAAAAGCATGTCTTTATTTATCAAAAAAGTTGAAGTTGTGGATAATATCAATCTAGCTATTGAATCCATGTTACAAAATACAGCTGCAAAATACCCTATTCGTCGATGTCATGTTACAAGTCTATACATTACAACTAGTCGTCGCTCAGCTCCTCTGAACTCATTGTTCACAGGTCCTTTACCTCGTCGTCTCGTTGTGGCACTCGTTGATGGTTGGGCTGCTAGGGGTGATTATTATCAAAGCCCCTTCAATTTTAAGCATTTCGGATTAAACGAAATTAAAATAACAAGTGGCACTACAACATTACCTACAACACCATATATGCTAAATTTTGAAGAAAACAAATATTTGCGCACTTTTGTACAATTATTTGAGGGTGTAGTAATTGGTACAGATAACAAGGGTAATGAAATTACTCGAAATTCTTTTACAACGCATAACACGGTTTTTGTTTTTGATTTGACTACTTGCTGTATGGATGGTAATTTTTGGGAACTTGTACGTGAAGGAACCACTAGTTTACAGATGAATTTTGGCGAGGATATACCAGATGGTGGTATTGAAGCACTTATATACGCAGAATTTGACTCTCTCGTAATGATTAATAAAAATCGTGAAACCTTTACGGATTATAGTATTTAAATACGTTTTATTTATATGTACATTTCATCTCATTTTTGTATAATAATAAAAATCACTTATAGTTGTTGTTGTTTATACAACCCTTCTCTTTAGCTATTGTTTAGAAATACTCTTTTAATTTATTCCTAATTATAAATGAACTTCCTTTTATTACTCCTTCTTTCCTTTATTTTCTCCTTTAATTCTACAGTACTATGTAATTATCTTGTACGTTCTTTTTACCCTAAGACCTGTTTGTGCCTATTCTCTACATATCGTTTACTCGTGCATCTCTAAATATCTGACTACAGTAAACCCTTTTTTATATTCCAGAAGTTGACACACACACACACACACACACACACACACTCATAGTAGAACTCTAAAGAAATTACCTCTACTATTAAATGCAATAAATAAAAAATTTTATTAATTTTAATTCAATTTAATTTATTTGTAACAAAATATACATATATACATATATACAAAATTTAAAACAAAATAAAATATACATATATATATATATATATATATATATACAAATTTTTACCTAAAAATAAAAACATTAAGTTTCAAAAATTTTGCAAAAATTTTTACTTACATAGATACTATAAACATACACAGCCATCACCGCCGCTGCCGTCGTCGCAGACCTCGCTAGAGGTTTCAGGCATATCCACTAAAATTTTTACAAAATTTAATAACTATTTTAGTTAAACAAAAATTTTTTACACTAATATATCATTTTAACTGTTAAGTAATAGGTACAAGATCTATCAATAGTCTTTATTTTATCATAAAATTTTTATCGTATAAATTTGTGTAAATATTTGAAAGCTTCTAGAATATTCTAGAAATGTTCTCCGGTAAGCTTAACCTACACATATTCATCTTGAAATATTCTAATAAAAGCTTATAATAATTTTACTCTCCTTAAATATAAAATTTATATATCTACGACGTGGTTTAATTATAACATCAGAACTTACTAGAAACGCGGTAGCGCCAGTCCTATCCTCTCCTTGATGTAGGGATCGTCGGCGTTTTCCCATTCAGCCCTCGCACCAGGGGGGAGGATATTCCACAGGTGCGAGGCTAGGTGGCTGTCGTCCAGCGAAGGGTTTTTGAACATCCGGCGTGGACGTTTCATAAAACCCCAAAAGGGTTTCTGTCTAGCCGGATATTCAACCCCTCGCTGGCTTTTCCACCAGCTCATGACGTCCACCGATGCCTCCTCCCAAAAGATGGATGCCCATGCGTCAACGTCGGCCGTCATTAAAAACGGCTTTAAATTAATAATATTATAAAATAGCATCCATATTAATTTTTAAATCAAAATATTTGTAAAATCATCGTACCGTAAGCCTCATGGCGGCTCTTAACACCGAAATAAACAATATGAATAGGGCCTCTATTGGTACTCTCAGGTGTCGCGCAGGTACAAAAATAAGAATGATTCTTCTTCTTCTATTTTTTCTATTTATACCTCTTTACCCTCATTAAACCTTTTCTGGTTTTTTCTGCTTTTTGGTTGAATCTTTTCCGTTTTTCTTTGAAGGTTCTCGACTCTAGGTTATTCTAGAAAACTATCAAAATAACAATAATCACCACCTTAATTGTTTTGGTATTGCGTCTCTTTAAAGGCTTTAGGCTCTAGGTTATTCTAGAAAACTATCAAAATAACAATAATCACCACCTTAATTATTTTGGTAAAGCGTCTCTTGCTACCGTGTTTTATAGAACCTTTGACCTTTTCTAGCATTTCAAATTGGTTTTAGGATCTAAATGGTTTCAGCTGTCTAACCTTTCTATGTTTGCTCTGGAAAACACTCTGTATACAAAATTGTATCTACCTGCATAAATCATCCAATATAATGTATTAATTTTCTATACGTAGAGTAACGTTCATGTATAGCTAGCCTTGATGATTTAGTTCTTTTCTTTTCTTTTTTTCTTTTTCTTTTCTTTTCTTCAAATATTTTTGTGGTATCAATTACTTTTTTACATCTAGAATATTTTTCATCTCAAGTGTTCACTTTTCTACATGCGCTTTATGCCCCACTCTTTTGGGTCATTTTTCTATAAAAGAATTTGGTCATTTAGGACCTTAGAAGTATAAACCCGTAGGGATAATGTTTCAAGTTTTATAGACTCTTACAGTTTTTATATGTGGAATTGAGCATTCTGATCTAAAAGACTGTTCTAATTTGGACGATCGTTCAGTATGCAGGGCTTCCGATTAGCTATTATGTGAACCTGCAGACGGCGCACCTCTTATTTTGGAGCCCGAGGGCGCTTTTTTTGAACGACTTCCTCCGTGGGTGGAAGGGGTCAATTTTATAAATGCTTTCTTTCTTTTTTGTTTTCCATTTTTTGTTCACGTTATCATTATTTTTGTATTTAGACTACAGTATTTTGGCCATAAACAAAAATAAAATAGTGTTTCAAAAGTTTTATAATAATAAGCTAGAATGTTGCATTGAATTAAAAATTTTTTGGTATGTAAAGATTTTTAACTCGTCAAATTTTCTACATGCTTTTTAGGACCGGCTCGTTATGGTCATTTTCTATAAAAGACCTTATTTGTCTACATGCTTTTTATGGCCAGCTCGCTCTGATCATTTTTTATAAAAGACCTTCTTGGTCATTTTTGGCAGAACATCAAACTTTATACGCATGCACCCGTAAGGATAATGTTTCATCGCGTATTGACTCTCTCGAGATTTTACTCATTAAACAGACCATTACTGACCAGATTGACCGTTCTGACATTTGTTGACTTGAACGATCGTTCAGAAATGGGACCTCCGAAACATATTTACACCTGCAGGTGGCACCCTTTTGACAAAGGGGGTCCGGGGTGCAAATTTTTGAAGGGCTTCCTCTTCCCAGAGGGGAAGCCGTTTTTACACACGATCTCTTTTTATTTCTTTTCCATTATTTGTTCATTTTAGTTTTCCTTTTTATCAATTTTCCTTTTCCATCTACAGTAACACATCTATTACCATAACTCCACTATTACCATAATCCAAAATTACCATAATTCTACTATTAGGGTAACTCTAAAGCCTGTATGCTTAATCGTACGACCTATAAATCGACGAAGAAATGGACCATATATGTTTACTGTATGACCTGTAAATCCGCCAAAAGTCGTCCGTATATGTTTACTGTACGACCTATAAATCGACCAAAAATGACAAATTATAGGTCGTACACAAAAGATAGGAGTATCCTTAAGCATACGACCTATACGGGCCGGCCTTACTACTGTGGTCTTTGCTTTGCTGGTTCCTAATCGCCTCTTCTACCTTCACCAGTTCGATTAAAATTTCCTTTGCCACGTCCAAATTCATAAATGTTATTGGAATCTAAAAAAATTTGATGAAATTTGGTCAAGGTTTGCCCAAAAAGTGCCAAGAGCACCATCGCGCACCTTAAAAAAATAGAACATGTTCTATTTTCCACGCAGACATGCTCGCGCCCCAAGAGCACACTGCGCGAGCTCAATTGAGCTCAACTCATAGTTATCGCCTCACCCAGGAGGCTAGAGCACTCGAGCACCAAAATTCAATTCATACCTACCACGTGTACACCCACGATGCTCCTGCAATTTGATTGGCTGATTGCTGTGCTCTTGCTCTTGCGCGCCTCACAAGAGGCAAGTATGAATTGGCCTTAGGAGTAAATTAAAGCAAGAGGCGTGGCTAAAGAAGCATACAGTAGACAGAAACAGGTAAGGGAAGCAGCGATTTGTTAGGCGAGCTGATGGAAGCCGACCTCCCACGATGCGAGGGCGTGGATCAAAGAACTGGTATAAAAGACAGAAAAACACGGAAAAAGACGGATTTTATGTTGATTTTGATTGCCGTTTATATATATTTTTATGCAAGTGTGAAACGTGGGTTATTTGCAAGGGATTGTTTTTGTGTTTTATATCGACGGCCAAAGCGATCGTCAAATTCGTTATATTTATTATTATAATTGTTGTGGCCCTTAATCGCCGTTTGTTCCCCCATCACCGTTTGTGGATCAATTAAAAAATCACTAGAACTGGTCGTTACACCAGAAAAATTTTACTGTGATTGATACATTGCTGTGGGGAGGACAAAATGCACAAAGCTGCCGAATATACTTTTCCATGGATACATGAAAAAATTTTTTATTGAGGGAAAGAATAAAAACTCAGTATTACAAAATGGGGTTTTTCAAACTCTAGCTCAAGATCTCAAAAATCTAGTCCATTACTTTTTCTAGCTTGGCAACTATCCAAGCAAGTATATTCTCCTTTTACAACTGCCCCATTGGGGCATTTTCTAATAAACTATAGTTACAAAATATGCATGCTTTGACAGTTCAACAAATCTGTTGTTCAGTTTATTACAAAAAAAAGTTGCAGTATGTTTCTTTACCCTGGACGTTAAAATCGGTTTGGTGACAATCTAAAATAAAATTTATTTAAAAATCGATCATCAGCATTTAATGATCAAGGTCGACGTCAGCAACTGAATTTATTTTTCGAATAGCAATCAATAATGTACACACTGAAAATTCTGAGTGAAATGACCATACGTGCACATTGGGAGTTTGGGGGGAGTCTTGACCTCGAAAGACTCTGCAGACTGCATCAGATTCTATTCCCCAACATTGACCAAGAAGATTTAAGAAGGAAAATGGAAGAAAAAAACGTCATGAGGATGAAAATTATGCTGCAGTTTAAGGATTTTTCTGAACAAAGCATATTTGATTCCAAAAGAGTAATATTAACTTTAAGAAGCGCTGACCAAGCGCATAGTTCCCGATATTTGGCTTCAGATAAACGAAATTGCTGCTTAGATGTTAGAAAACCATTCTTTTGGTTATCAAAAACTCGTTGAATGGTCGAAATATGGTTTCTTGTTTATGTCATGTAGGAATTGTTTTCAAGTCGTATAGCCGTATCAAATGTGCCTTCATCTTTAACAATTTTTCCAAATGAAAAGCGGCAAAAATCAGTACTCCTGTCCAAATCGTTTACATTGAGCTTTTACTGTACAAATGTTCACTCGAATAATTGTTGAAGGTTTGGTCAATATGCTCGTAAATTTCTAGTCCTGTATGATATATTTTTTATTAGAAATCTAAGATACTACTGCTTTCCACTTTCATTATTTAGAAGCATTTCAAGAAAAGCAGACCATACATCTACTTTGATTATCAAGCGATATTTGTTTTGTAACATCTGTACAATCAGCTGAAAAAATGATGCGATGAGAAAATTGTCATTTTTGAACCGTGATAATCAAGATACATAATATTTTTCTTATGAATATCGTTTACTTTAGTGTTAATATACCTATGAGCTCGTCGTGTAAATTTCATACTTAGTCTGCAGGTTTTAAAGTTTGTACATTGCATATCGCAGTTTACTGTACATATCCGCGAGCAAAACACAATCTGTATAGTTGCTTGTCTATACAGACTGCAGTCTGTATAGCCACAGCCTGAACAGTTTTCATCTGAGAAATCTACAGTAATTACACGTTCATACGCATTATAGTGAACTAAAGCGAATACTTGCAAGTTACTCCAATAGACATACACCTATAGCACCCCTCAAGCTCAGGCTCAGAGGGGGAGCGAACCTGCGCAGGCGTACCTCCTTCCAATACAGTCATAAATTGCCAAATTCCTTTCAAGCAGTTCATCAGCTGTTGATATTTGAAAATTTAGTTTACACTCTGAAACGTGCAGTCACAAAAAGTTTTCTGGGTGGTTTGCTCCTAGCCCTGTTTTTGAATACTGTAAGGGTTGTCAATTTTTGGGTCAATGGTAAATACAGGTTACTGTAGCTGAATAACCTGCAGATCAGACTAAATACTAAAAACGTTCTTGAGTTATTCTGTTTTCTTCAGGAACGCCAACGGAAACGTCAATGGATGGACGGGGATGGCAACGCTTAGGAAAAACGCCAAGGTAATTTTAAAAGAAAAACTTAGTCTCGCAACGAAATTATATTTCTTTCCAGCTTCCAATAGCCGCAAATCCGGACGGAACGAACCACGTTTTACTGGGCGACCCTACGACGATGTTGAAGAGCAGAAAAGAAAGCAGGTAAGCTAAATTTATTAGTGAAATAGCCAAGTAAAATGAAGTGATTTTTACATACAAAACAGACATATATATATAAAGAAAAAGACATAAAAACTAGGTTATGACGTCATAATTTCACATAATGTTAGATTCTAATCTTGGTAGGCCTAGTCGTATAAAAATAAAAAAGTTCGGTGACGTAAGGCAAAGAATCTTGGTACAATGTTTGCCTTTCTTGTTTGGCCTGTTTTTACAAGTTTGTGAGCGTGTAATCCCATTTATGTGAAATTTTATACCTTTCTTGTCATTTTCCCCACATACTGGATTTCTTGAAAGAGCGTCTGCATTTTTGTTGATTTTTCCGGCGCGATGTTTGATGTTAAGTTCTTGAAATTCTTGTAATGCTAGTCCCCATCTAGCTATACAACCTGAAGGGTTTGGTTTTGAAAAAACGCTTTGTAAGGCTGAATGGTCCGTAAAAACAGTGACGCGCTGTTGATACAAATAGTGATGAAAATATTTTACTGCCCAAACTACGGCTAGAGCTTCCTGTTCCGTAATTGCGTAATTCTTTTCTGCTTTCGTTAAACTTCTGCTGGCATAAGAGATAGGTTTTTCCCCATCTTCTGTTTTTTGAGATAAGACGGCGCCTAATCCTTCATTAGAAGCGTCTGTGTATAGGATAAAAGATGCATGAAAATTTGGATGAACCAACAGTGGCGCAGTCATTAATTTTTCTTTCAACGCGTCAAAGGCTTGTTGGCAGGCGTTCGTCCATTCACATTTTTGGGCTTTCTTTAGTAGGAAATGTAAGGGATAGGCAATTTTCACGAAATCTTGTATAAAACGTCTATAATAGCTTGCTAAGCCTAAGAAGCTGCGTAATTGGTCAATATTTGTTGGTGGTGTAAAGTTCTTCACGCTACTAACTTTGTTTTCACCTGGTTTTATTCCTTGTGCTGAGATTTCATGTCCTAAGTAAGCAATTTTCGATTTTAGAAAATGACATTTTTCCAGGCAAAGTTTTAAACCGGCGGCCTGCAGACGTTGAAAGACTTCGTCCAGCCACGATCGGTGTTCGTCAAACCTTCGGCCGAAGATCAAAACATCGTCGAGATAGACAAGGCAAGTCGACCATTGAAGCCCGCTCAAAACGAGATCCATTAGCTGTTGGAGAGTCTTGGGGGCATTGCAAAGACCAAAAGGGACGACGTCAAATTGATAAAGACCATTATAGGTAATAAATGCTGTTTTTTCTTTATCCTTTTGAGCAACTGGTATCTGCCAATAGCCCCAGGCTTGATCCAAGGTGGAAAATAGAGTAGCTCCTTGAACAGCATCAAAAATATCGTCAATTCTGGGTAATGGGTAACTATCCTTCTTGGTAACGGCATTTAGTTTTCTGTAATTGAGGCAAAAACGAAATCCTCCTGTTTTCTTAGGCACTAAGACGACTGGACTGGCCCATGGACTTTGAGACGGAGTAATAACTCCTTTGTCTAACATTTTCTGAACTTCTTCGTTTATTTGTTCTTTTTGTTTATAAGGTGCTCGATACAGGATTTGTCGGATGGGGACGTTGTCGCCAGTCTCGATTCGGTGTTCGACCAAGGTCCTTCATCCAAGATTGTTGTCGGTGGCGAACAAGGTCGAAAAGCGAGCCAGGAGACCAAAAAATTGGCGACGTTGGATATCAGTCAGGTGAGCTTCTCTTATATCACCCTGAAGTTCAGGATTTGCTAACAAAATCTCGGCTTTTTCTTTTTCATTCTTTTCGCAGGAATCTTGAGATAAGCAAATTCTTTGATGGCAGGATGTTGGTTGATCAGAATACAAATTCTGATAGGCTCGAACTTTTCCAATTTTGATTCCTTGATAAAGGGTAATAGGGCTTTCCGTAGTGTTGAGAATGCTGACCGGAATAAGTCCATTGTCGGGTTTGACTAAACTAGAGGCGACTTGTAGGTGAAAACGGAGTACAATTTTTGACAAAGGTTCAAAAATCAACGAATTCAATCGGGTATAAGGCATCTCTAGCTGGGCATCCACAAAGGTAATAGTTCGGGGTGGAATGACCACTGTCTCAGCCAGGACCACTATTCCTCGGGTGGTATCGAGCAGGAAAATATTCGGATTTTTCATGGATACTGTTATTGAACCAAAATCGATACGGGCGGCTTTCCAATGTAGCTCCGTTTTTGCGAATCGTCGTAAGAAATCAGTCGCCAATAGCAAATCATAAGTGGAATTCTTGACTACGTGTACTCGAAGAAATTCAGGCGATGACGATAAATTTTGCTCCACTGTAAGTGAAATTCTAACCCAACAAGATGCCGTGACTTCCGCAGTTTGACTATTGAAAACCTTGTAACTTTTGATCATCGGGGGGAGTATTTGAAATCCCCTTTTTATCGCTAAGTTGTAACCAATGAGAGAGATATCCGAACCACTGTCGACTAATGTAGTTATAGGTTCTTCTACGTCTTCGTTCAACCACACATCAATGGTGGGACATCGATCTTGAGTCAGTTGGGTGCTGAGTCTCATGCTGCAGTTTGAGGTCGAAAATTCGTCTTTTAATGAAGTTTTGCGACTTAGCCAAGGCGAAAAAGCCTTCTTCAACATGGTAGAATAAGCTACTTCAGATGATGTGGAATCTGCATGTTCGTTTTGCATTTTTTCGTCATTTCCTCTTTCCATTTCTTGCAAATCTGAAAATCGAATGATTGGCTCACAATCCTTCTTCCAGCGGCCAGGGAGGCTAAAACATTTCCCAATTCTTGCTCTAAGGTAATGACGAAAAACGAAATATCCTATCAAAAGTAAAACGATCAGGACTGCTAAGACAACGAGCATATTTAAAATGAGTTGTAGAGGGCCAGAAATCAAATAATCCGTAGCAGTGATTAAATTCTTCAGGCCTGTGGTGCTGATGTGTTCCAACGAGTTGGTGGCTCCTTCCATGATTTCTGCTACCATCTTCCCTGTACCAGCCAAAGTCTGATACACCACAGTCGGATCCAGCGATAGTCCCGCTGTATATCATGTAAGTCGGTTCAAGGTGCTTTCAATGATCCAAATTTTGGAAAAATAGCTTCTCATAAGGCCAAAAGTGTGCAAAACGCCAGCTTGTTGATCATGAAAATAGGAAGGGGTATTGAAAGTTTGCAAATTGGTTCTGCCTTGCCACTGGATACCATAAGGGATCCTTGCAACATGCACTGGGCCAGTAGATGTTCTCCATCCAGTTCCTGTTTCATGATAGATACCAACCACATGGTGATTGCAATCTACGACAGGCGACGTTCCACAAAAAGTGTGCGATTTTGAAATGAAATCGGCAAATAGGCGTAGCAGGTTTGATTAACTTGATAGTCCCAAAATATATGATCTGGCACGATTCTTTCGCATTCCCAAACCATGAGAGCTTGGCCAGCAAAGGAAGCGATAATATCATTTCGCATTAGTAGGCCTCTGGCTCCTAAAGTCGGATCGAGTTTCAAAAGCTGCCAAATCATTACTAAATGTTGTTTCGAAGAATGACATAATTCGGTCCAAATAGTTTGGAAAATTCGACTTTCTTGCTGGATAATTTTGTCATATAAAAACTGAAATTTCGAATTCATAGCATCTTTTTTCGAGTGATCCAAGTTTGATATTTGATGTTTCTCGATCGGCCAAGAGTTGATGAACATCTTCTTCAAACTCCAGAATAGGTCCTTGCTCGGTGGAATAAGCGTTTTGTAGATGACATGTAGAAATCGTCGCAGAGAGCTGAAAAGCTCCTTGAACTTCTTCCTCTATCACATGATCCTGTAGGATGTGTCCTGTGAAATTTCCTACTAGGGCCAATGGGCAATAATTTTCGAAGGTGGTGGCGTTCCAAATGATCATTCCTCCAGCGTTCAAGCACTGTCCAGCAACAGGAGGGCAACCACCAGTGTCTCCAAGATCACCAATAGTTACTTTGTGATCAACGGCTGCTATCGTTCGAACTTCCATAAGTAAATTCTGGACTGATCGACAAGTATCTTTGCAGCACCACTTGAATTCTACTTGCAACATCTGATTTGTGGTCCAACCGGGTTGAATTTCTGCTAGATTGTGTCCCATGTAGCTTTTATCAGACCAAACTTGTCTGCATAAACCTGGAGTGACAATATTCTGTAAAGTGGTGTCGGACACAATTCCTCGTGATCCAAAAACTCCTGTGTTTGTACAAATGGTTCGGTTTTGTAAAACGCATCGAACGGCTATAATTTGATTCAAATGTCCATTCGTAGACCAAATGTGCAACTTTATTTCACGTTTTTCAGCTACAATCAGTGGCGGAGGGGGACATGGCCTCGTCTTTGGGACCATCAAGGCGCGACCGCCTCGTGAAGCGCCACATTGGTAAAAAGGTTCGCCGAATGAATAGCGGATGAGAAAAAAAAGTAACAATATAACAGTGAACAAAAAATAGGAAGAGGTAAGTGAGACTAAATTTCTAAAAATTCGTTGAACATTGTTTTGAGGGATTCTTCTTCTGTTACGATTTCTGCTTCTTTGAACTGCTTCTGCTCTAAATTGAAATTGTAAGCCTTCTAGCCTTCTTGTATCCATTCTTGAGTCAGTTTGAGTTGATTGATGTCGCGTGGAATCTTCCGGGGAGGTGATTTCGGGCCTCCAAACGATCCATGGTATCGACTCATTGATCCATCCTTCTGTCGTAAATTCCCAGGGTCCTTGTCTAGCAATCACTCCTCGTCGTGACTGGCTTCCAAATCCTTGCATATGCATACAATTTGAAATATTACATAAGTTACAAATTCTAGCTGCAGGGGCCCATTCAAAATTCGAGGATGAACTACTCCCACGGGGCGGCTTCCAGAGGGACGGTTGGAATTAGAACCTCCAGTCTGAGCCGTATTCATAAAAACATTAACTGATTCGACTTGCCCAGAATTTTCAAAACGTTGACGACGTCATCTCTCTTCATAATAGTCAAAATCAGAGGTTTTATCTGAACCATTTTCTAAATGTTCTGGGTCTTCATTTTCCAAATAATTCCCAGTATACCCATGGGAAGCAATAGTGGGATTATCGCTAATTTCTTCAGATCCTGTCCCACCATTCACCAATGTGGAATTTTGTCCGGTTCCAAAATAAAATTCTTCATTATATCGGGCCATACAAATATGTGCCTGAGGCCTCACATTGGAATTTTCTATCGGCAGATCGAAATCATCGCAATTCCAGGGATCCGACTGTTCTGTGATGGTGTCAGGATTAAGTACTGACACGTCGGGCCCATTAGCCTCAGCAATATAAAGCTGACTATTGACTCCTCGGGTTCCAGAAAGGGCATCTCCTGGACTCCTAGGGTTTGAAACGCCTCGGGATGGCATTTGCACTCGGGGCGGTCCACCATGCCACGTGTTACGCAGGGAACTCAAAAATCTGGAATCTTGATTTCGTTCGAGCGTAGGGCAAGTAGAAGAATAATGCCCACTTCTACCACATCTAAAACAAGAAACGGTACCATCTGAGGACCTTCCTAATGAGCGGCCACGGTTAAAGTTGGTATTTATCACGCGATTTGGGTGACCTCCCATCCTGTTGGACCCTTGGGGACCATTCGATTGAATCTGAAAATCTCTCGCATTGTTCCTAGGCTAAAAACGATTTTCTTGCCCTGGCTATCTGTTGAAATTACTACTTTGATTCGTCTTTTGTTCATATCTTCTTTCCAAATTCGAATTTCCGGCTAAGTTGACAGCACTCAACTGTTGCACTAAATTTGTCAGCTGACTGACAGAATTCGCCAAAACTTGAAATGAAGGGTTATTTTCACTGTGATATTGTTTTTCTCATAATTCTTGTTTTTCAGCTTCAGCAACGGCGGCCTTAAATGAGTCCGGCTCGGCATTTTGGACCCAATGACAAATGTCAGGTATTAGTTGATTTATAAAATGATTTTTAATAATTATATCAGGTTCTCCGGCTCCGTTCCAGGTTGGAAAAGCTCGTTTGGCTAAACGACGGACGTCAGCGGCAAAAATGGCGATGGGTTCTTCCAACAACTGCGTTCTGGCGACTAGTTGCTCGTATTTGACCTCGATTTGGCAATTATCGGGAAACTTGGCTAAGTAAGCACCAGTCCATGCATCCCAGTCAGCCAAAGGGGGTTGTCTTGCTTCTAGTTCTCCAAAATAATTGAGCGCGGCGCCTCGTAAATAATTTGCTAACAGGGCTGTTTTTCTGCTTACGGTTGAAGCACCTGCCAAAATTGCTAATCTCGAAAATTTTCTCTCCCATTCTGACCAATTTAAATCGTTCGGGTCCCCAGCAAATGGGGATAAATCGCCTAGACCGGTGGGAATCGTCGGGCGGGTTTCATACAGTTCTGTAACTCGAGCCATTGTATTTCGCAGCAAATCGTTGATTTCTTGCATAGCCATTACGTCTCTATTTTCAGCTAAAACGTGATCTTCTTGATTTGCCAAAATTTGTAAATTTTCTTCTTCTAAATTTTCTTCTGGGGGCACACGTTCAAATAATGGCCGTCCACTTCTGGTTCATCGGTATTCTGTAGGATTCTGGCGAGCACGGGCGATTACGTTATTAAAAATTGAAAAAAGTGAATTTTCTTTTTCAGCCGTTCTTCAAAAAATCGTCAAGTTGGAAAAACGCCAATGTCAAGTTCTGGAAACGCCAAGTAAGTTGTCAAATAAAATCGTTGGCCTTCGTGCTTCTTCATTTCTTCTTTATTTTCAGGCTTCTACAACGTCAATTCGAATCCAAAGATTGTAGTCGACGTCCTGCCACGAATCCCCACTTGTAAGGGTTGTCAATTTTTGGGTCAATGGTAAATACAGGTTACTGTAGCTGAATAACCTGCAGATCAGACTAAATACTAAAAACATTCTTGAGTTATTCTGTTTTCTTCAGAAACGCCAATGGAAACGTCAATGGATGGATGGCAATGGCAACGCTTAGGAAAAACGCCAAGGTAATTTTAAAAGAAAAACTTAGTCTCGCAACGAAATTATATTTCTTTCCAGCTTCCAATAGCCACAAATCCGGACGGAATGAACGACGTTTTACCGGGCAACCCTACGACGATGTTGAAGAGCAGAAAAGAAAGCAGGTAAGCTAAATTTATTAGTGAAATAGCGAAGTAAAATGAAGTGATTTTTACATACAAAACAGACATATATATATATAAAGAAAAAGACATAAAAACTAGGTTATGACGTCATAATTTCACATAATGTTAGATTCTAATCTTGGTAGGCGTAGTCGTATAAAAATAAAAAAGTTCGGTGACGTAAGGCAAAGAATCTTGGTACAATGTCTACAGTAGGATTGGATAACGTAGGTTTGCCTGGCATGCGCGTGACTGTGAGGGCATCGCCATTTACTGTAGGTTGCTCAACGGCTATTAATATTGATTGATTTGTAGCGTTCCCACAATACTTTTGATACGTGTATGTTATCATGTGGTAGCAGACATGCAGGGCAAGAACTTTTCAGGGGGGAGGGTCCATGGACTTTTTTCCCAGAGGGATAAGGGGGGGGGGGTGGGTGAGCAAAAAAGACAAAAAAGTTCTACAAGCCTTTTCGTACAAAATATGCACAAAAATCATGAAAAAAGTTGAGGGAGGGGGGTGTTTTGACGATTTTTTTGGCCAGGGTCTCAGGTATTGGGGTTTACCCCCCTATGTGTGGTAGACCATATAGTGGAATTACACTACCAGGCGAAACTAACCGTCTGCGCCAGACGCGTTCGGACGCGACCTGGACGCGTCTTTGAACTGAAAATGAACTATGCTCGAAAAAATGATTAATGACACAGGCACGAGTAGGAGTGCCCCTGAAAGATGGCCGCTATTGTGTGTGAGAAGTGAGACAATTGTCGCGTGCTGTCTTTTTCTGAGATTTATTATTATGTGAATATACTGTAGAATGACGAAAATTTGCGTGCTCAATGATAAAACATGTAAACAAAAACATAGAGGTAAAAAATTAAAACATTGTGGGACCACCTTCATTTTCTAATACTACCGCTCTAGCGATCCGTGGTATGCCTTTGATGTATGTCATACATTGTTGTTTTGTCATTTGAATGCACCAAAAATTCATAATGCCTGCGATAAGTTCACTTAAATTACGTGGTTTTATGTGCCCTTGCAAATGTTCTTTGAGTTGATGCCAAACTTTCTCAATGGGATTGAGATCAGGCGATTCTGGCGGCCAAAAACACTCAAAGAGAAACGGCTCGTGTGCATTGGTGCATTGTCCATTTGCAAAATGGCTGCCGGAAACTTTTGACAAAAGGTAAATAAAAATTCGTCAAAATATTGCAAAAAATTGCACTATCCATCCGGTCCCATCCGTCAAAAATACAAATTTTTGTGGCGCCAAATGAGCTGATTCCAGCCCAAACATGAACCTTGACAAAAGAGTATTGTACATTTTGCCTATTGTGGCTATAAGAAGTGAATAGGAACCCAAAATTTCCTTTCTCAAAGAGAAATTGGACTTATTAGACAAACAGCTTTCACGAGAATGCAATTTTGTACGAAAATGTTACAAAAGCTATATACACCTCAGGAATTAATGAACAGTAATGTACAGGGTGTGCAAGGAAAAGAACCATTGTCACTGCGGCATATTCAGCATATTAAAGAAACTGTTACGACTTATTTTCTACCCCAAACAAACGAAAAATATCCTGATGTTTGGAGAACATGCCACAAAGCACTTGATGTATAAATAATTCTCTTCATGAGAGAGAAATTGTATCGCACCAAAATACAAATAGTAATTTGTGACGGAAAAACAGCAAGATTGAAGAACTTGTAGTAATTTGGTCTTGAATTCATGTTCACATTCAGTACACTATGAAATATTCATTTGTAATCTCCTTGATGAATTATTTCTCGTTAAATTCTTCCACACTTAGTGATGGTCACACTTGTTCACCACACTTTCATGATCCTATGACTTCCGTAGCTAAATAAATAATTTTTGGATATTTCAGCTCGACAGGGAGAAAATCGTGATCAATATTGTTTCTATTATCATGATGCTTGAATATACGAGTATCTTGAATATCGTAAATACAAATAAAAATAATTAGCATAATACAGTATGCTTAGCCAATGTTTGGAATAATAGACTTTCCATCCTGTGACTGAAAGAACAGGCGCAAATATCTTTGCCGCACATACTAGAAAGAAGAAAATGACATATCCAGTATCTTTGTGCATTTGCCGAAAAAATTCTGGACGTGTCCAGGACGCGAATTTTTGAGGGTTAGTTTCGCCTGGTAGTGTACTACAATTAGTCTTCTAGCTCGAAAATTTAAATTTTTTTATTCAATTTTAATGAATTAACGGCTCTAAAAACACCAGATTTGAAAAAGCTCAAAAACACTTAAAGAAAGCGTCTGTATACATTTTTAAGTGGAAAACGATTTGAGAAAAAAATTTTGACCCCTTTCCCCCATGCATGTAGGAGGTTCGACCAGTTGAGGTGACGGTTAGAAAAACTCCCCTACATATGCAAAAAACGTATTTCTCCAAGTCTGGTGGGTTGACCACATCTGCATTAAAAAATTAACAAGTATAACCAGCAGACACATAAGCACAGTACCAAGTTCGACGGTGTTCACTTTTTACAACGATCACCCTCCAGATGCTCCAAAAATAGATATTACGAACGAAATGAAAGCACGGAAAAAACTTTGCGCGACAAATCGAAAAATACAATAGAACAAATTTTTCAAACAATTAATCTATTTATTTTTACTTTTCGGAAACCGGAAACCACGACATAGTTCTTTGAAGTGTGTTAACGATCAGGAAATAATACAATATATATACATAAATAAGGAAAAGCAGAATTACAATATGCCACTCAACTATACTCCCTTGGTTTTAAAATGATCGATGCAGCGAACCCGTAAAAATCAGTTCATAACGAAAAATAGTAAGCTCATTACTGTAATCAAGGAAACGACTTTTTCGTCACCGAGCGGCAAATAGAACAGCCTAAAATTTCCTTTAGTAACCTGGTTGTGGTCAAAATCTCGCGAGTAGCACCCAGGCACATCAACGCAGTTCTGCCCAAATCGACAGTGGATAAACATGTTCTCAGATATTTCCGTATTTCCCATTCATTCGAAGAAATTTAGCATTTTTCTACAATGCAAGTCAAAATTGCGAACCAAATTAAAGTAAGCTTTTTAGTTTTCGCTGCGCCAACCACCTTAAATCAAACAGGCTACAATCATTTCGCAGCAACTTTACACGGTTTACAAAAACGATCGATATTTCAATGAAAAACTTGTGAATACCGTAAACTTTAACACGTAATCGTAACGTAGGTACTATATTTAGTTGGTGAAACAATATGATATAAAAATATAATAAAACATTTAATTATCTTACCGTTTTTACCCATATGTTACGCGATAATTTTTCGTTTAAAAAATACGAGTCAGAAAATTACAAGAAAAAAGTTGGTGACTTATACTCTGTTAATTTTCAAATGAGCTTCGAAACTCCCAAAGAAATTCTCAGGAGGTGATGACCGTGTCTGGTATGCCAACATTTTCTTTTTTAAACGTGTAATCCTGACTGCTACAGTCAATCTAAGAAATTTGCATCGGCATATTTTTTGCTTTCCGACGCTCATTTGGAAAAAGTGGAGTTCATTTAACCAATATTAAAATTAATATCTATTTTTATCTGAATTTCCGTTTCAGTACAGTCTTCTGCAACTTACAAAAAAGCCAACGTGTAACTCGGGACGTTTGAAAATTGACAGTGAAAACTCAAACTTGGTCGGATTGCGGAGATCTAACTTTTCGAGTTACATGTTTGTTAAAAACGCTGATTAGCCGTAATTTTCTAACAAGAAATGAAAAACATCTGCCCAAAGAAATCCCGTTTTTGTACAATGTTCAATAAGACAAAAATGCAGAACGTAGCGCAAAAAATTTGAACAACGCCTACTATAGATCCACGACTGCTAGGTAGGAAACGCAGAACTTGATTGAAGCGTTGTTACCGGCGTAAAGTCTTCAACGTTCCTCAAAGCGGCTAAAAAACCTTCCCAATCGGCGGCATTGTTTGGGAAATTGTCTTATGAGTAAGTCAATATCTTTGCCGGGTCATTAACTGAATTAAAAATCGCAAGCCCTGTAAAACCATAATGTGTACTCAACGAATGATGCTCCAATTTCGTCGTTAGGCATCGAACAAAGCTTAAAAAGAGGAAAAATTGTTCATCTTATTCCTTACAGGATACGTTTGATAAAAATTCGAGAAAATTTGAAAAGCACACATGATCTTACGGAAGGAATCGGTCTTACAGTTTACAAAACTGCTAAGGAAAGTTTCATGCGCGCATGTTTAATGACGAAGAGAAACACGCCGAATAATAATGAATATAGCGTTTATCACGAATGAAAAATTCTCAAATGGTAGCACGTGATGCCGAGCTCAGTACCAAGCAGGGTTTTTTCTGTACCAGACGGACTTTTTTGGGCTGGTACGGATTTCTCGATGCTCAGTGCGACCTAAAGCCTGACGATTTTTTTGATTAAGTAATAGGATTTCCTGTCTAGAAATTCATTTTCATGCGTTTTAAAACCAAAAATCTTTGAATTTTCCGGCGCTTCGCGCCGAATTTAAATGATTTACTTTTGCCTGTTATTTATAGTTTATAGTTATAGTTAACAATGTCGTTCTATATCATCTGTTAATAGGTTTTGAACCACTGTTTTTCCTCCAAATCGTGCTTTTTGGAGAAAAATTCGGAAAAGGGGACAACTTTTCGGCTCTTTCTCCATTTGGGGATCGGATACAGAAAAAAATTCATTATAGCGCATTTTAGGAGCTCCTGATATCAAAATTTTCCGGCGCCTCGCTCCGGTTACAACTTTAATAATCATTAAGTATTAGCTAGCTCAGACGCGGCTTTAAGCATGTCTAACTTCACTTATAATTTAATCTTTATAAGTTTTATCATGGTATTTACTGAAGATTCACATTTTTTTCTTGAACATTCTTTGAGAAAGATCAATACGTCAACTCACTGAAGTTTTTGAAGCGATTATCACTTTCTTAACGTAAAATGAATTCAAAAGCTTCATGGAAGTAGTCTTCGAAAATTTCTAATCTCCTTACCCACATCTTGTGTTGTTTCTTGACATAACTGAAAAAAAATCAAAATTTTTCTTGACCCTTTTGTTTTTTTTAATGTTTTACTTATATTTAATATTCACAAAAAAATGTGAACATAAACTTTCCATTTGAAATACGACTCAAACATTATCAGCGCAGAAAAATCACAGATGTTTTTTATGTGTACTAAATAAATGTTGAAGAAGATACATTTCCCTACATTCTCGAATATTGAAATTCAGGAAATTTTCCAGCGCTATGCGCCAGTATTGACGATCTTCAATTAAAAGGTGGAATGTCTGCTGCCAAAATTGTTTGCAACCTTTCTTTACAATCTATAGTTGCAGAAGAATAAGCTGAAAATGCATTTTCGACATTTTAGAAGCCTTGAAATAAAAATTTACCGATATTCTTGCCACACTTTTCATTATTTTCCTCCAGAACTCAAGAAATATAGTAACAAAAGTTTAGAGCTGACGCGATTTGAATGAAGTTCAAGAAAGTCAGCGTTTGATAGTTTTCCTGATAAAAGTGAAGTAAATTTATCAATTTTAGAGTGAGCAAGCATGTTCGTACTTTAGCGACATTATACTTTGAACTACCTACAAGATATGAAGCAAGTAGAAAATTATAATTGTACGGAAATGGGGTGGGATGGTACGTAAATTTTTTCACAAAAATTCCGTATGGTACGGATCGACCGGTACGGAAAAAACCCCCGTACCAAGCACCGCTTTTTCCCGCCAACTGTACCCCAAGTAGGATTCGTTTTTGCGTTTAAATGCTCACAGATGCTTTGCTTGGGCATTTTAAAGCTTATTTAATCATGATGATAGCTTAAAAGTCGCTAAATAACTAAAAATAATAAACAAATTCTATCAGAAAATTTCTAATTCGAAAATTTATCAAACAACAGATTGTAAGACCGACGATCCAAGTGCATCTCAGACTTATCAGAAACCGGCATCTAAAGTTACTGATTTCACAATAAAGAGTCTAGATACAGATTATAATTTACATTCTTAAATGCTGGAGAATCCATTTCCCGAAAATTTTCTCGAGAAAAGCAAGGTTTAAATTTTCTCTTCAGATATTTTTACATCTCACAAATTCAAAAATACACCCATACTTTCATTTCATATTTATATCCTTCCATATTTTTGGAAAGCT
Organism: Romanomermis culicivorax; assembly: GCA_963922205.1. Taxonomy (NCBI): domain Eukaryota; kingdom Metazoa; phylum Nematoda; class Enoplea; order Mermithida; family Mermithidae; genus Romanomermis; species Romanomermis culicivorax. The sequence continues at coordinate 1,637,653 of CAWUHX010000018.1, read as the reverse complement.
GCCAATCAAAAGTTTTGAAAATTGTATAGACCATATTCCTGAATTCAAATTCGATTTTATGTTAGGAATTATTATAACAAAAAAGTTTGAGAATCTAATAACATAGAAAAATAATTTCTAGTATGAGCAAACACTGAAACAGAATATCAACACTACCGGATCGACATCAGATGAAATTAAAAATGAAAAGAAGATATAGAAACTATGGAAAATACAGGTAGAAATGCCAACAGCCGCGCTTGGGCTCAATGATGAACAATAATGATTATTGGAGTTTCCACGCGTTGGAAAATGCGAGACTTTAAATTCTAAAATGCGCCACAATGATTTTTCCGATGTCGAATCCCCAATAATATTTTTTCATTTTCCGGATATTTTCCGGATACCACAAATTTGTGGAAAATGGTGGACATACGGGCAGTGATCAACCGGGCCAAAATTTTTCACCGGGCTCGGACGGGGCCTATATGCTAATAATACAGTAGCGGAAAGCAATGTCAGGAATGCACTAGTCTAAAATGGAATAATATTATTCAGACCTAGTTACATGGTGAGCCGCTATTCGAGTTAGTGACCTCCATATCATCAGCTGACTAATAAGATTTTCCCAATGGGACGTATATAAATAAGAACTAGTTTTCCATACTTACTGATGCTGTTTGTTGAGGTTTAGGTCATCTCAATTTTACACATCATTCAGTGCACGCAAGTTAGATTAGTCAGTGCTGCACTAAGCGCGCCTTAAGAATGCTGCAATGTAGCAGCTCAAGAAAGCTACGTATATCTCGAATGGTAAAAGCGCAAGGTATAACTCTTGCACGACTATGACATTTAGCTCATCGTATAGAAGTTGACTACCAAAAAGAGGAAGCTGTGAAATCCCGAACGTGTACACAGTGGATCAACCAATACCGCAACACCCAGTACCCTTTTACAATTCAATGCCTACGGCTGTTCCAGCGTTTTCAAACTCCACGGAATTTACCGAACGCTTATATGCTTGACAGTTATCTCACGAGTACTTCCTGACTTTTTGAAAGACAAGGATGAAATTCATTATCTTCTAGTTTTTCAACTTTTGTCAGGAATCGGATTCTTTTTTATTCCAACTTTTGAATTGAAATTCTGCTGTTGAACAGATTTTATCCATATGAACTGTGAACAACAGTGAAGTATAATTAAAAATGGATAGTAGTTCTACTACAACATCTATCCAGAATGTCTGAGAAATATCGAGATCCTGTGCTAGATAAGAATCAGTGTTAAATTTTTGATAACGCTTGTAGATATTGAGAAAAATAAAAAAATCAAGGCTGAACTGGGGTTTTCGGTCATCTCATACTTCTCTGTTTACTAATTCACAAGTGCCGTAATGATTTAAAAAAAAAACACTAAATTTTTTACGCTAAAGAATGAGAGTCTTAACTCAGCGTCCGTTAAATTTTTTGTCCATTCTTAATAACGTTTTTTTCTGTTTGTGTCCCTTAACTACGTATTTGCAATAATTCTATCTTATTTTGTTGATGTCTGTCCAAACTTCTAGCATTACACACTGTTAAAAAATTTAGAAATTAATGTTCTAGATCGGCTATATAAACCACTCCCTGAAGAGATAAGGAATTTTGATAACGTGGACCTATTGACGTGACATACATATTTCCATAAGATCAGAGAAGGCCATCAAGGACCGGAGTCGATCGCTACTCAAAGTCATTTGAATCTGCGCCTATGTACATAGCCCATGCTTACCGTTGTGGAAGATCCTATCCGGAATGTATAATAACTGTCGATAAACAAACCGACGGGCAACTCCCACATATCCCTGGTTCTCTGAAAATAAAAACATTTTCATGTTAACAAATGACCGCTGTTCACAATTGTGGAAGATGAAAACTCTACGATTTTATTAGTGACCTACGAAAAAGGAATTCATCCGAATTTTTAAGAGTATATTGTACCGATAATTACAGGGAAAAGAAGTATCGAACGAATCATGTAAGCGGGTAGAACAAAAACTCGGTTAGCACTATTTTTGCATCAACGCACTATATTTTTGTACTACTAGCCATTTCTATTGGTAAAAACGAACGGTCCAGAACCCTTCGAATCAGTACTTCAAAAATGTTTTATACGTACGTAATATAGCGTGCATAATGCGTAAAAAACTTAGCGGGTGCGCCGAGAAAATCTTTGTATTTCGACGTTCCAACAAGCCAAAAATTAATGTTCTTGACGTCCTTACAAAATTGAATACATTTATGAAGGCAAAGAATCTAAGAACTAAGTCAACTTCGTTTCAAATCTTAACTTCACGGGGTCGTTCTGCTTGCTTCACGTGTTCAAAGACATGATGTTCCTCTGCAGTGTTTTTTTGTACTTTACAAACGAAAATTTTAGGACAAAAAATTTTTTGTTACTCAACAGCTGTCAGTATTCAGTATCAATGGACTTTGTAGGAGTTATTTGTTATACGTCCACATCGAAAACGACAAACTAGCAGCTGTGGCATAATAATAAAAGCTTTTTGTGGAGTATTTCACTAGTGCATGCTATGTGCCTCATGATCAAGTGTTTTATGTGTCTGAATTCGTAGCCTGTATGTGTCTCGTGGAAATAGCCAACGTATTCATATTTCACATCATGTTTGTTGCATTTTATAACAATGAATCCTTTTTTCAGCAATTTTTCGAAAATTTTGGAGTACAAACGGTTTTTGAGAGGTCGTTTGTACCAGTACAAATGGACCGAGTACAAAAGCACTGACTTTTGACATCCGGATAACCGGGTTCTTGGTGAGTTCGTATATCCGGATATCTGGTCATATAAATGTGGAAAAATCGACAGTATTTTTAAATTTTATGAAAACTAAGCTTTCAAAATATTTTTTGATGTCGCGACCGATGACAATGATAGACTTTTAAAATTCTTCAATTTTTAATTGCCTTACTTTAACAATCATCAAATGAGAAAAAAGTAAGAATAAAATCATCACGAAAGTTAGAATCAAGAACTAAACGTTGAACATCAGTTGTTCGTGAACATTAATTATTGTAATTGTGCTAGTGATTGAGAAACGGTACGTAACTTCCTGAAAGCCGCGCTCTAGCCAAATTCAAATTAATAATGATAACTATCTCTAAAATCAGCGCGCAACGCTGTGAAATCTAAAGATTTTGACTTTTTAAAACGCACCAAGAGACACCTTTTTGTACTTGACAGACGAATTTTTCATCCACATCCAAGGAAAAAACTTAAATCATTGTTTCGACAAGCGTAAATAACGAAAAGTTGTGCCTGGTTTGGTACGTCCAGTCGATTGTATCACAACTTGGCGCCCATGCGATGGTAGAAAAATTAATTTATAAATTTAAAAGCACGTTCTGTGGTTAGATGGATAAAAAAAGGGGGAAAATACAGTTACAGAAAGTTTACAAAATTCTGCAAAGTAAACAGATTAAATTATAGATGAAATCTGTGTTCTGTGATGATCAAACTTCAAATCACTAATCCTTCTGTTTACCTGAGTTTGTTATAGACAAATTTCAAGTACAATCCAAGAATATGTACGGGACATCATAAAAGGAAATCATTTATGTTTTGAACTGAATGTGCTGAAAATTTATTACATACACACACAGCACTGTTTTCCGAGTGAGATTGGATAAGAAGCTACTAAGGAAGACATAGAAAAGAATTTACTAATATAAATTCTTCGTGTAATTCATTTGACCTGAAAAATAATGTTAATACGGGTGCACGGCTAGAAGCGTGGAGGGTGCTTGGACTTTTTATCAAATCAAAGAAGAGGATGAATTGAAAATAAAGACAGGCAAGTCGATAAAGCATAACGTATTTATCATCAGCGCTCAAATTTTTTACTTGGTCACTTCGCATTTATGTCATCTAAAAATTAGTTTGATTTGATTTCACTATCGCTTGTTCAACAAATAATATCCAGATATTTTTTCATATACGAATATCCGACGAACATCACTATCAAAGACAGTAATAAAATTCATCATATTTTACTTTAATCAACTGAAGTTAAGTTATTATCTCATTAGTTAAAGGAATGGGTTGTTGTGTAGCCATATACACTCATTCCATTTGGGAGACCGTCGCCATTGTTATGTGCGCACTGTGCATTCGGGCCCTGTGTATAATGCGATAACTACACTTGCGCTTCATGGGTATGCGCCACCTTTGTGTTCGCCTACATCGAAACGTTGTAGAACGGGTGACCGACTGTACCGAATGGCCGACTGTAGCATATGGCCGAGCGCACCGGGTGGCCGATTGTACCAGGTGGCCGGATTCAATTCGAAATAGTTTATAAGTCGAATTTTATTATAAAATGGTTTTGTACTGAGAAAAAATGTTGCTAAATACAGGTTTTAATGCAAAAGACATCATCAGAAATGCAGGAGCAACGCAAAAATGTGTTGATTAAGTGAAACATAGGTCTCCAGGGTCAGATTTTCCAGGTAAGGGTGAAGTTGAAAATTCTGGAGGGTAGTGTAGCCAAATGTCAACAAAACACTCCATTTTGTCTCAAAATTAGGCAGCCAGTGATCAATTTTTAGGACCTTAGGTAGGCATACCTGTAAGACCTCCGACCAGTTGGGGGGGGGGAGTAGAAAAAAGTTGAAATTTTTTCCCAAAAAGGCCAAAAAACATACACTTTTTTGCAAATTTTTCTAATTTTTTCCAAACTGGGGGGGGGGGGGGTTAAATGATTTTGGGTACAGGGTTGGCCAAGTTGGGGGGGGGGAGGGTCCGCCCCAACCCCCCAAGTACAGGTATGTAGGTAGGGGTAATACTCCCTCACACCCCTCCTTGTCTGAAGTGAAAGCACACAATATTTCTAAATTTCCAAGTTTTCCATTTTGAAAGAAACTTTTCCCCTCGTACCTCTTTATTTTGTTGAGTATATTTGTTATAAAACTGGATGAAAACGATTTTGGGGCTGCAGAACATCTGTTGACAGTTCATGGAAATTTGACGTTGCTGAAGTGCGAATTCTAATCATTTTTGGTCGCACAAATCCAAATCATTTTTGGATTTTCAAAAAAAATAAAGCCAAACGTGGATTTGAAAGGTTGCGAAAGCTGTATTATGAATATAACAATTGTGCTAAGCCTCACATTTGTGGAACATGAACATGTTCGACGAATGTGGAGGCTTTTACCACAGCTAAACCCATATATCAAAAAATAATGATGAGCCAGAGATGAAAAAATTGAAAATTTCCCGAGTACAACCCTTGGATAATTCAGTCAAGTAAAGACGAAATTCCGTTGTTGTTCTATCTTTTCTGAAAATTCTAAACAAATTTTGCCAAGTTCTGACATATTATATTCACGGAGTTTTTTGCCATAAAAATATTAGAAAAAGTTAAGAGAATTAATCTAGACCTTTATAATGAATTAAAAAATTATGAAGGCGGAAATAATTGACTAGTCACTTTTCGGCCAGTCGGTACAGTCGGCCAACGGCACAGTTGGCCACCCGCTATGCAATCCATAGAAATAACAATGATGCGCCTATGAACACGCAAAAAGATGGCAAGTGGAAGAAAACCACAAAAATTCAAAATTTCCTAGCAGATTGTCTCTATTCTTCTCCGACTTCCATGTATTGTTCGTCATGTTTGATTTTCGTTATTTTCTTCGCTGCTTTTCATCACTTTTTTTTTGTCATCCTGTGCCTTTATAACTGAAATATCTTCATAAACAGAGCAGTAATCATTTACTCAAGAGTTTACTCGACATAAGTAAAAACAATCAAATCTGAAAATTCATGCAATGATAATTTTTGAAGCGAGCAAAGACATATTTCTACTCGAGCATTTACACAGCGCCATTCCTTCGAATGCGGCAGCTGATCGATAAATGGAGCAACTAGAAGATTTAGAATTTTGCATCTTAAAAAAATTCCATGAAAGGTTACAAGAAATCTATCGTCACCCATTCATTTCAGTAATGCAGAATGATTTAACAATTCGAACAAATTGTAGACTGATGATAATTTAGAGCTCAATGACTTTGTGACCAGACTGTCTCTGACACAATTCACAGAACCACAATTTTTTGCCTAGCCCGAGTGGTCTTCATGGCTGTGTACGAATTTTTCATATTCCATTTTGTACGCTGTTTTCAGAGTCCAATTAGAATCATGGCACAAATTAACAATGCGCATTCGCGAAATCAATTGTCTACGGCGCAATTGGCAGAAAGCGCAAATTAAAAAGGCGCAATAGGCTACAAAAAGAAGGAACGAACAAAGACCAAACTGCACATTGATTTTATTGACCATATGAGCTTTCGCGAACAATTACAAAAGCAATATTTTTTTGTTTCAGAACTGGTAAGTTGGAGGTGTACAAATCAAGAGTTTTAGGATTTGAAATAGTGTAGAATTATCTTATGATGAGGTAAAGATAAAAAAGTCAAGTCTAATGAATGACTTCGAGGGCAATAAACCCATAAATTTCGAACAATCTAACGCCGCTAAACAATTTTGGAATTCTTGATCTATAAAGTGCAGGAAGTTCACAGTTAACTAATCTCTTCAAATTTTGTCTATTCGACGAGTATATACAGTTGCGGTCAAAATTTTCGTTTCAACTAGAAGCTATTTCACACGTAAAGTATGTACAGAAAAACGCATCAAGAAGCACAAAAATATGCTTTTAATAGAGGCTGACTGTTGCAAAACCTTTTCATCGGATAGCTTTTCGAAACACGGTTAGATTCCAAACAGGTGGAACCTAATTAATTGATCATCTCCTTTTTGTGTTTAAGTAAACTTCAATTTCCATGCTAAAATTTATTGGTGAGAAAATAGTGCGAAAAACGATTTTAGGTACAATTGTTTTCGATATTGCTAGAACACCGATGGGAATATGTTTTAGGCGTTTCTGAATTTCAGATTGACAAAAGAACTACATTCCTGAAATATAGCCAAATATTGAACTCCAGGCAAGCATGCCTTAATCTTACTTTCTGGGCTAACACAGAAGCATCGATTCCGTAGCATAGCGGCCCCGGTCTCTGATTACATAACATGGCGTAATCGAAAGGACCAATGCTACAACGAGAAAAAAGTATGGACGCAGCTAGAAGAACAATGAAATGAAATGATGGATAAATTGTGACATGATAACAGAATACTGACAAAAATTGACATTATTCAACATAAAATTTTAGAACCTCGAATTCAAGATCGTATGTTTCAAAATTTATAACGTCATGTATTTGTACCATTACATTATTTCAACGGATGTCCTGCTCTAAATCGCGGAATCTGTGATACGGAAGCAAGATTGTTCATATTTTCAACATGAACTGATTAGTGATTACGCTGGAAAACGCATTTTTCCGAAACGTGTCCTAGAATTATCAACTTATGCATTTTGTACAAGTCCGCTGACGACTACCCTCTCAAAAACGCTTTTTTTCTTCTCTTAAAGCAAAGAACTGCGTTTTCAGCTGTATGTTTAATCTTTTCTTTAAAATTGCCTGAAATTTGCAGGTTTCTAGGACGTCAAAAATTTTCCCTGACTTTCCAGGTCTGTTGGTCACCTTGTGAGGAGGTCACCGATTGGAGATATCTGATTTACGTTTTACCTATAGACACATGATCTACCACCTGCTGAAACTTACTCGAACTTTACATTCAGTGGAATATGCGGCATGTAAGAGGAAATTGGTATAAAGAACGAATAATTTCCACGTATGGCGTCGCTACAATCATCGGACATACAATAACGGTTGTCTAATGTAACATTGTCGCTGCCTAAAACTCTTACTACGGGTCTTATCATCAATTCGTCTGAAAAGTATTGTTGAGCTAAAAATTGTTTACTATAATAAAGGCACAATCGAATATTCAATGAGTGTTAGAAAGCATACATGTAATTTGGAAGAGGGAAGTGCTATGGGAACCCCCACAGAAATCGTCGACCATATGGCTAGCCATTGGGCGACCGCCCCCAGGATATTCCAATCATATGGCTAGCCATACGGTAGCTGTAGGAACACCATACTTTTAGGTCGGAAAAATACTGAAAAATATCAATTTTTTGATGAAAAACGTCAATTTTTGAACAAAAAATGGTCAAAAACGTCAATTTTCTCGGCGCTTCGCCCCATGAATACATTTTTTCGGTCTTTAAGAAAAAATTACTATTTTTTGAAGCGTTTTCCAGACCTTTTTCGTGAAAAAATCGTATTTTTTCTGCTCAGCAACCACTTCCCCCAAAAATTTTGGGAATTACTGACCCCCGGCCCCAAAAAAAGTGGCCCGACTCCCCAGACCTCGGGGTCCCGTTACACCTATGTTAGAAAGATATGTTTTTCTTTTCAAGGATTTTGATCAAGCCCGCAGTGGGGAAAAATTAAACGTTATTTTACCAAATACACTAGTATTCGATGATCTAGAAACGTCGTACGACAATTTATGATGAATACTTGTCGGTTTATTGTTCGAAATATCGACAACTGCTCGCCTTGGGAATCGGTATTCTTAAAGGAAGGCGAAAACTTGACCACTTTTGGTCATAAGGTTTTCAATTAAAACAACTAACTTTTTCCGAGCGGTCGGACATTTTTCGCTACAACGATGAAACGTTCGCCGCCATTTTTTGAATTATGACCATCGAATATTTGTGAAAACGTATAATCGTCGCAACAATATTTTTCGCAACGTAAATGATTGCAACTGTGTAGCGGAGGCGGAATGCCGGGTCGTTTGTGACCGCTGCTCGCCGTCGCCGTTTGCGAATGTGTTTTTTGAATTATTGACACTGAATAATGCTTGATGTTGCATACAAATCAAAGGGATAGCGGGCACAACGAGATGATAAAAATGGAAGTATAACCTCACCTCGACTTGATTCAATTCAAAAACTGATTTTTTTTATATATTTCGGTGTTCGTTTTTACCATTACATGGGGGAAGTGCCCAAGGAAAACCCACAAAAATCCTGTGTGGATATATCATGACTCCCATGACTTGACGAACATATCGTTGAAATGGGCTAGTCATAGAAAACATTTTTGACGAAAAACCCCTAAAAATGCCAACTTTTTCTAGGACAATTGTAATTATTTTATCAAAAAAGGGTCGAAACCGCAAATTCTAAAGGCCCTGTCATACTTCACCGCGCGGAACCGCGCGGCGCCGGTTGTTCTATTCATACTAAAAAGCGGCGCCGCGTGGTGCCGCCTTTGAAGTATGAATAGGTTTTTGTAATTTTTGCGGCGCCGCGCGGCGCCTCATCAGGTTTCAACTGAACCAATACACATTTTTTGAGAAGAGCAAAATCCAAAAGTAAAAAAGCGGCGCCCCACGGCGCCGCGCGGCGAAGTATGACAAGTCACCGCGCGGTACCGCGCGGCGCCGCCTGTTAGTATGAATAGGACAACCGGCACCGCGCGGCGATGTATGACAGGGCCTTAAGGCGAAAAAATTGAATATTTTTTCAATGATCCCAAAAACTTAAGGCGATCGATGACTGTGTTTGTTCTCCCACAGAGGAGCATGACAACAGTTCCTCAAGAAGGTCAGGGACCGACAATGAATCAAAACGACAAAAACATGACGAAAAATTAACATTTTCGTCATAAGACTTTTCAGAAGGCGAATTAACTTATCCTGAGTGTCAGAGGGCAGCCAGATCACATCTATTTTATCCAGTTTATTAAACGTGCTACACGTATTACAATCGGCTAAAATGTCATTCTGCGTGCACAGCCGAAGCGTTCTTTTTTACGAAAATTAGCTACACAGTAGACATCTAACAATAGTTTTTTCCACATTTTCGCAGAAGTAGTAATCACAAAGAAATTTTTTTAGTGAGTTATCTGATTTGCAAATTTTCCTCAAGGGTGTGGAGTTCGGTTCCTAGCGACGGCTTCCTGCTCTTCCATCATAATATTGTTATCTTTAAAAAATAGATATTCAGTCTGGGGCTCTCACGACAGTGATCACACAATTGGATGTTACCTACAGGTGGCTGTAAATTTCTATCATTTTGTTGGGTGCAACGTAAGAACCTACTTAAACCCATAGAATCTTCCGGCCTCTTTGTACCCTGCCCACTCGATGCTTTATTCTGCCCAATTCCGATATCCGTTTGTTTGGGAAACATAGCCGGATAAGGCAATCCGTACGAATGACGATTACGCCAGTCCAAAATAAACAGCGTAGCCATGGCCACGACGCAGAAACTCATGACCAATAATAAAATAACAACAATCGAAGCAATAATTCCATTATTACAAAGGCTTTGGTCGTAGGGAAATCGCCCGGTGATGTGGCAATGTTGATATTTATATCCATTTCTATAGAAAAAAATTAAATTCGGTGAAACTTAAAATTTTCCAGAAACTATCACGCAAGTTACGACTCGATTCTTACTTATTCTTATCACTTTTCGCATTTGACGACGATTTTTCTCTACCATGTGTATCATCAGGCTTCCCAACGGTGCTTTTACTGCTCGACACATAGCTTCCACAGACGCTAGCAGATTTACTAAAAATAATAAACACGATCGTGAAGAAAAACTTCCCTAGTGTTGATGCGAAGTTTTTTACTTCAACGACAAATTACTAGTCGCCGACGGCAATCCTCTTTTAAATATTCGTTTGACTAACCAATCATACAGTTTTTCGACGGTGTTTACTCGTCCCTCTATTTCAGAGGTGAGATTACATAATTCTTTCGTGGCTATAGCCGATTCCATAAAAAGTCGACTCTGAAATGAAATCTATTATCGGCAAGTCGGGAAAAATTTCATCTCGTCCGTGCGTTTCCGGAGCATAAAAAACTGAAAATTCAAGTCTCCTTGAATTTTTACCCCAGGTCGAATGGCATCCCCAGGAAGCTACATACCTTCATGACGCATAGAAATATAGGAAAAAAGATATCCCGTGAAGAGTAAGCTTACGCGGACAGGGGGAACTTCGCCAAAAATTTCAATTATATACATATAAGCAGTCGTTGTATTCGACCCCCAATTTATTTTTTCTCGGTCGGATATGATTTTTTGAAACTAAAATCGTCCAAAAAATTCATTTTTCGCCGCTTCGTATCGGAATAAACGATGTGTGGTACTTTTAAAATTTTTTACAATTTTTCGGGCGGGAGAAAAATATTTTTCTCCCGAGTTTGCTGGTAATCTTAAATATTGGAAAATTAAGGACATCCCGTATCTCTAAAATTGGCTTTTACCCCGATGTCCGAATAGTCCTTACATGTATGACTGTAAGGTATGCGCCGCAATCTTTGACGGCTCCAGGAATAATGGGCTGCACTTCTTGAGCTATGACACCCACAATACTGCGACTTTCTTCGTCGGGTAAACCCCATTCTTCGGCTATTTCCGATTTTATGTCGTACTTACAAAAGTCGATATTTTTTAGACGCTCCAAGGCCGTGGGGCCGTCAACCTGTATAAAAAAAGTAATCTTTTAAAATATACTCAATTAAACTTTTTCTACGCTGAAACTTTAAGAATCTGCGGATAAAAAGTTCCGTACTGAATTCAATTCAAGACTCATACTTTGACAGGATGAACATTTTTGTCGTGTTCGATAATTATCTCACCGGTCTGATATTCTCTTTCAGTCGAGCATCGGATGGATGAACAATGTCTCCGAAGCAATGGATATTGCCCTTAACCGTTAGACTTCCAAGCTGTTTATCTGTATTTATACCAACTGGGCCCTGAAGCAAGGATTTTTCAAAAGTAGCCATGCTTGATCATTGTCTGTTAAGCTTACAATATGATAAATGCCATTATCAGGGCCTTTTTGCCAATGAACCTCGGCGTCTCCGTTATCGAACTGACCAGGATTTGAAGCCTGTAAAACGTTTGAAATGTTCATCTACATGAGCTTCTAGTCTGCATGTATGTAGAATTTACCGAAGAATATTTTAGAATGAAATTATGTTTTGCGATTCAATTCAGTTGTTGAATTACAAAAAAAATTCTTCAGTCAAATCAAAAACCTTACTCGAACAATAACTTTGTCGGATGCGTAAGCCATCACTCGACACCTTTCCAACTGTCCGTGTTCACTACTGGACGGCACAACTGCGTTCAATGCTACGACCAACAGGAAGTATTTTTGATCGAGGTTTGGGCGACCATTTTTTCGTTGATTATTCATTGTCGTTTCGCTAAAATGTAAACGAGGCACGCTTTGTTTCCAACGGCTGTGGTGCAACAAATCAACCCTAAAATTACGATAACTGAAAACAAATGTCAAACCGAGATATTATAAATAATGCAGGGAAGTCTGTACAAGCATAGTTTTCAATATCTGGTAAATAGAAGCATTTTCCATATTAAAGTCCTTATTACAAAAATCCACAGGAAATATGAAGGAATGCTCACTCATATGGTTTATAAGCAATAGGTTTTCTATCGGTCTGCGATTGCCTGATCATAATTTCGCACGTATGCATTTCGGACTAAAATTGAAATGCGATTCATTAACATATTTGAAAAGGACGAGGCTACACATAGTGTAATATACTTTTACGCCGAAAAAATCCAATTCAAATTTGATAATTCGTCGCATCATACCATCTTCTGTCCGCACAAATTGAGGAATATTCATTTCGTTCCGGCTGAACTCGACTGTTACCTTAAGGAAAATTGAGTAATGTAGCCAAAAAACTGTCATCAATATAGACGCATACATGTAACTGGTGAAGTACCATAGGAACCCCCATAGAAATCCATTAAACCCCATCTTTTTGGACTGACGAACTGAAAAATGTTATTTTTTCGATAGTAAATGGACATTTTTAAATAAATAAATGGTCAAAAAAATCACTTTTACGGCACTTCGCGCCAGAGATAAATGAATGTTTTTTTTGTCTTTTAGACAAACCTTAGCATTTGTTGTCTGTTGAACCATTATTCAGAATTTTTAGGTTAAAAATCAATTTCCTCCCCTCAATGATCCTCTAAAATTTTTGGCAATCGATGACCCCAATCGTAAGTCACTTGACCCCACAGCCTTCGGAGCTCCGTTAACACAGGGAAGACCGTTAAAACAAAGTTATGCTAAAAAATCGGGGTTTCTTCGCAATTTACTACTCATTAAAATTAGAAATTAACAGACTTGAAAATGATTTTTTTTCTGATTGACGAATGCGCCGTCAAATGAGACATAATTGAATCCCTTGTCGGCCAAGATTGAATGGCTAAACTCGATACTAAAAAAATGAACGATTCTACAAATATGAAGTTGGACATAAAAAGTAGAGGATAGGCAACGAATAGATTTCTTAGGATTGGAATATTTGTATTGAAATTATGAGACATTTGTTAAGATGCGTGAAAAAAACAAAAGCCTTACGGATCACGCCCATTAATTCCGTAAACTTTATTCCATTTTTTGGGTTCAAATTCGTCAAATCTTATACTTTGATGTGTGCTTTCATCTTGGTACACGTTATCGTCTTGTTTTGGGGATGAACCTTAAAAAACATCAATTTGTTTTTAGGGCATAATGCTTTGGGGCCGTATTCACTTCCGTGGGTAGTCTTACTTTGGCGCTCCTTCTCCGTTGATGTAAGAAGGGCGTCCAAAAGAGACGGGTGCCAAGTTGGCACACAATCCTATCGTCTTTCAGCGAACAATTCATTAGACAGGTCAAAGGCGATGAAAAACGGGGAAAAATTTCTGGTTTCAAATTGCTACAAATTTCTGGTTTCATGCTCATTCAAGATAAGAATATTCTGATATAAAAGAAATACTCCGTGAGTCTGGAGTAAAAATGAATTGCAATAGCATTCTACCTTTTTTGAGGAACCATTCTGTCGTCAGTGATACTTTCTGTTCAAAAGCCGAAATATATTAAGGTTCCATGAAAAATTTATTGTTGCAAACTGCGGTTCCGCGCCCACAGTAATCTTCATCTGAAGCGTTCAGTTCGATTGGGGGGGGGGGGGGCACTACAGGCACATTAGGGCGATAGGCGTATATTCTTCATCACATGGTTTGTTATATGCAGTAAAGGATTCATACTTTACCAAATATCTTGTAGTCACGTGCACAAGACACCCTTCAATTTTATTTTGACTTTTTATTATTCCTTTCACCTACAATAATTTTTTTTATAGCGGTTATGAACCCAAAAAGATAGCGGTAACGGCCTGTAATTGCGATGAACTACGTGGCGGTAATCAGCCCGTTCGCGTAATGCCGGGCCACCCGAGCCACTGGGTAGCTACGCTTTTGGATCCGGTAGCTACGTTGGTGGCCATCGGTGGCTCCAGAAAATCAGCACTTCCTCGGGGAAAGAGGAAGGGAAAGATGAAAAAACAGAGGGAAAGAAAAAAAGAGAGAAAAAGGGAAGAGAGGAGAGAAAGAGAAATAGAGTCAGCTAATCCACCAACTTAAAAAAATCAACCTACCAACCAATCTAGGAAACAACAAACTAACTGATATGGTAAGCAACTAAAGAATTTGGGAAAGCAATCAACCGCATAAGAAAACAACCAAATAACAGATCTGGGAAGCGCCCAACCAATTAGGGAAACAACCAACCAACCAAGTGATCTGGAAAGCAACCAGCAAACTGATCTGGGGAGCAACCAACCAATTTGGAGAAAACGAACCAACTGATCTGGAAAGCAACCAACTAAGTGATGTGGGAAGCAATCTACAAACTGATCTAGGAAGCAACCAATAAATTGACCCAAGAAACAACCAAGCAATCTGGGAGCCAACCAAGCAATCTGGAAGTCAGCCAACCAACTGGACTGAGAAGCAACCAACCAATTTGGAAAGCACTAACTAATTTGGGGAACAACCAACTGAGTGATATGGAAAGCAGCCAGCCAACTAGTCTTGGGAACCAGCCAATTTGGAAAAGAACCAATAAAGTGATTTGGAAAGCAACCAACCAACCAAGTGATCTGGAAAATAACCAGTCAACTCATCTAGGAAGCAACCAATAAACTGACGAAGGAAACAACCGAGCAACCAATCTGGGAGTCCAGCTAACTGATCTGGGAAGCAAAAAACAATTTTTTTTCGTTGGAAAACTTCCAACTAACAAATTCAGGAATCAACCAAATATCTAACTTAAACAACCAATCAATCTGGGAGTCAAAAACAACTAAGAAACTGGCGTGTGATGCAACCAACAAGTTTATGAAACATTCAACCAGAAAATCAGTGTCAACAAAAAAAACACATTTTGGGTAGAACCAAACAATTTTGGAGTCGAACTTGACAAACGTCCAATAAAACCAGCCAGGGAGTCAGTCAACAAACCGTTCTGAGAAGAACCAATAGATTAAAAAACCCAACAAACCAGGCATGAGGTCAGCAACCACCAACTAACAAATTTAGGAAACTATTGACTAATTTGGGAGTAAAGTGTAAAATTGGTCAGGGTACTGACAAATAAGTGACTTGTATTGTACGCGGCAGTAGACCTATCGTATTCATGGAGCCACTGAAATATACATCTCTGGAACCTTACGCAGCGAGCAAAAAAAGGTCACGCTGACATGGTAGAAGTACTTACTAATATACCTGTAATTGGGGGACACCCCCAACTTGGCCAACCATATACCAACCCCCCAGACTTGAAAAATTAGAAAAATTGGCATAAAGTGTTTTTTGCCCTTTCTGTGGAGAAATTTCGACTTTTTTCGACCCCCTCTTCCAAAATTGCGGGTTTACCCCCCCCCCACACTGGTCGGACCTCTTACAGGTATGCTTACTACTTTACCATATACAATTTTACCTCAATCTAGATTTTCGACCTTCGGGGAGTCTATCATCAACCAATCAGTGATCAATGCTGGGGGGTTTGTTCTGGAGAATAAATTATGAATGCATTCTCCCATCTGATTCTAATTAAATCAGTTCACCTTACATTATGCACTAGATTAGTTGAGCGAAAATTCAGTAGTTAGTTTGACAGTAATACTTTTGGGAATCGCTAATTTCGCATTCTGTTTCGATGAACGTTTACATCTTTTCATCATACATGTAAAGGGGCCCCGGGGTCCCGTTGGAAATCGGGCGACCTTTTTTGGACCGGGGGTTAGAGCTTCACACGACAAAAATTTCGTACCCGGGTACCCGTTTATTCATTACCCGGGTACATGTTAAAATGAGTTGTAATGTTAATGTACATATATAATATTAGACAGATACACTGTGAAAATAGAATGATGCATTACACACACTCCGTAGTCCCTACTACATAATATTTTTCAACACTTGTGTTGAAACACTGGTTGTGTTGTTGTATACAATAGGCTGCATAGGTAGGTATATTGCGAATATAGTGCTAGAGATGATGATTGATACACATCATCGATGCACCTACGCTGCAAAAAACTACACATCACATCACGATAGCTCAATATTATTGACGAGACAAAGCAAAATTTGCATACCTCCAGGGTTTTTTGACCTACGAGTCACAAGCCAAGTGACTTGTTGACCTTAAATTTTACAAGCCATTCCAAATTTTTGCAAGCCAATTTTATAATATCGGTGTCAAGTGGGGGAATTTCGGACGGTGGGGTAATTTCGGACAAATTTTCAGTTTTAAGCGTTTTAGCTTATATCTGGCTAACGGATTTGCGTATTTCAATAAACTTTTTTTTGTTTTGCGTGTTTATCAATGCTTGTCACTTTGCCATTTCTGTTTTTTGTAACTGTTCGATTCTTCATAACAAAAAACTCGACTTTTGTAAGCTCACTTTGGGGCATGATTTTATGAGGTGTCAAACTTTTGCTAGCATTTGAGTTCTGAAGCTTCTTCGAATGTGAAATTTTGTTTTTTTACAGTGAATATATACATCTAGATTGTGGTAAAGTGTCAAAACGATAGTCTTATCCGGAGAAAAAATATTTAAGGAAGAAGTCAAAAGTCGAGATTTTGCAAAATCGTGGGGTAATTTCGGACACGCGTCCGAAATTACCCCACAATTTTGATATGTGTTTTTAGCATTCTTAAATCGATTTTTCTAAAAAATAACTATGCCACGCAATTACAAACGCAAAAAACCTGTAACTACTTCGGCACAAACTATGCAAGATGCTGTAGATGCAGTCAAAGATGGAATGTCGATCCGTATAGCAGCTAATGCATATGGTAATCTTAACACTTACACTGTTAAATTTTTCGGGAAAAATCTCACAATTTCAACTCAAACCAGGTGTCCCAAAGTCAACTTTGCTGGATAAATGCAAACAGAATCATACTCAGAAAGTTGGCCGGCCAACAATTTTCTCACCCGAAGAAGAGGAAAGTTTTGTGGAAGCACTGATAACACTGGCAGATTGGGGGTTTCCGCTGGTCATTCAAGAACTGAAAGAGTTGGTAAAGAGTTGCTTAGATCGATCTGGAAGGCAGATTAACGAATTTGTCAGTAACAAACCTGGGAAGGAGTGATTGTGCCTTAAATTAGCCTATCATTCCTGCTATTACTCCATCTGATTATCGCCTTATCCGTGTTGTTATCGTTCGTTTATCTTGTTTTGTTTTTTTAAAACTCCGAAAGTGTCCGAAATTGCCCATACAATAGTCCAATTCCATCTAAAAGGACTTTAGACGGCCTTTTTTTAGCAAAATGTGAAGCTGTCCGAAATTACCCCACCCCGTGGGGTAATTTCGGACACCAAGTTTTTATAAAAAAAACCATGAATGCATCAAAGATGCATTCATGGCATTAATACTGCTTGAAGTGTGAGTCGAGACCAGACTTTTAAGCTTTATTTGAACGAATTTCATCCAGCGGTTCAAAAGTTACACGCTTGCAAAGTTGAAAAATGTCCGAAATTACCCCACTTGACACGTGAATAAATTCCAATGCTAGGTTATTTTTTAAAGAAATGTATATATTGAGCATCACGGCAATCGATCAAAAAAGAGATGTCATTCAACATTTATTCAATAACATTTTAGAGCCGTTAATTCATTAAAATTCAGGAAAGATTTGAAATTTTTGAGTTTGATCGAAGTCTAATCTACAAGCATTGTGGAAAAAATTTTCCAGCAAACTATCCAAGAACACAATGACTTTGAATTACATGAGAAATCGACGGTTAAGTCGTCTATGATGACAAGTGAGAGCCCAAAAAAGCTATTAATCTTTCCTGCCTGAAACGCCGGAAATTTTTTTGGGTATTGAATTGACATTCTGCGATACTGGAAAATCAATTTTCCAACCACTTGTTTGAAGAATTAGTTTCGAATTTTCTGTTCAAAGGTCGTAATTTCTGGAATTTCATGTTTGAAAAATTTTAAAATCATCAATTTATTCACACACTCTAATGAACTTGGCCAAATAGATATGAGCAAGAAAAGTAGAAGTTTCCGAAAACTACTTCCATGAAGCTTTTGGATTGATTTTACGTTGAGAAAGGAATAATCACTTCATAAAGTTTACAGACTTGACGTATTGATCTTTCTCAAAAAATGTGTCAAGGGAAAAATGTGAATCTTCATTAAATATCAAGATGAAATATTGAAGATTACCAATTAAAACATGAGATAATACGTTTAAGATGATTAAAACTATTAACGATTAAATGATAAATGAAGGTAGACATGTTAGAAGCAGCGCCTGAGCTAGGAAATAAATAATAATGCTTATTTAAGTTAAGCTTAAGGAAAATTTTGAGATTATGACCTTCTAAAATGCACCAAAATGCATTTTTTCTGTATCCGATATGATCAAACACATGACTCAAAAAATTCTGACATGCCATTTTTGCTTGTTGGACTAAAATTCTACAAGCCATTTTGCCAGTCCAACAAGCCACGGCTTGTAAAAGGCTAAAAAAAACTATGCATACACCTCTACTCTCAAGTCTACATATTATACGTGATACAAGACGGGTACCCGAATTACCCGTGTACCCGGGTAATAGTTTTCATTTTGTACCCGGGTAATTTGGGTACCCGGTGTGAAGCTCTACCGGTGGTCAGTACTTCCCAAAATTATGGGGGGAAGGGTCTCTTGAGGAAAAAAATTGATTTTTTTCAGAAAAAATTCCGAAAAATACTTCAAAAAATAGTAATTTTTTTTCTAAAAAGACAAAAAATTCACATTTTTGATCATTTTTTGTTCAAAAATTGAAATTTTTCATTGAAAAATTGACATTTTTCAGTATTTTTCCGACCAACAGTATGGGGATTCCTACGGCTACCATATGGCTAGCCTTAGGTTGGAAAATCCTGGGTGGGCCAGTAGCCCAATGGCTAGCCATATGGTCGACGATTTCTGGTGGGGGGGGGGGGTTCCCATAGCACTTTCCCCGCCAATTATGTACATGTATGCTTTTCATTGTATCTGGAACTATTTGTGAAACCGGCGATTTTCGATTTTTCACAACAATTTTGTCATATTTTTGAATTTCTTCTCGAATTTTATTCAAGAATTTATTCCTTTCAGTCATTAGCACTGTGCTAAAAAAACTCTGCTAAATACGTTATTTTAGATTTGGCGTACTAAACCAATCTTAAACGGAAGGAGAATCCTACTGTAAAAACGTTGAGTAAACAACTTATTATTTATTACACTTATTGCACTTCGCACTTGCACCTATTGAATATTGTAGTTGACCCAGTGTATTATTACTTAATATGTGACTTTTTTTACCTCTTTGCGAACAACATTAAAAATGTACGGATTTTAAACATGTCCGTGTTTCTTGCACCTTCGGATATTCGGATGGAAATTTTTATCCTCTACCCTTTATTGATAATTTACGATAGAATCACCCTCCACCTGTATCTTAACCACGTGATTGAAGATTCTATGAGTGAGGATATACAGAAATATTACTGGGTTCAGATTTCACGTATTGCCCATTTTCGATCCGGCGTCGCTTTCCAGATGTCGATTCACTGAAACAGGAATACTCATGAACCGTACAAAGAAATTAATCGATGTGGACTGGAAACACTATGGTTACAAAAAATACATGTAACAAAGCTCCGAGACCTTGGAAGTCAAGCAAATTTTTGGGGTAAAGTGTCATCCATCGCCCAAAATTTTAGGGGGCATTCTTGAAGAAAAAATTTATCGATTTTTCCGCCAAAAAAGTCAGAAAAATAGTTCTGAAAATAGTAATTTTTGAAACAACAGTAAAAATGTATTTATGGTGCGGATCTCCAGAAAATTGAGATTTTTGACCGTTTTTCTTGTTCAAAAATGACCATTTGCGGTAGTTTTTCCGGCCAAAAGTAGGGGTTTCACCCCCTATTCAGCGAAACATACAACAAAATAGCGAGATGCAAAATAGCGATGTCTCAGAACATCGATTTTCAATACAGCAAAGGCTCAAAACAGCGATTCTCGTAACAGCAAAGTCTCAATGCAGCGAAGTCTCAATACAGCGATTCTAAAAACAGAGGTCTCAAAACAGCGATTGTCAAAATAACGAAGTCTCAGAACAAATTCCCAAAATGGCGAACTTTCAAGAAAGTTATCTTTAGAATGGAAGAATGGAGATTGGGCGGGGTAGACGTTTTAACGCATAAAATATTTGGTCCTCCATTTCGATCAGGTGGATACTGGTTGTCACACCTTTCTTACATTATGGCTTCATAGGATGTGTTTTCATGACATTACAGCTTTTTAATCAGGTTTGTTTATTATTAAAAAATCTACATGCATGTTTTTGTTTCTTTTTTCTTTTATTCACTTATTAACTTTTATATTCTTCTTATTTTGAGTCACTTTTTGTTATTTTTGTTCAATTTTTCAGGTTTTGTACTTTTGTTCTTTTTTTACCTACTTTTTATTACATTATTTTACTTTTCGTTTCTTTATTTGTTTTTTGTTCTGCTTTTACTGCTTAATTATTTTATTCATTTCATCTTATTTGCTTATTTCATTTTGTTTTATTTATTCTATTACTTTGATTTTTTTTGCAATTAAGCTCGCATACCTGTATTGGGGGGGGGACTCCACCCCCAACTTGGTCAACCTTATACCCAACTTCCCCCAAACTCGGAAAAATTGGAAGAAATCAAGAAAAAATGGCTTTTCTTGGGAAAACTTTCGAAATTTTTTCGACTTTACTGGGAGTTTTTCGTCCCCCCTCTCCAAAATATTGGGAATGTTGGAACCCCCATCCCAAAATTTTGGGTTTACCCTCCCCCATAATTGGTCGGACCTCTTACAGGTATGTAAGCTTGATACAAAACAACTTTAATGGAGAATCCTTATGATAATTCTTTGCTTTTGTTTTTTTCAAACGTTTCGCCAAAATGTTTTTCTTGCAGATATTTTTTTGTGATTTTGGAGTGGTCCATTCGTGCATACATACCGCAAGTGCAGCACAAACGCATGTAAAACTTAGATGGCCAAATGCAACTAAAAATAGACTCTCAAGTAGCAAAAACGATTTTAATATACCTGATTAGGATATTTATTATATAAATGATGTGTGCGTTTACTCTAATGCATATAACTTTTTACTATTCGCTCTTTAGAGAATCGCTGTTTTGAGTCTCGCTATTTTTAAATTCGCTGTTGTGGGTTTTGCTGTATTGGGGACACGCCAATGTAGGGGGGTAGCTATGACTATCATATGATCGGCAATTCTTGAGGGTGGATCCATACAACTAGCGATATGGCCGACGATTTCTGTTGGGGAGGGCTAAAGGCACTTACCCCCAGTTACATGTACAATGCAGGGTTTTTTGGTTTTTTCTCGATAGGCCATTTGGCTCCTAAGGTCAAAATTCTACAGGCCAATAGGAACTTCAAAAAGCCAAAACTAAAAAGTTTGTAAATAAATGTGGTAGTAAAAAACAATGTTTTTTCAACAAATTTAGTCAAAAACACTCTTCGAAATCACAGTAGAAGCCCACATAACAGATCAATCATTTTTAATACATTCTCAATCACACACAGAATAACAAGGCTCACAAATGAGATTACTCATTATTCAAATCAATCATCAGGGTTTTTTGCACAAGCCAGATTGATCTGTAACTTGGGGGAAAATTTGGTTTAGTTGCTCACTCTGAAAGTGATAAATTCGCTCAATTTCATCAGAAAAATGATTGAAAGGTACTTCTCTTGTTTTTCATTCACTTCGCGTCAGTTCCTGACTTTTAAAATTGAATTTCTTGAGTTTTGTGTGAGAAATCAAAAGTCTGGCTAAAATAACTTGTTCGGTACCCAGCGCCGAAAAATTTTGATTTAGAGGCCTCTAAAATGTCGGAAAATGCAGTTTATCAGCACATTCTACAGAAAATGACGATGACAGATCACGATCTTTTTACCATTTGATTGGCGGAAGAGGTCAAACATTTTACATCTATTTTGGATCTTATATATCTGGAGCCAGTAATTTACCAATCACAATTATTTATCAAAAGCGATCGTTTTCACATGATCTATAACATAAAAAAGCGCGATAGGTATTTTACTTCGCACTTGATCTCCGGCGCTTAGCACTGAAAGAAAATTTTAGATTATGATATTCTATAGCGTTAGAAAATGCATACTTTTGCTATATTTTTCCTGCATGAAGGGTATATTTTTCCAGTGAATTCAACGTGTTTTCTGTGGGCCAAACTAAAATTCAAAAATTGGGCAAGCAACAATGAATCTGAATGGCTTCTTCAAATAGCAACAACCTCTGCTATTTCCCATACTGATGATGTTTTAATCATTTTGAAAATGTGAAAAGTTATGTTCACCAAAGCCATAATTTCTAAAGCGCTGCAAAACGATTTTGCGAAAATAATTTAGAAAAATGCTTGGAAAATACGTGGAAAAAAACAATACAAGGCAACACATTCATGCATAACATGCTGGTTTCTGAAAGCTATAAGCATAAACTACGATGACATTTTCTGACCGCACAACAGAAATGATACCAAGAATCATACATGATTTGAAATCCGGCGCCAAGCGCCGGAAAATTTTTGGTATTTTTTATTTCAAAATGAATAAAAATGCATCTGTGCACAGGAAGCCCTATAGCTTAATCAAAAAGGGTGGTTAGGCTCTCATTTTTACAAGCTAATTTGGTTTGTGCCCCTAAATTTTTAGGAGCCAATCAGAATTTTTATGAGCCATGGCTTTTAATTGGGCTAAAAAAACCCTGCATGTATGTTACGGACGCAATAAAAAAACGGAAAAAACTGATCATATTGTCTTTCAGAATGCATATTCTTACAATAACATGTTTCCGGAAGAGACAGAAACACCGCTTTAGACTGCTTTTACCGCAGCCATTTATAAAAAAATTCAACCAACCTGTGCTGAAATGCGGGTCCATTGCTGTATTGAGAAAATGACCCGTTGGGATGAGGCGGTGAAATTTGTTGTACACTGGCATTAGCCTGATTTGCGTAAAAATTTCCATTCGACAACGCTGGCTGTCCAACACTATTATGATCGTTCATATTTATCTGAAATATATATTGTTCCAAAGTTTGACAATATATACAACTATTTAAAACTGGAGATTATCACTCGTGTATTTTGAGGGAATGAAATACAATCTCCGCCATAACACACTGGATTCAAAATGATGCCCGACGGTAAAGTGGCGTTGTTATACTTCGAAGGCGAAATGTTTAGATTTGGGGACGGGACGATGACCGACGATGGCAAGAAAGCTATGTATAAAAGTGAGAAAATAAAATATAGTCAACTAGCCAAGCTTAGAAACGTACCACGGAAGGTCTAATCGGTTCATTTAGAAGTGAAATGTGTGGAACTTTGGGAAAATGTTTGAAAGTCTATCATAAAAAATTGCTCTCGTCCAATGGTTTAGCTTATTATATGTTAAAGGTTGAACTGTTAGTCAGATATGAAAGCTTCTAACTATTATTCGAACAATACCGTAGGAATTATAATCGGGCGAGCAAGGCGAAGCTTCCGACCCGGAAGGGCTGCCGGCTGATGTTGCACCCGAATCAGTTTGAGGCGGACTCTCTGGTAGAACGCTGAAAGTACAAGCAGACAAACGATAAAACGCAGCAGCATTCATCAACTAGTATATACGTTATAAAACACTGAAAAACTTTTCATCAGAAAATCAGGGACTCAAGCATTTTTGATCGTGACTAAGAATAAATTAGAAAACGAATAAAATCAATCTCACGGCGGAACTTTATTGTAAGACGGATGTTGTTGCCGCTGTTGTAAAGCTGCGAACTGTACAGCATGAAGGGCCGGGTCGATATCTTCATGCATGCTCATTCGATGTAGAATGCTGGTGGTGTTGTGTTGACCAACGTAGTTGGACAAGTGACCGCCGTTGTAGCCGCGATTCAGGCTGTTACCGTCCATCAGACTATTAAACCTGTCGTCGGCTACAAGTCTGTACATAAGGAAGAAAACTTCTTGGATTCCATATTTGATAAAATAAAGTCATTGAATATTATGTTGGAACTCCAACATCAAAAAAGTTTAATTGAATAACTCGTCAATGACTCTTCCACCAGCTGATCGTCTGTTGGATGAAGCCAAAATCGATCAAGAAATATCCTCTTTCGGGCGCAAAATCTCAAATAAATATTTTATGGCACTCAAAGCAAAAATAATTATTGATTAAAATTATTTTCTATCCATCCGAACAAAAAATTTTTTCACTGCTTACTGACCAACTCTATGAAGTTCCGCGAAATGAGTTACTTCTTAAAATCAACCTTTACCCGGACCAGACCAATAACTTGACGGAGTTCTTATGTGTGCACAGTATAGTAGTAGAAACACGTGACGCAGCTCGAAGGTGCGTTGGGTCAGCAAGATTTTTTTATAAGTGGAATCAGGGTGCCCAAAATTTAAACAGAGTAATCAAAGAAGGAAATTTGACATTTTGACCTCAAAAACTGGAGAATGGTTCAAAATCATGCATGTGATTGAGATAAAGTGCCATAAGAACCCCAGAAAACGTCGGCCATATGGTGAACCCCTCAAGATCTGTCAATTATATGACTGAAATGCGCTAGCTATAGGAACTCCCAAAACCGAATTATTTGGTAGGAAATAATCTTTTTTAAACCAAAGTGTCAATTTTTTCGGCATTCTGCCCCATGAATACATATTTTCATGGTCTTTTACACAAAAATTACTATATTTTGAACCGCTTTTCGTACTTTTTGAGCAAAAAATTATTTTTTTCCTTCAATGACCCGTCCTAAAATTTTGGGGAATTGGTTAACCGCCACAAGAAATTCGCTTTACCCTCAGACCTCGGAACTCACTTACATGTAGGTTCAAAACAGTGTTTTTTTTGCACTGTGCAAAATTTTTTCCGCCCGTGCAAAATTTTTTTTCAGTTTTTTTGCACCGTGCAAAAAAATATTTATCAACGGTGGAAAAAAATTTGGTGTTTTCATATAGAAAAGATGCATTTTGGTGCATTTTAGTAGACCCAAATTTCAAAATTTTCCGGCGCTTCGCGCCGGTTATTACTATAATAATCATTATTATTTATTGTCAAGCTCAGGCGCGACTTTTAGCATGTCTACCTTCACTTATCACTAATTTTTAATAGTTTTCATCGTCTTAAACGTATTATTTCATGTCTAATTGGCGATCTTCAATTATCATTATATTTAATGAAGGAAGATCCCCATTTTTCCTTCATACATTTTTTGAGAAAGATCAACACATCAACTTGGTGCATTTTAGTAGGTAATAATATTACATAGCTCAGACGCGGCTTTCAGAATGTCTACCTTCACCTATCATGTAATGTATAATAGTTTTCATCATCCCGTACGTATTATCTCATGGTGTACAAAAAACCCTGTTTATAGTACAAAAAAATTTTTCGGCGTGCAAAACTTTTTTGGTGATTTTTTTGCACCGTGCAAGAGAGCTTGTGCAAAAAACACTGGTTCAAAATATAGTCTTTATAGTCTAAACTTTCACAAAATATATTTAGTTATAGCGCCAGGCGCCGAAAAAATGAATTTTTGTCACTGTTTCGTTCTAAAATAACCATTTTTTCAAACCAGTGCACTCAGCTGTTTCTATCCCAAAAAAGGGGTTACTTATACACGATGAGCCAAAAAAGGCGACCGGTACGGGCTTTCATGGCTTCCGAATGAGAGGAGTTTTTTAATGCAATGCGGTTTGCTGCCGTCGATAGATAAAACATCTGGCATAAAAACTGCAAATTTTTAGCCAGATTGCTCAAATATTGACCAACTAGAATCAAAAATACTAAACGTCGATGTTTTTGCAAATAAGAAAAAACTGAAAAAAATCAACATGTTTTACAACAGAAAAAGTAAAATAGATTGAATCATAAGAACCGTATAACTGCTGAAAACTACAAGAGAGCAATTTCAGTGTGCATTACTTTCTGTTTCAATGATTTTAATCGTTTTTCGAACTGGTCAATGATTTTGTTTTTTTCAGTTTCAAAGCTTTTGATTTTGGAGAAATTTTGCCCATATTGAAACAAGAAATTGATGACTTTAAATTACGTGTAAATTACAAATCTGGGTGATTTTCAAAGTATTATTGTCTATAAAAAGCTTTACAAAACTTTTTTCATGATAGGACAACTTTCACTTTTTGAAAAATGACCACATTTACGAAATTCTTGTTTGTACAGAAACTATAAACGCTAGGAGCACAAAATTCGGCCTTATAACGAAGACATACAGGGGATTCTAATGCAGCAATCCGCATTAAAAAAGCTTCATCCACTCGAAAGTTATGGAAGTCAGCACCGGTCGCCTTTTTCTGGGTTACCCTGTATCAACCATTTGACCTGTAAATCTTGGGAAGGGGAAGAATCGCCATGGCCAACGTTTTCTAGTTTTCGCCTTTCAAACTGGAAATGAAGAATAACTATAGTTAACAAATCAAATTTTAAGACTATTCTCGTTGATGATAGAGTTTCCTAGAAGAAAGGACTGACGGCACAGGTGTGTGTGAGGTGGGGATATAAGCGCTACTAGAGATCTGAAAAAAGTTTACAATGAAAAATGGTGCAGTATACTGCAGGCTTTTTTTGGTTTGAAAACCAGGAGCCAAATGGCTCCTAGGCCTAAATTTTTAGGGGCCAAATTAAAATTTTGGGAGCCAAAAATTTTTAATTGAAGATTATTGAAAAACGTGCTTGTAACACACTGTAGAACTTACTATATAATTAAATTATGTAGATATTCAATCAGTTGATACGAGTTTTAAAAAATCACTGTTTAAAATTTGATTTCCACCCAGCGTTTTCAGTTACAGGCATCTTTCCACACGTACAAACATCGGCCGAGAAATCTTTGTGCAAAGAAAATTTTTCATGCAAAAAACGCGATATTTCTTTTAATTTTGCACAAATCTTCATCCAAGATTGCACTTGAGTTCATTTCCTTCCGACTCAAAAGTATAGGGTTTTGAAATTGCAGCTCCTGTTCTCATTGTTTTGTTGTTTCCTATATCTTTCCGGCGCTATGCAACGATTTTTTTTCAGATTTTGACACTCTAAATGCTGGAAAATCAATTTAAGGATAACTTTTTCGATAAACATACAAGGTTCGAAAACATGTTACTATATCATTTTACAAACTAAAAAATATTTTCATACTTTCATAAGTTTGACAAGCTCAAATTAAACTTGAAATTTATGAAAATCACCTCCATTATAATCATGAATTCAAACTCGGCTCCATATTTAAAATAATAGTAACAAAAATGGAAAAATTGAGATTTTGATCACCAGAATTCTTTTGCACCAAATGCACCAAAATTCATCTTTTCCATGTCGAACCCCCATGTTTTTTCCCTCCGTCGAGAATTTTTTTTTTCCAGAAAGTTTGATTTGTAGAGAAACAGTGAATAGACTAATTAAAAAAATTATATAATAAGATCCGGCGCGAAGCGCCGGAAAATTTTCGATGTTTTATGATTTTAGAGTCTGTAAAACACTTACTTCAAATCTAAAATTGAATGAAAACAGCTACAATTCACTATAATATAAATGAATATGTCAAAATTTTAGGATGGGCAAAGCTTTTTTGATGCGGTTTTCTGCCTTCGATAGATAAAAGCAGTATACTGTCATTGTATTGAAAAATTTAATGGAAAAAGCTATACAGGGTGAGCCAAAAAAGGCGACCAGTACTGACTTCCATAGCTTTCAAATGGGCAAAACTTTTTTGATGCAGTTTTCTGCCTTTGATAGATAAAACATCAGGCATAAAAACCGCAAAGTTTCATCCAGATTACTCCAATTCTGACTGACTAAAATCAAAAATACCAAACGTCTTTTTTTTGGAAATAAATTTTGAAAAATTGACAAAATCAACAAGTATTACAACAGAAAACTACAATAGATCCAATCACGAGAACCATATAACAGCTGGAAACAACAAGAGAGCCATTTTAGTGTGTCCTACATTCTGTTTCACCGATAGTTTTAATCGTTTTTCGATCTGGTCAATGACAGAATCGATTTCGTTTTGATTTTTTCTTACTTTCCAATTTCAAAACAAAAGCTCTTGATTTTGGCGAAATTTTGCCCATATTGAAACAACAAGTTAATGACTTTGAATTACGGGTAACTTAGAAATCTGGGTGACTTTCAAAGTATTGTGTGTAAAAAGCTATACAAAACTTTTCTCACAATAGGACAGCTTTAATTTGGTTTCACTATTTTTTTTTTAAAGGCCACTTTTACTAGATTTCCGTTTGTGCAGTAACCATAAATGTTAGAAGCATAAACTTTGACCTCTACGACAAAGATAAACAGGACATTCTAATGCAACAATCCGTATTAAAAGAGCTTCAACCGTTCAAAAATTATGGAAATCAGCACCGGTCGCCTTTTTTGGCTCACCCTGTATATTGCATTGCACTCAACAGTGTTTTTTCTGCACAGTGCAGAAAAGTCAGAAAAAGTTTCTGCACTGCGGTTTTTTCCTGTTACCATTGTTTTTTTGCCACGGAACTTTTCCCCAAACGGGTAAAAGGGCAGAAAAATTTTTTCCCGATTTTCCCGAAGTCGATTTTTCGCTTAAAAATGTTCACAGACGCTTTATTTATGTTTTTTTAGCTTTTTTCAAACCTTCTGTTGTTTTTAGAGTCGTTAATTCATTAAAATTGAGGAAATATTGCAATTTTCGAGTTTGATTGAAATCGAATCTACAAGCATTCTGGAACAAATTTTCCAGCAAACTATCCAAGAGCATCTATGACGACAAGTGAGAGCCCATAAGATATTAATCTTTCCAGCACGAAGCGCCGGAAAAAATTTTTGGGTGTTGACATTCTGCAATGCTGGAAAATCAATTTTCCGAACATTTATTTCAGGAATTAGATTCGGATTTTGTGTTCAAAAGTCGCAATTTCTGGAATTTTATCATTTGAAAAATTTTTAAACCAGTAATTTATTGATAAATAATGAACTTGGCTGAAAAGATATGAGTAAGAGTATAAATTTCCGAAAACTATTTCCATGAACCTTTTGGATTGATTTTACGTTAAGAAAGGAATATCCGCTTCAAAAAGCTTAGAGACTTATGCCTTTTTTGGGAAAAATTTCGACTTTTTTCGACCCCCCCCCCACCACCTGGTCGGACCTCTTACAGGTATGATTTAATACGTTTAAGATGATGAAAACTATTGCAGATTAAGTGATAAGTGAAGGTAGACATGCAAGGCCGTATTTAGGGCGGGCGGCCTCCACCCCGTTGGGAATTTGTCATTTGTCGATGTCGAAATCTCAAAATTTTCTGGCGCTTGGCGCCAGTCAATGAGTATAACAGTCAGTGTTTTCTATCAGCCACGGTCATTAGCATATCTACTTCGACTTACTAATTAACTTTCAAAAGTTTCGATTAACCGAATTATCTCATCTCTTTTTTTATTAGTTACAAGCAAGGATCCTTTTTCCGCACAGTGCGGATTTTTTTGGGGTCGTGCGAAAAATTTTGGAAGAGTTTTCCGCACGGAACGGAAACTTCTTAATGTTTTTAGTGGTTTTTAATGGTGGTGCGAAAATTTTTCTGGCCAATTTCCGCAAAATGCGGAAAGACCGGTGCGGAAAAAACCCTGGTTACAAGACAAAATTTTGGGCATGGTTCTTACTGTGGGAAAACTTTTTTTGATTTCAAAACCGAAGTGATGCATTTTGGTGAACTTCAGAGGGTCAAGCCCTCGAAATTGCCGGCGCTCCGCGCCGGTCCAGAGTATAATAGTCGTTGTTCCATATCAGGCGCGACCATTAACGTATCTTCATCCACTTACTAACTAACTTTCACCAGTTTCTATCAACTGATTTACTTCATCTCTTCTTTTACTAGTCAAGAGCCAATATTTGGATGATAATTGAGGTTTTTGATCACACCTTAAAGTTTTATTCTCCTACTTCGTTTGGAGTTTTAAAAACGTTTTGAAACGGGAGGCATCGCAAACCGCATTGAAAACTGATGGAAACGTCATTCTAAGACTGTAAATTTAGAGCTTCTATCTAAGAATAATTGTTGTGAACATTCATTTTCCAGCATTCTGGAACACAAAAATCCAAAAATATCTCGCCGAGATAAGAAAGGTATTACGATACATTAGTTTAATTCCAATTTATTTTCATCGTTATGGAGGTTAATTTTCCAGCCTTTTATAGTGTAAAAACCTGAGAATTGTTCGAAAATGTTTTTTGCTCGGTCCGCCCCCTCAAAAAATTCCTGGCTACGGCACTGTAGACATGCTAAAAGCCGCTCCTGAGCTAGGTAATACATAATAATGATTATCAAAGCTATAACCAGCGCGAAGCGCCAAAAATTTTGATTATGACCCCCTAAAATGCACCAAAAATTAATCTTTTCTGTATCCGATCCCCAAAATTTTCTTCGCCAAATAGGGAAATAGCCCAGAATTTTTTCACCTCTCCCGAACATTTTCCCCCAAAAATCACGATTTGGTGAAAAAAACAGTGCCTGTTACAACACAATAGTAGTGATTACAGGAAAATAGCAAATTAAATGTGTAATTCAATGTTTAATTTGAACGAATTTACAGTTTTTTGACTAAACATGTTGAAGTCTTAAAATAGGAAAAATAATTGATTTTAAAACTTCACAATCAATGACTGACACATTATGGAAGAACAGGGTCGTGCACAAGTGGGGGGGGGGGGCGGGATGAAAAAAATTTAGTCCGCCCCCCATGAAAAAATCCTGCGCACGGCCCTGTGGAAGAATATATGTGATCAAACACATGACTCAAAATTCTGCACACCATAAAAAATTCAGCACGAAGCCAAAAAAGTCTGCACTACTCTTTTCATCGGCAAAAAAACTCAATTGGACGCATAATGCTACGCTACTGCTTTTCCTTTCATGAAACCATTACTATCTTCATTGTACATCAGAAAATAAAATCTAAGTCTCTTCCAAAAAAGTCCGTCCGCATCTTCATTTTCCAGGTTTTTCTCTTTCTCTGCTGTATCGGGTCGATTAATTCGTCGACCTCGTTATCAACAATAAAGGTCTCCACTGATAACAGCACTGGGGAGCAAAAAAAAGATGCCGTCAATGATCTTAACCAAGGTTGCCCCGTTAATATCCTTCAAAATCAGGGACTTACTCCTACCATGATAAAGGATCTACAGCTCCAGGAAAATCCGTGAGCCTGGATAATTGGGGATTCGAGCATGCAAGCGGTGTTCTTTCACAAATACAAGATGTTATCAATCAGCAGTAAGGCAGTAAGCTTACGTATTAGATGATCCTAAAGAATCAGTATCAGGATCGGGGCTAATGTAATCGACAAGATTGATCTTCCCCTTCAATAAATCCGTAAACGCTTCCAATTCGTCAGAATCTAAACAAAAATGAACAACAATCAGAGCTGAAGAAAAAAGGAATTGAAGAATTTCAAAAATCGATAATCTACTTTTCAAATAATGAACGTCATTGTGATACATACAGTAGTTAGTTACGTGTTAGTTGACGTTCAAGTACCGCTCATCATCGAAGTTTAACAAATAGTACCCCCTTTACTGGCAGTAACTCATCTAACAAACACAAATTTTCTTTTCGAAAAAACTCAGACGCATAAAAAATCAGACAACAATGTTACACGAGAAATTCTAGCTAAAATTTGTTTTTGAAGTGAAAAAGTGGCAAAAAATAAATAAGCGAAGTAATCTGAAAGACAGACGAATAATAAGATCAGCTGAATGAATGCATATATATGGCATGAAAACCGATCATAGTTGACGACCTTTAAATTTAAATTTTTTTTGGTAACAATCAAAAGAAATCCCTAAAATTAACAGTCCCAAGCGGGTAAACAAACAAGAACCTCAAAACCATTCTAAACTAAGCACGTATGGAAACGAGTGCGAATTTTCAGTTACCCAGCTCCGCCTTTCTCCTCCCCAATCCATGTGTTGTTCTGTTTTCAAAATACCCTCGGGCGACATGTTATCTTATATTATGCATATACGTTATAATGCTGCCAGGTTCGTCCTGGTACCGAATAACTAGCCAGCCATCACTTATTTCTATTTTTCTGCCGTCAATGTTAGAGAATGAGGAGCAAGAGCTGCATCAAGGCCAAAAGGTGTGCATTTTATAACAAACTGCAAGGCATATCAGTATGGGATTCGAATCCAATGTCTAATGAAAAAGAGAGATGGCAAATAAAAGCTAAACCAACGGTTAAATTCTTTTTCTGGAGAGGAGACGAGATTAATATTTCGTTGAGAGGAAAAAGAATTTGACGCCATTGCGTCAATTTTTCTGACCGGAAAAAGGGGAGAAAGTCGTAAGGATTCCTTGAGTGTCTCCTAATAAAGCCAAGAGAAAAAGATCGGTCGGAGGAAATAAATCGTTGCTTGGATAGGATACAACTAAAAAATGTTGTGGAAAAAACAAATGTTGTCAGTTCTGACAGGCTGTCAAGCTGAAAACAGTTCGTTTCAACCAGGTAAGAAGGGATTGAGGAAGCTCAACAAAAAAGGATATAATCTAAAAATGTCAAACTACGGTAGAACATTTACATACAATGGATTGAAAAATATTAGCGATTTTGTTAGAAAAAATCCGTCCACTCACTATGGAGAACAGCGGATTGTGAAAGACAACCTTTTGCGACACAATTCCGGAATTCAATATCATTTACCTACTTACTTATGAACAAAACACTTCCGGGAGGTAAAATCTATTCTTTCAAGAATATTCTCAATACTGTAATGCAACAGTCAAATGAATAAATGCATGAGTCATGGATGGTTTTAAGGGACAGGCCTAACTTTTGACTGGCTGACAGATCAGAAAATTTAGATGTCTGTCCATCTAATCAAAAGCTCATAATTGGTACAAATTTGACTAATTTTGGTATCTATCCAGTTTGGTCCACAAATCAAATAAATAACCGATTTCCAGCCAGAACAAGTTTTCC